>CM051004.1:16467889-16485389 GCA_027704905.1 Muraenolepis orangiensis | reverse complement strand
TATAAGAATTGTCATGTTTTCGTTACCTTAGAATGAGTCCTCTCAACAGTGGGTCCTGTTTCCCACGCTAATTTAACAATATCGTAATCACAATCTAACTATAGTTTAACAGACTAAATAACTGTATAACAATGTATGAATCTATCAAGGAACCTCATCACTTGACACAATAGCTATTTCCAATCATTTTGGGAATAGCTACTGGCGCCATACAGGCCACCGTAGCTCCTCCCACGTCAATGGAAGGGGGGGTGGGCTTATTGTTAATTGTTTGCAAATGTACACATTTTAGAACATGGATGCTTTCATATAGCGCTTTTATCCAAAGTCATGCATTCACCCCTTCATACTCACATTCAACCACCGACGGCGGAGTCAGCCAGCAAGTCAGGAGCAGTTAGGGTTAGGGTGTCTTGCTCAGGACACCTCGACAGTTTTTGCTAGGAGGAGCTGGGGATCGAACCAGCAACCCTCCGGTTCTACCGCTCTACCTCCTGAGCTATCCTGCCGCCATTAGTAGCAGAGGTTCCAAGCTGCTGTTGTCATCACTTCCATAAGTCACCAACCCAGTCATCTAGTGGGAGGGATCTGATAGACCCATTGGATATAACCAATGTGTGTGGATCAGACCTGTGGATGTTATTAAATTAAATTGCAACATGCTATGCTTTGGTTGATATCACAAAAATATGTGATTGTGTTTACATTGAACTGCAGGGGTGTGCCGCTATCCTCTGGGAATGTCAGGAAGACAGATCCAGGATGAGGACATATCGGCCTCCAGTCAGTGGTCCGAGTCCACCGCTGCACGATACGGCAGGTATTGTAGAGCGCACACGCACACACACACACATACACGCACACACACACACACACACACACACACACACACACACACACACACACACACACACACACACACACACACACACACACACACACACAAGCACATGCACATGCACACACACACATGCACATGCACACACACACACACGCACGTGTATACACACAAACACACACACATTCACTTTTGCGCACACACACGCAAAAACAAACACACATACTGTATACTGTATATACAGGTTCAACACACTCAACAAACACACACACTAGTTTGGACATGTGTGTGGATGAGGATTAATGTCTTCGATACCTGTCGATTTGCAGTGAACCTCACACTAGGTTATCGGCTCTATCCGCTACCTGTGTGTGTGTGTGTGTGTGTGTGTGTGTGTGTGTGTGTGTGTGTGTGTGTGTGTGTGTGTGTGTGTGTGTGTGTGTGTGTGTGTGTGTGTGTGTGTGTGTGTGTGTGTGTGTGTGTGTGTGTGTGTGTGTGTGTGTGTGTGTGTGTGTGTGTGTGTGTGTGTGTGTGTGTTCCCACTTAATAGCCCATAAGGTGGGTGGCCCACGGTGGGTTTCAGTAGAATGATTTAACGCTGGTTTTCTGATCGTCATGCCTGGTGCAGCCTTGCCCGGATCCCTCTCACCGCTGTCAGCTCCTAACCCAGAATTAACAGTTTCAAAGGAATTCACGACCCAGGAGTGGAATGAGGTGTTTGTTATAGGAGCCAGCTTTACTTTCCTCTCATCTTACCTTCCTCCATCCTGTTCTAATTTCTCCTCTCGCTCCCTCTTTTACTGCTACTTCATGCACATGTGTACGTCCGCACACACACACACACACACACACACACACACACACACACACACACACACACACACACACACACACACACACACGTACACACACACACACATGTACACACACACACACACACACACACACACACACACACACACACAGTCTGTCTGTCTGCCTGCCTGTCTGTCTGTTCCTCTTTCACCATCTCCACCACCTCTTTAGTTAGGTATACTGGCAGTCTTAGTACTCTCAACCTCTTTTTTCCTCAAACTCTCTCTCTCTCTCTCTCTCTCTCTCTCTCTCTCTCTCTCTCTCTCTCTCTCTCTCTCTCTCTCTCTCTCTCTCTCTCTCTCTCTCTCTCTCTCTCTCTCTCTCTCTCTCTCTCTCTCTCTCTCTCTCTCTCTCTCTCTCTCTCTCTCTCTCTCTCTCTCTCTCTCTTCAATTCCAATTGCTTTATTGACATGACATTAAAATAAAAAATGTGTTGCCAAAGCATGGAAATAAACCGAAAACAAGTATGTAAATGAGGGAGTAATGCATGAAGAAATAAATGAATACACACAATGGATTCCATATATTTTCCCCTCTCTTTCATTCCACCTTTTTCCTAGGGAACATTGTCTTTCTCTGTGACATGCTGATGGAGACCTCCCAGCCAGCGGTGCTGCTGTGTTTACATTCTCAACAAGTGGCAGTCAGTGACTCAGTTTGGGACATTTCATTATATTTGGTCGACTTTTTTCAGATTTTCTCTCTCTCTCTGTTTCCCCTCTCTCTCTCTCTCTCTCTCTCTCTCTCTCTCTCTCTCTCTCTCTCTCTCTCCTCTCTCTCTCTCTCTCTCTCTCTCTCTCTCTCTCTCTCTCTCTCTCTCTCTCTCTCTCTCTCTCTCTCTCTCTCTCCCTGCCTCCCTTCCTCTCTCTCTCTCTCTCTCTCTCTCTCTCTCTCTCTCTCTCTCTCTCTCTCTCTCTCTCTCTCTCTCTCTCTCTCTCTCTCCCCCTGCCTCCCTTCCCTTCCTCTCTCTCTCTCTCTCTCTCTCTCTCTCTCTCTCTCTCTCTCTCTCTCTCTCTCTCTCTCTCTCTCTCTCTCTCTCTCTCTCTCGCGCTATCGTTCTCCCCCCAACAGGCTGGACTTGGAGGAAGGGGACGGCGCCTGGTGCCCCGAGATGACGGTGGAGCCCGACACGCTGAAGGAGTTCCTGCAGATTGACCTGGGCTCGCTGCACTTCATCACGCTGGTGGGCACCCAGGGCCGCCACGCCGGGGGCATCGGCAACGAGTTCGCCCAGATGTACCAGATCAAGTACAGCCGCGACGGCAGCCGCTGGATCTCCTGGAGGAACCGGCAGGGCAGGCAGGCAAGTCACGTACCCCATCCTGTCTCTCACTAGTTTCGCCCAGTGAGAGGTCTCTCTCTCACGGTTTAGCCACGCCCGTTTGTCTTGTGCTTTGCCCGTTTTGAGGAATGAAGTCCAGCTGAAAGACGCCATCAGTGAGTGAATAGAGAACTACCTATTGCAGCTGAATCTACATCTACGTCACACGTAGGCAGGCATATTCTGAACTCACATCCAGGGATTGGAAGGTGTAATCGTTCAAGATTCACGATTCAAGATTCACGATTCAAGATTTAAGATTCTGTACGATTTTAGGGGCGGCAGTAGATCAGTCTGTTGGGACTTTGCTTGGGAACCGGAAGGTCGCCAGTTCAAGTCCCCGAAACACCTGGGCACTGCCGAGGTGCCCTTGAGCAAGGCACCAGACCCCTACACTGCTCCCCGGGCGCTGTATGTAAAATAGCTGCCCACTGCTCCTAATACTAGGAACCCATCCTAGTATTAGGAGCAGATGCAGGGGAACTCATTTCACTGTGTATGTACATGTATGTGATCAATAAAGAGGATGCAATCCTCTAGATTTCGATTTTAGATTTTGATGTTTTTAGTAGTAGTACAAAATTTGAATAAATGACATGAATTACATTCAAATACTAAATAGACAATTCAAGAAGGTCAATGTTTTACTGGAGACAATAGTTAGCAGTTGAAAAGTTAAATGGCGCAGGTACAATAGAATGCTAACTTTCAACAACAATACTATACTATACTAATCTATGCAATACTTAGCTATACCATTATATACTATAAACAACACTATATACTATAAAATACACTATTTTCACAAAAGGACAATGCAAAAACCAAGACCCAACTATGCCAATATCATGATGCTCTGATAAAGACACATGCGGTCACATCCTGATCTTTGGCATACAATAATAACCAATAAACTAAATTTTAATAACCCCTGCCTGGATTTATCTTTATCATCACCCCACCCTCCGCTTGTACCAGGAGATAAGCGATAAAGCCTCTAATCAATTCAACGTACGTGTCGACGATAAGAGGGTTTATGTGTTTACACGTGTTTGTATAGATCCTAAGATTGTATAGTTATACAACGTGTTTCTATATAGATCCTTTATCTCTCCCGATACTACCGTGGGTGACATGGGGGTGGAGAGAGGGTACGTTGAACTAAATGTTCACATCAGTAACAACAAATGAAACAAAAGGTGATGGAAGTGACCCAATGGAAGAAAGTTCTGGATTGGCAATTAGCTGAGGTCAGGCCATTAGTATATATTGCAATTAATTTGCAATCGGCATACTGAGGGTCTGAGTGGAGTAGCAGTGCATTGTGAAGTCAGGAAAGGGGGGAAGTTGGGGTTGGGAAGGTCAAAAGAAAAATAATTAGTCAATGCACACACTCAGAGGAAGGGAGCTCTCTTTGAGGGCCACACACTCACAGGAAGGGAGCTCTCTTTGAGGGCAAAGGCTTTTCGAACAATTATTGGTTATGATTGTATGACAAAGATCAGGATGCAACTGCATGTGTCTTTATCAGAGCATCACGGATGGCATAGTTGGGTCCTGGTTTTTGCATTTAATGCAAAAATAGTATTTTATAGTAGGTAGTATATAGTGTTGATTATAGTATAGTATTGTATAGCATAGTATTGCATAGTTAGTATTGTTGTTGAAATGCATACTGCTGGAGGGAGTCCATAAGCATTCCATTTTACATTGTTACACATGGCAAATAAAAACATCTTGAATCTTGAATCTTGAATGATTACACCTTCCAATCCTAGAAATGAATAAATATATATAAAAAAATGATATATATAATAAATAAAAATATAATAAACATAATATATATTCTAAATATACCGGTAATAAATATTGTGAATATTCTAAATATAATAAATAAATATAATCCAAAAAGAATAAATAACAAATATTTACCAATAGAATTAGTAAATGATTGAACGAAACAGCATGATATGGGTGAAGCGTGTGATGCGTGTCATGTGGACGGTCCCCAGGTGATTGAGGGGAATCGCAACGCCTACGACATCGTCCTGAAGGACCTGGAGCCGCCCATCGTGGCCCGGTCCGTGCGCTTCATGCCCGTCACTGACCACTCCATGAACGTGTGCATGAGGGTGGAGCTCTACGGCTGCGAGTGGCTGGGTGAGGAAGGGTGGCCGCACGCGCACACACTCACTCACACGCACACATACACACACACACACACATAAGCACGCACGCACACGCACACGCACACGCACACGCACTTACACATACACTCACACTCACACATACACTCACACTCACACTCACACACTCACACTCACAACTCACACTCACACTCACACATACACTCACACTCACACTCAAACTTACACATACACTCACACTCACACATACACTCACACTCACACATGCACACACGATATGACGATGTGGGCTTCAGTAAGAAAGAAGAGGAGAACTCTGCCCGGCGATAGTGTGCTATCTGGAATGACTTCACTCACATAATAAATCTCTCTGAGCTCATAAATATGTTTGCCCTGGGTTTATCTTCTGACAGTTACAATGAATAATAAACAATAAACGTGTTTTGTGTGTGTTTTTTTTTAAAGAATATCTCCATGGCTAAAGTTGTACAAAAATGTATTTCGACGCATTATGAAAACAATAACAAACGAAGAAATTGTGCTAATGTATCTTTAATTCATGACATGATGGAAAATAATCTCTCTCTTTCCCTCTCTCTCTCTCTCTCTCTCTCTCTCTCTCTCTCTCTCTCTCTCTCTCTCTCTCTCTCGCTCTCTCTCTCAGATGGCCTTGTATCCTACAATGCTCCAGCAGGAGAACAGATGAACTTGCCCAGTTTCCCTGTGTACCTCAATGACTCTGTCTACGACGGAGCTGTGATCCACAGGTGTGTGTGTGTGTGTGTGTGTGTGTGTGTGTGTGTGTGTGTGTGTGTGTGTGTGTGTGTGTGTGTGTGTGTGTGTGTGTGTGTGTGTGTGTGTGTGTGTGTGTGTGTGTGTGTGTGTGTGTGTGTGTGTGTGTGTGTGTGTGTGTGTGTGTGTGTGTGTGTGGTGGTGGTTGGCTTCCCCTGTGTCCCCTTTACAGCTATTTTCCTGTCTGCTTCAGTGTCCATATGAAATCTGTGAAGCCATGGTTACAAATTGCAGCTTGTTGACGTCCGGTTGCCATGGGGAGAGCCTGAGACAAACGGCTGAACGTTGGCCATTGTGGTTTCAACATCTGTAATAACGTGTGTGGAGTAATTGAGTCAACCGGAATAAAATGGACCTTGGAAATAAATGTGGGAAGAGCCAATCGGCAATCAGAGTCGTCTTTACAGCTATGTGAATAATGTCCTCCATGACACAACTTGAGGGGAAAAAAATTAAATGGGCCATGTCCTAATATGAAGACCAAAAGTGGCCGCAAGAGAATTGTGACTCGATGCTGCCATCTAGTGGTGGTGTGGGGGGGACTTCCAGGAGATATTGCCTCAGTGCTCAAGTTGCTCTTGGTTTGTTTGTTTATCCCCAGTATGACGGAGGGCCTGGGCCAGCTGACGGACGGCGTGTGTGGTCTAGACGACTTCACTCAGAGTCACGTCTACAACGCGTGGCCGGGGTACGACTACGTGGCGTGGACCAACGAGAGCTTCCCCAGCGGCTATGTGGAGATCATGTTTGAGTTTGACCGTGCTCGCAACTTCACCACCATGAAGGTAAAGGTTGGGGGCAGGGGGGAAATTAATTATGACTCAGTGTCGTGGGGCAGTACGACTGATACAGCTCATTTACTGTTTGCAGACAGTGGGCTGCAGGATAGTCTGTTGGGACTTGGCTTGGGAACCGGGAGGTCACCGGTTCAAGTCCCTGAAACACTTTGGGCACTGCCGAGGTGCCCTTGAGATTTTGAATTCAGATATAGAAATGTGGAGCAGTTAGGGGTGAGGGGGCGTCTACCATGCTTTAGGATGCCGACAGGTAGGCCAACGGACCTCTGGCATCGAACCTGGTACCTTCTGGCTGGGAGTGGAACGCCCTCACACTCGCCCAGTGGTTCTCATACTATTTTTACAAATGTACCCCCTCCAAAAATACTTAAGTAAGTAGTCAGCCAACATTTTGGGGAGGAAAAATAAATTTATAAATAATACAATGTACAGTATGTGCACATTATTGGGTGAAGATGGGTGTTGTAAATACTAAGTTTCTAGTGAAAAAACCTGGGTTTTGATTTCTGTCCTTCTGTGTACGATGTTAGTATTCAGACATATTTAATGTTAACATTTTCATATGTGTTGTATTTCATTGTTTATATATTATTTTTATGGTATTGTTTTTTGAGAAAAAAAAATGTTTTGAGACAAATGGCAATAAATATCTTGTATTGTATTGTATCAAGTACCCCATGTGTACCCCCTAGGTGTACGTGTACCCCCATTTGAGAACCACTGCCCTAGCCTACCACTGCCCACTTTACATCTTAACGATTAACATCTCTTCCTTCTCACCAGGTGCACTGCAACAACATGTTCACCCGGCACGTCAAAGCCTTCCGCCAGGTGTCCTGCTACTTCCGCACGGAGTCCGACTGGGAGGCCACGCCCCTCGTCTTCATAGCCGGGGTGGACGACGAGGACCCGAGCGCCCGCTTCGTCACGGTCAATCTGGCCAATCACATGGCCAGCGCCATCAAGTGCCAGTTCTACTTGGCCGACGCCTGGATGATGTTCAGCGAGATCACCTTTCAGTCAGGTGGAGCTGTCGTTTACTTACAAATATACTATTGGGGCAGAGAGAGAGAGAGAGAGAGAGTCGTGAGAGAGAGTCGTGAGAGAGAGAGAGAGAGAGAGAGAGAGAGAGAGAGAGAGAGAGAGAGAGAGAGAGAGAGAGAGAGAGAGAGAGAGAGAGAGAGAGAGAGAGAGAGAGAGAGAGAGAGAGAGAGAGAGAGAGAGAGAGAGAGAGAGAGAGAGAGAGAGAGAGAGAGAGAGAGAGAGAGAGAGAGAGGAGGAGAGAGAGAGGGAGAGAGAGAGGGAGGAGAGAGAGGGAGGAGAGAGAGGGAGGAGAGAGAGGGGAGGAGAGAGAAGGGAGAGAGGGGAGGAGAGAGAGAGAGAGAGAAAATCTGAAAAAAGTCGACCAAATATATGGAAATGTCCCAATAATATTGATGATGATGAAGATGATTAATTAAACAATTAATTAATAAATAATTTAAATGATTCTAGATGTTCAGACATCATAATTTATCCCCCCAAAACGTTAAGACCTTTCCTCTTTTTTCATTATCTTGACCAATGAACTTTTAGACCATTAAAATCAGATTTGATTGATGTACAGTATATCCGGGTATATTGATTATAATCCACTGTATCAATAACATTGTGATGTATTTTACAGATACAGCCATGTATAATACAACATTGGCACCACCTAAGACTGGACCCCCAACTAGCACACAACCTGGTCAGTGACACACTCACACACACATGCAGACAAACACATGACCAGTGGTCAGTGAGTAAGAGAGACTAGTGTGTAGTTCATCTAACGACCTACAGGTGGTTCACTGTTGAAACTAACATGTAGTTCCTCTAACGGCCTATAGGTGGTTCACTGTGCAGACTAACATGTAGTACCTCTAACGGCCTATAGGTGGTTCACTGTACAGACTAACATGTAGTACCTCTAACGGCCTACAGGTGGTTCACTGTTGAAAGTAACATGTAGATCCTCTAACGGCCTATAGGTGGTTCACTGGGAAGACTAACATGTAGTACCTCTAACGGCCTATAGGTGGTTCACTGTAGAGACTAACGTGTAGTTCATCTAACGGCCTATAGGTGGTTCACTGTCGAAACATGTAGTTTATCTGACGGCCTATAGAGAGTTCGCATTCTAAGTCAATGGGAAATTTCATTTAATTCTCATAATAGAAAGCGAATCCATGTCTCGTTTGACAGTTTTTGTAATTCAAAAAGTGATTAAGTATTGAATATTAATGATTTTTGGCCATAGACTAAATCCAAATATATTTTAGATTATATATATATTTTTTTATATTTTTATATTTTTATATATTTAACTTTATACAGTTTGTACTTTTTACTTATTTTTTATTCTATTCAGATTTTTATAACTGCTGTCTGTCGTCGGGTATTGCACATAAGATTTTCACTCATTGCTTATACTTGTATAAACTGTGATGTGACAATAAACTTGACTTGACTTGACTTGACTTGAAATATGGATCATTTTCACCACTGGGTGCAAAATATCTCAAGTAATGGCCACACCCGTAACGTGAAATCTTCATAAGGGTTGTGTGTAAACCAATGAGTGATGTCACAGACGGTACGTCCATATTGTTTACACTCTATAACACACACACACACACACACACACACACACACACACACACACACACACACACACACACACACACACACACACCACACACACACACACACACACACACACACACACACACACACACACACAAAGACTCTTTCCCATCCAATCAAAATGTGTCTCTCTATCCCCTTTCCCAGGGGATCACCCCACCCACAAAGTAGACCACAGCAACACCCGAATTCTGATTGGTTGTTTAGTGGCCATCATCTTCATCCTGGTGGCCATCATCGTCATCATCTTGTGGCGGCAGGTGTGGCAGAAGATGATCGAGAAGGTCAGCTTTGTAATGGCTCCGCTGAAGTCTTTCCTTTGGGGGGGGAGGGGAGAAAGAGGTGGTGGTCAAACATGTTCCCTCACCCTCCACCTGCTTCTTTCCTGTAGGTCTCTCGGCGGATGCTGGACGATGAACTAACCGCTAGTCTGTCAATACAGAGCGAGACGTTCGCCTACAACCCCAGCAGCCGATCCGCCGCTGCTGCAGACAGTGGTGGTGGCGAGCTGGAGTCCAACGGCACCTACGAGCGCATCTTCCCCCTGGGGTCCGACTACCAGGAGCCCTCGCAGCTCATCTGCAAGCTCCCCGAGTTCGGCCCCAATGCAGAGGAGCCTGGTAGGTGGACCACACACACACACAACACACACACACACACACACACGTACATACACACACAGTCGCACTCACACACGCGCATGCATGCACACACACACACACACACACACACATGCACACGCACACACGTTCTCACACATGCACGCACACACACATCTGTACGCACGCAGTGGCACTCGCACAGTTCGGTGCACATACAAACACGCATCACACACACACACATACACACATTCACACATATGCAGTCCTAATGAAACATGCACACACACACACACACACACACACACAAACACACACACACACACACACACACATATGTATACGCCAATCCCAAACATACACACCTACACAAAAAACATTAGGATAAACACACATATACACACACACACACGCACACCATGTATAACTTCTCGTCTCACCGCGTTGCTTCCAACAGCGCCGTCCACCAGCACGGCGGCTGCCTCTAAGTCCGCCCCTGCGGCTGCAGCTCAAGACAACGCCCCCCACTACGCTGAGGCCGATATCGTCAACCTGCAGGGCGTGACGGGGAGCAACACGTACGCCGTTCCCGCCCTCACCATGGACCTGTTGTCGGGGAAGGAGGTGGCGGTGGAGGAGTTTCCAAGGAAGCTGCTCACCTTCAAGGAAAAACTAGGCGAGGGACAGTTTGGGGAGGTACGGGACCTCTGCTCCTCACAGACTCCTCAGAGGACATTTATTTCTCTTCTTTTGGTTCTCTGTAGACTCCGTGGATGCCCTTCTCATGCGTGACCCCTCCTATAGTTCACCACCTTTACAGTCAAACTGATTTATTTTCCATGGACACTATTAAGCATGTCTCCTTTCCTGTTCTTTCCACCTCATGTTCCTCTCCGCTCTTCTCCACTCCTCTACCACCCACTCCCGCTCCTCCTCTCCTTTCCTCTCTTCTTCTTCTCTTCTCCTTTTCACTCCTTTTTTCCTCTCTTCTTCTCTTCCTCTCGTCTCTTCTTCTTCTCCTCTCACTCCATTTCTCCTCTCTTCTCTTCTTCTCCTCCTCTCCTCATCACTCCTTTTCTCCTCTCCTCTCTTCTTTTCCTCCTCTCCTCTCAACTCCTCTTCTCCTCTCCTCTCAACTCCTCTTCTCCTCTCCTCTCTTATTCTCCTCCTTTCCTCTCCTCTTCACTCCTCTTCTCCTCTCTTACTTTTCTTCTCCTTTTCTCTCCTCTTCTCCTCTCCTCTCTTATTCTCATTTTCTCCTTCACTCCTCTTCTCCTCTCCTCTCTTCTTCTCCTTTTCTCCTCTTCACTCCTCTTCTCCTCTCCTCTCTGCTCCTCCTCCCAGGTACACCTGTGTGAGGCGGAAGGCATTCAGGAATTCATGGATGAGGAGTTCTCCTTTGACGTGGACGAGGACCAGCCTGTTCTGGTTGCTGTCAAGATGCTCCGCGCAGACGCCAACAAGAATGCAAGGTACTGTGGCTAAAGCCTTCCCTCTAGTGTTTCTCAAGATTCAACATTCAATATGTTTCTATTTGCCATGTGCAACAAGTACAATTAAATGCTTACTCCCCCTTTTACTCCCGCAGTATGCATTTCACCACACTATACTATGCATTTACATTTGCATTTACATTTACATTTACATTTAGGGCATTTGGCAGACGCTTTTATCCAAAGCAACTTACAAGGTGTACATATGTATGCTTTACTAAACTATGCAAGACTATACTATACAATACTATACTTTAAACAACACTATAAGCAAACTAATATATACTATAAACAACACTATTCTATAGCAATGCTATACAGAATAAAATAACAATAAAGTGTCTGATGGATGAAACAGTATATACATACAGTGAATGGTGCAAAAAGCATTTTAAAGTTACAGTAGTGCAGCAGCATCATGACTACAGTGCAATACAGTACAGTCTCTAGTCTTTAAAGCTGCATGAGCTGTGTGCGTGATAATTAATCGTTGGCAATTGTGGAATCAGCATACTGTGAGAATGAAATATGCAAGACAAAAGACTAGGGGACTGTTCCCCTGCTCTGGGAAATCAGCTCACACAGCGGGGGTCAGAGGCAATGTTTTATTTCTGGGTACTGAGTACCGCAAAACACAGATTGTAGTTCCGCCTGAGAGGCATACAAAAGTAAAACTAAAACAAGGAGGAACTAGGCATGTGGCAGTACGCATAGTAAGAGGAAGTCATTCTTTAAGTAAATTGTTGGTATTGTAGCATTCATAAAAACGGGGATTGATCGCCACAGCAATGACGGAGGGTTCGAGCCTTCGTCTCTAATACCAAATGTGGTATTTAGTTTGTTTCCAAATATATGCACAACGTCTTTGTGTGTCTTGAAAACGGCTTCAAATAAAATGCAGCATTATTATTACTAAATAACAAAAGTAAAAAACATGTTGCACTTGTGTGTTTGTGTTTCTGTACGCCAGAAATGACTTCCTGAAGGAGATCAAGATCATGTCCCGCCTGAAGGACCCCAACATCATCCGCATGCTCGCCGTGTGCATCTACAGCGACCCGCTGTGCATGATCACAGAGTACATGGAGAACGGGGACCTCAACCAGTTCCTGTCCCGCCACCAGCCCCAGGGGCAGCTGGCTTCGCTCAGCAACGCGCCTACCGTCAGGTGTGTGTGTGTGTGTGTGTGTGTGTGTGTGTGTGTGTGTGTGTGTGTGTGTGTGTGTGTGTGTGTGTGTGTGTGTGTGTGTGTGTGTGTGTGTGTGTGTGTGTGTGTGTGTGTGTGTGTGTGTGTGTGTGTGTGTGTGTGAATAAAAAAACTGCATTTACATTGCAATTTTCTCACCAGTGGCCACTCAAAGCGCCTTTTAAGCTAGGGTGTCTTGCTCAGGGGAACAATGTGCTCTACCTTGTGAGCTACTGGTGTGTGTGTGTGTGTGTGTGTGTGTGTGTGTGTGTGTGTGTGTGTGTGTGTGTGTGTGTGTGTGTGTGTGTGTGTGTGTGTGTGTGTGTGTGTGTGTGTGTGTGTGTGTGTGTGTGTGTGTGTGTGTGTGTGTGTGTGTGTGTGTGTGAGAGTGATTGAGTGGGTGACGGTATCCACCTGCACCAGCAAACATACTATAATACTATCTTTATACTATCTTTTATAGCCTATCTTTATAGCCCTCTCTCTATACCTCTCTCCCTCTATACCGCTCTCTTCTGCTCTTTCACCCTCTCTCTATACCTATCTCTCTCTATATATACCTCTCTCTGTCCAGCTTCAGTGACCTCTGTGATATGGTGACCCAGATAGCGTCAGGGATGAAGTACCTCTCATCTCTCAACTTTGTCCACCGAGACCTGGCCACCAGGAACTGCCTGGTGGGCAAGAGTTACACCATCAAAATAGCCGATTTTGGCATGAGCAGAAACCTCTATAGCAGTGACTACTACCGCATCCAGGGCAGAGCCGTCCTGCCCATACGCTGGATGTCCTGGGAGAGCATCCTGCTGGTAAGCGGCCATTTGTTAGAAATTACATAGCCACCCGTCAGCTACTAGTGAGTTGACTGCGCCTTCCAAATTTTTGACCGCTCCTGGCTCATTTCTGACCAATCAATCTCTTACCTGATTGGTTGGGGAAAACCATCTTGCCTGTCAATCACAAGTGTGCAAACTCAACATAGTGAAACGTATGGAGGGAGGGAGTAAGAGAGTTTATGTATTATTCATATGAATTAAGTCTTGCCTGGGTGATTGGTTTCAAATTGGCAGACACAACAAGCCAAGTGGCATATTTTTAAATGTATTTGGCTGAAACAATTTAAATTGAGATTTGTATGAACCTGACATTTTATGCTACCATTGCTTATGCTGATTTACGTCTTTGCATTGATAACATGCAAAGACGTAACTTCCAAAACAAAATTGTGTGAAAGATCTGGTGAAACAGCGGCCACTAGTGGCTACTTGCCTCACGACAGGATATCCTACTTATGTCAACAGCCCCTACTATACAAATAAACCCCACCTTTAAAATTGTAATTATTTATTCCTAAGGGAAGTTATCTAGGTTCTATGTAGGTATTTAACTGCTAGCTAGGTAGTGCAGGCCGTTTTATTTTCTAACCTGTGTCAAAGTCATTAGGCTGTGTATGTATCCAGTCTAACGTTAATGGCAGTCGAGACCATGTAGTGACACATGTTCCTCCTAGGGTAAGTTCACCACAGCCAGTGACGTGTGGGCCTTTGGAGTGACGGTGTGGGAGATGCTGACATTCTGCCAGGAGCAGCCGTACTCCCAGCTCAACGACGAGCAGGTCATCGAGAACACGGGAGAGTTCTTCAGGGACCAGAAAAGACAGGTGCATTTCACTTGTGCTCCTGTGTCACTTATCTTAGCATGCTGCTGCTGTTGTTTGTTTTGTATGTTTGCCTAATTGACCATGTAGGTGAGATGATGAGATGAGACTGCTGGCCATTGCTATAGATCCAAATGCATTGACAACTACTACGTTTGTCCCGTAGATCTACCTGCCCCAGCCGGTGCTCTGTCCAGACCCACTCTACAAGACCATGCTGAGCTGCTGGAGGAGAAACAGCAAGGAGCGGCCCTCCTTCCAGGAAATACACCGAGCCCTCCTGGGCAGTGAGCCTTAACCCAGACAATCTTCTCTGCTTTCCATCCTCTCATATACACCATGCATGAAACGGAAACAGCCTCAAAGTAGAAAGCAGGTTTAAGCTATCTTTTTTTCAGTAGAAACAGGTTACGAAGGCCCACCTATGGGTGTCCAGCTACCACTGGGGGAAACACTGTTAGATGGAGACCAACAACAACAACAACAACAACAACAATAATAACCTAGAAAACCAAGCAGGTGGATGCACCCAATGTGTGTGTGTGTGTGTGTGTGTTGAATGCATTTTTATGTTATACTTCTATACAATGCAATAGAAGGGCCTTATAATACCAAGACAAGCACACACAAAATACCATTTTAAACGTGCAAGTATTAAAAAACAAAGTGAAATGTAGCAATTCATATTTGGCACTTTTTTTTACAATGTATGTTTTTGTATCTTTTTCTTTTTTTTTAATGAGTTATTAGCATTTGTTATGTCACTCTTTGGGTTTCCATGAGGTTGTGGCTGGAAGGCTTTCTTGTGTTCTGTTGGAAAGACTGCTTGAATGTAGGGTCAATTAGAGCAGTAAACTCTCACTGTTGATGTTAAAGCAAAGTCGCTGGTTGCATAACAACAAGTGACGTGTTTTAGATTGTTTCATCTCAATATTTTAGGTCATCCACGCCATTTCTCATGCCAGCTAATTGTTATATTCATTGCAGTGTTTGTTTGGCTGTGATACTGCAATCAGCGATACAACCATGTATTTATTCTCAATAGAAGTGTCGAAAATCTCAAATATGGTTATTTTTAATATATAAATATCCATTAATGATAATTTTTTTGAGGTTTTGTTGACATATTTGTATACTAAGATGGACTTCCGTTGAATACCAAACACAACACCGTTCAGCGAAATTGCAGGACCAAATGTCCTTTTTGTGTCCTTAAGACACACCCAGATCAATCTAGAAGTGTCTGAAAATATGATGTACTTTGACGGCACAGTGTCATAGACTCATGCTCAAGGGTGTTGTTTACTTTAGACAATCCCACTATGTTTGTCTTTGACTCTCTTGTCAGTTACCACTCTAGGCCAGACATACTTGTGTGTCCTACGGGGGTTAGATGTAAGTGTTTACTTGTGTATCGTCGGGAAGATGATAAACCATCATTTGTGTGTGTGTGCGCCAAAGAATTGTGTAGCTAAAGGGGGAACTGTACGTTTGTAAGCTCTAGACTAAGAGTGAGACTGAACTGCCATTTGGTTGTAGTGTCGGATATAGAAATGAGTACTTAGATATTCTGTGTGTGACTCATTGTTGCAACATTTTCCATTTTTGGGGTCATGTTCAGAGAGTCTGTCATTGGCCATCGTCGTGCCCTTCAGCTGTAAGGAGTGGTTGTCAGTACCTTTACCCTTTCACACAGAATGGATTCACTGCCATTTTACTTTACGTTATGTAAAGCTTGTTCATTTTCTTCTTGGCTTCATCATTTTAATAAAACCTCATGGGGAATGATCAATTGAACTGTCCGAAGATGCATGCAATCATTCAATTTCTAAACAAATTGACCCTTATGAGAGCAGTGGAGGTATTTTAGAGTATGTTACCCACAATCAAAAAGAAACTGGTCGCAATTGTATAGTTGTAAAAATGTCGGTTGATTCTGCAAATTCATAGTTTGTTTAGTTTTGTAAAAATGTTGTGCTACTACTCAAATGTTGTTTTTACACAAGTGTTTTATATGCTACTTGTATGCAAATGTTACGTTCCTTGTAATTATACTTTGTGATAGATACATACCAAAAATAAAGGTTCTCAATGCTATTATGTAGCTCTTAAGTCATGGATTTAAGATGTATTAATCCGAAGATGGCCTCAAATGTCAACAAGCATTGTTTGTGCCTATGGCTTGGCCAGGTGACAGAAGGAGGTGGAGGCAGAGCCTTAGAGGTGGCTCTGGGTGGAGGCAGCTGTGGTGTGGAGGACAGGCCGCAGTGCCGAGACCACGACAGGTTTTGCCATGCATGTCATACCAAAGTAGGAAGAAACGTGAAGCTGGAGATTTCAACAACGTGAGAGCACTAGCTTCTAGAATCGTCATCACAGGCACAACATCTGTAAACCTGCCCCTCCGCAAGACAGCTCTTCTAATCAACCCCAATCTACTGTGCAGGTAGTTTGGGGTTCATCAGATTATGTTCTAAGCACTAAATGAATATATAGTGTACCTTTACATTTACCTTTGCCCTTCTACACATAATGGATTCAGTGCCAATCTTCGTTTTTTCTTATCATTCCATTCCATACAAAATGTGTAGTTCTGGCTGTTCAAACAGAAGCCTGAGTCACTGGATCCTTACTCCAAATACCACAGTCTAACATCAGGATTGGGCACAAACCACATACAGCCACGGACAGTATGATAGTTGTAATCTAATGTAATCTTTTTCAGCCTCATGGCAAATAGTAACACAACAACCACCGAAATAGCATGGTCTCCTCCTGCCTCACAATTGCTACCTCGTTCGCAGGTGTCTTGTTGCAAGTAAAACATGACCCATCATCAAGAAATGCGTTACAAATGGATCGTTGTCAACCTAATGACATCGAACACAAATATACAAATAAAAAACATGAACTTCGGACCCGTCAACATATAAACAACGACTAATTCGTGATACATATTTCGAAAAACCGTTACTTTTTTTTTTATTCCTTTTACCTTTCCACAAGCCTTGTGGGTGTATTTGTTTCGTATCCAATCAGGACGCGACGAGGACGTGACGTCAGACAGGGCAAAGGTGCTCGTTCGATCGGAGACGTCATCCATCCACAGACCAAGTCATTCACAAAACTTTTATTCGACTCGGTC
>CM051004.1:16380389-16462889 GCA_027704905.1 Muraenolepis orangiensis | reverse complement strand
CATCTCCTGAGAATCATCTGGGGCCATTTGCCACACATTGTTCTTGGCACCATCCTCCTGCACCATCACATTGAAATCGTCTTCCTCGCCGCCGCTCAGCACTGGGTTGCAGAAAGCCCAAACCATTCCACAGAAATAGATGAAAAACGATCCCATTACCATGATCATAAGTGCATACGCTTCTACCATTGCTTTAGTCACTGGAGACATCATCTTTGAATGCGCAAGTTTACCTCGCTCTTTTAAAAGTATCTCGGTAGATATTGTAAGACAATTGACAGTCGTCGTTGTTGTTGTTGTATAGCGGATTCCTGCAATTCCGAAGTATTGGATAAGGAGCCAACCTGTCCGTGCGCTTGAAATGCGACTTATCGGTGCGGCGACTACAGCGATTGCGTTACCTTTTTTTTTTTTTTGCGTAGTTGTGTTCTTGGATCCATTGGCCCTTTAAGAGCCCACCCGTTAGCATCACCATCACCCCCCTTATCACCATCACCCCCTCTTGTGACCTGCATTCGCTCATGAGTCCCAAACAAACTCTCTCTCTGACACCCTCTTGCTGTGCAGCAAATGTGTACCACTACCCGATCGTCGTTGAGCTGCTTTGCATTTCCGTAGTGGTCACTGAGGATTTTGCTTACACATTCAACGAATGAAGCAACTATTAAAAGGTTAACCCTCTTCCATGCACAAACACGTCGTTTAGGCACCCGGATTAATGGGGTATGGCGCTCTCTCGCTCTCTCTGGTATATCATATATTTCTTTCTATAATAACATCCACATCCCATATTGACCACTTCTCTGGTCAAAATATCCACTTGGATAGTGCAATATGGTGGTAAGTGCTTGAGATGGGGTGATGCGATGTAACGTTAAATAACATACATAACTATTCATTCATATGGCACACTTGGGACTCCCACTGTTTTGCCTGTATAAAGACAGCAATATGGCCATTGTTTACAATGACCATATTGCATGACATGTGTCCAAGACAAGTAATAATACATGTATTGAGGGGCCTTATTGATTTTGATCATGGATCAAATTCCTTTGACAATAACCACTCAGCAGTGCACTCAGTTAACCCCTGGCTGTCAAAGTCATCAGCACCTGTTGTCTTCTGTGCTTTTCTTACAGCTCCATTGACTACACCTGTCGCCCATCTATAAAATACAAAAATGCTGTCTCGTTCAAATTACAACGTGGAATGTAAAACTTAAAAAAAAATGTTTAAAGCTTTGGAAATAATACGAGCTACTGGTAGGGTATTCTTAACCGCCTCTTCTTTAAGGCAAATCGACCACATGATTAAAAACTGCACGTTTTCCAGCTGCAAGGTTGAAAACACAAATTAAAGACTGGAACTCTGGGTAATGGCGTTCTATGGGTTCCGCTTGTCCGCTTGTTTTCATTGGTTTAATTTAGTATACAAACTACAAGCCCCACCCCGCGCCACCTCGGAGGTCCCGGATGTCTATCGCGCCGGAAGAGAAGAATGTCCTTTTCCTAGCCATCTTGTGGCTTCATCCAGCGAAGTGTTCGCACCAAGCCTCGTAGAATCGGAGTAAAATCCTGCTGAAGGGGCGCCATCATGCCCATACAAATGCAAGAAAGTTTTGGCTGTGCCATAACAAATCGGTTCGACCAACTATTAGACGATGAGACGGATCCATTTGAGCTGTTGAAGCAGGCGGAGATCAAGAAGAAGGAGGCTCCTGCTCCTGGCGCCGTCAAGCCCGTAGCTCCTGCTGCTAAACCACAGAAAAAGGAGTCACAGAAAGACAGAAAGACTCCCCTTGCTGACAAAAAGGAGGAGACCCAGGCACCCGCTCCCATCAAGAAAGATGGTAAATTTGAATCCTTAATTATAGTTATCTACACTATTAGGCTCAGCTAGGCGGCAGCTGGCTATCAACCAGCCACCCAAACCCCCCCGTGACATGAGGTCCATGCGGTTCCTATTTTACATCATGTCGGCGCCATCAGTTGGATAAGTGCATTTCTTTAACACAGACTCTCCGAATAATCGATGTGTGGTTTACGTTGAAAAACGCCAGAGTCTTAAACTGCGTGCAGGCCAACTTGTTTTTGGCCTACCCCCCCCCCCCCGCTCTCTCTCCGGCCTAGTGTTTGTGCGACTTGTAAGCCTCGCAAATGCGTGTATTGCGGCCCACCAACCTGAACCTCACACCACCACCCAGCCCCGCCATGTTACCCTAGTATCACGGGCGGCTGTGCGATTTATTTTTTTAGTACGTGTGGATTCGACGTCGTGAGACCACGTTTAATGCACAAAGGATATGTGCGTGAACCAAAGGAAAAAAAATTGTGACACTATGTGGGGGCTAAAACGTGTTTTTGATCGCCGTAATTTTTTTCTGGTACATATATTGTTGAGTATTTTTATATTAAGGGCTGCCATTATCGCCGAGGGTAAACCTCGTGGCTGCGGTGCGGGGCGTGCAGCAATAGTAAACTGCCACTTCCCAGTGGCTCACAACACACACCCTCGTGGTATGATGTCATCCGCAACCCGAAAGGCTCGTTTTAACACCGGTCATACACGTTTTGTTTCGTGTTCTGAATGGCCATTTGTTGGCCATTCTAGGCTGATATTTATTTAGGCCATTGTTGCCTTTTCAGCCCCCACACCCCATCCATCCCCCGTACAATATACTCTATTATGTTCGGCCGGTGATTTGCGGCATTTTCGGTGTACATACTTGCTGCCCGAATATTCGCATACTAGTAACGGGACCACTGGTTATCTTTGTATTCCGTTTAAATCTGGCTGTATCTGGTTGCTGAAGAAGTGATGGGACAGGTGCAATTGCTACGGGGCCTCAGCTGCTGTAGTAGCTGGCGGATTGGTCTATTTTAGTAGCACGTGAAAAGGCCTAATGGGAGGGACTAGTCTGAATAGGCGGGTAGAAATGGATTATTTCATGGTATTTCTAAACTTGTATAAATGTGTCCTTTTGGCCTAAATTATACAACCGCATTCTTATAACCAGTTTAAACGTTTAGCAATTGTATTGTTATGCCTTGAACTACACATGCCCCCCATACTCTGGCTTGTCTGTTTTACTGTGCTCTATTGTCTAGTGGATGACGGCACCCTAATCCTGTTTTTGTGCTCCTGTAGGTGCGAGGATGAGGGGTATGGGACGCAGGCCAGAGGGCGAGGGCCAGGGACGCAGGCCAGAGGGCGAGGGCCAGGGACGCAGGCCAGAGGGCGAGGGCCCCCGGCCCCAGGGTGGCCTGGGAGAGGGACGTCCCCCCACAGACCGACGACCTGTAGAAAGGCGGCCCCCACGGCGTTTTGAGAGACCCGCCGGGGAAGGTGGAGAGAAACCCGAGGGAGGCGAATTCTCGGTGGATAGGTAAGTTCCGTTTAAGCTAAATCTAACCAACATGTACCAAGGGTACCCACAGCAAGCTATGTGAATGTGGACTGTCATCCAGGTGTGCTGGCTGTATTATATTATGCAGTGGTCTCATTTGTATCTCCTCTTCCTCTCCACAGGCCCATAGGCGACAGATCAATGAGGGGCCGCGGTGGACCCCGGGGTGCCCGTGGAGGCAGAGGGCGTGGCATGGGCCGCGGCGATGGCTTTGATGCCAGAGGGAAACGTGAATTTGACAGACACAGCGGCAGTGACCGATCGTGAGTGCTTTTCCCGGGGATTTATTTCAGTATATGTATATATTTCTCTATTCACTACAGGCCATTAAACAGACTGTAGGTAATTTCCAATTGGGAGTTCTGAATTTGCAGCAGCCAGGCTAAAAGCAAAATCTTGTTTCAGCGGCCTGAAGGGTGAGGAGAAGCGTGGTGGAAGCGGATCTCACAACTGGGGAACAGTCAAGGATGAGATGACGTAATTGGACTTTTGGTTTTCATGTGACCATTATAAAACATCGTCATCCATTTTTACAGTACATGCATTGTTATGGTGTACATTGACACATCTAACCATCACGTTCTCTTAGCGGTGAGCTCGACCAATCCAATGTTACCGAGGAGACCCCTGAGGGAGAGGAGCATCCACCCGCCGATTCTGAGAACAAGTAGGTTACAAAAGGCCCTGCGTTCACAATACCCGGATCATGTGCCGTTGTGACGTTCTCGAGCCACTGCGGCCCCACTGTAGAGACCCGAGAGACCTAAACGGGTGTTCCCTCTCACCTTCCAGGGAGAACGAGGCAGAGGAGGTGAAGGACGAGAGCCCCAAGGAGATGACTCTGGACGAGTGGAAGGCCGTGCAGGACAAGGAGCGCGCCAAGGCGGAATTCAACATCCGCCAGGCCAACGACGGAGCCGACTGGAAGAAGGGATATGTGCTGCATAAGTCCAAGAAGGAGGAGGTGGGCCAGGTGTTGCAACATTGTAGAACTTTTGGTACTGGCTAAATCTACCTTTTGGTAGTGGAAATATGTTCTTGTTTGTAATTTCTCTCCACTTTGCTTCTCAACAGGAGAAGGATACCCTGAATGAGGCTGATGCAGATGAAGCCCCAAAGGTTAGTAAGAGTATTATTGGTAATCCATCATCAAGTTGTGGTTTTGTTCCTTGTATAATTTAATTTTAAGGTCCGGCACACATCTCCGTTTAATCTAACTTTATCTCCGTGTTGCCATGTCAGGTGGAGGATGAACACCGCAAGCCCGCCAATGACATCACCTCCCAGTTAGAGATCAACTTCGGAGACCTAGGCCGTCCGGGCCGTGGCCGCGGGGGACCCCGTGGTGGCAGAGGGGGCCGAGGTCGGGGCGAAGGCCGTGGCGGGGAAGGTCGTGGCGAAAGCCGCGAAGGACCCTCAACTAGGCCGGCCCGCGGAGGACGGAGCGACAAGGTAAACGATGAGTCTGTTCAGAGGTCATCATCTGACCCCTGAGATAGGTTTTTATTTATCTATGCCCCAGTCCATCACGGCACCAGTTTCTCATTTGTTTTTTTTTTCGTGTTCTTTACCTCCCAGGCAAGTGGCGTGTCTGTGCCCAATGTGGACGACCCAGAGGCCTTCCCGGCTTTGGCCTAAGGGCCCCAGGGCCCACAGCAGCCCCCAGGCACCTCCACTACGAGGCTAGCATGTCCCTGGATCCTTCAGCAAAATGTATTGATGGAGAAGACTGTCATCCTCGATGGCATTCTACTTTGAGGACTGAATTTTACCAATTAAAAAAAAAGACGAAAAAACAGAAATGAACACAAAAAACAAAGAAAAAAGAAAAGGACTTCTTGCTACTCTGGAGCAGATTACTGGTAGAGGTTTTGTACTTAGAAACAAAGTAGCAGGGATGTTTTCATACAGTATTTTTTTCAGAGGTTATGCATTGTTCATGGATACTCTGTAATTGCTGCTTAAAATATTCCCCAATATAAGAAGCGCATCCTTTTCGGCTTGGTGTTCCATCAAGCTTGCTTGATTGCTTCCAAAACCAGCTTGGCGGCAGGTGTTGAACCCAAGCTCCTCAACTGTACCACACTGGGTATTTTTTTTCCATAAAGTTACTGCCTCACTTCACTTGCTGAGATTTCAAGGACTTTTCTTTTACAACATGGGAGGGTTGTTTATATTTTTCAAAGGCCATTCTAGGTTGCTAGGCCTGTGAATCTCTTAAGTATTTTCATAAGAAATCTGACTGGGAGAAACAATTTCAGAATGTGCGCCCAAGAAAAACCTTCCTAGAACATCCTTGTTCTAGGAAGCAAACCTTCATTTGGTCTACACTATTCCTCTTTCCCCCCCCCCCCACGTAGTCAAAGTAGTCACTTAAGCCTCATTTGACATCGACTGAATTAATTTTCAGGTGAAATGTCATGACCTTGACATGACTGCGAATTGCAGCGCGGTTCATTGTGAAAAAGCTTCTACCGTTGTCGTTTTTCGTCTGCACTGATCATAAGCTTAGAAATTTGAACGCCTTGGGGTGTTTTTGATTTAATCGAAAGACGAGAACGAGAGGTATACACAATTGAGATGGCTGCCGTAATTCCTCTGGGGGGGGGGGGAAACCCTCGAACCCGCCTCTTCACTTACAGTTTACGCACTCCAGTGACATGGATGTGACCCCGGGGTCAGTGTTCTCAGTCTATGCGCATCGTTCTTTTTCCTTGACTCCTTAACCTCCACAGTGACACCACTGCATAATCGCTCTGAAAGAAATAGCTGTCCATTCTCATGAACAGCCGAGGGCTCTACGCTACCGGTTGTGTGAACACCAGCCCTGCTATTTAGGCCTCTGTTGGTAAATAAAGATGATCGATTCATTTTGCTTACATTGTCATTTGTGCCTAATCTATATTATGTTGGTAGTGCAACCATAAACAAACTTAACAGACTTACAGCGTTTTTTAATTCAAAGAATTACACAAAATGACTTGGGTGACCGGGTGTATGTTGGTTTGTCTAGCCACACAGCTTGGTGGTAGGTGTGATTTCTAATCAAGATCTCTTAAGCATAACAAAATATGCACTACATCTATTGGACGTATACATATATTATGAGAGAATTTAACGACTGCGCCTTGAACTGTACAGGAGCTTGCTACCAAAGTACTGCTGTTGATACATAATTGAAATTATTTGTAGTCAAAGATCTGTACATACCTAGTAGTTTGCAACCGCTCAGCAATTGCACCAATATCTTCTTGCCTGTTTGTATGCTCAAATGATTTACTTGCATATGTGACAGGTCGGCATAAACCAATTAACAAAAGGTGTAGCTCCAAAACAATTACCCGTCTTTAATCTAAGGGAAAATGAATTAACAAGATACAGCACACCCTCTAGATTCCTGTTCTATAGGTGCAGATAAAGCTAGCCTTTCTCAAGTTATTCCGTTTTTAATTTTTGCAACAAAACCTTACCTTAATATATAAAATATAATTATAACCAAAATGCTTGCGAAGGGGACATTTGTTAGTCTGAGAGAAAGTCCCACCTGTCCTCTTATTGTGCCCATGCCTACATTGAAAGATTGTTAATTGTTTTTACAGATTTATATCCTTATTCTCTATTCACAATTTTCCCATAACATTCTGCAGTCGATTTTCACTGCATCCAGAGTCAAAGTCCCCCCGATCCTGAGGGGTTCATGGAAGCCGTCGCAGGGGGAAAAGTCTGTGCACCCCTCTTCCTCCTCCCTTTCCAGGCCCTCTACTCCGCTCTCCTCGGCTTGCGAGGAGATGTAGCCGGTGGTGGTGCCCGTGTCCTGGGAGCCGTGCGTGTAGTGAGAGCTGTCCGAGTCGTGGGACAAGCTCTGGATGTAGGGGGTCTGAGGCTCTGTGCCCGGGTCCCACTCGGGCCCATAGAGAGAGGAGACGTCGGTGATGTCCTCACGGAGGCTGAAGTCTTTGTCGTTCACCTTGGGATGGTGGCAGAACCTCACAACGTGCTGCTCCTCGTCGTCCTCTTCTTCTGAAGCGGAGTCGATTGGATACACGCCGAGATCCATCTTGCCCTTCAGGGAATCAAACACAGGTTTCCCCGTATTAGCAGGAGAACTTTGGGTTCCATAGGAGCAGGTGTGAGGGGGCAGTTTGTCAAACGTTGTCAAAAAAGGAAACTATCACGCTGGAAAAGTGTTTTTGTTTGACAACTTTCTACATTTTAGTCAAAAATAACACCAGCACTCCGTGAGACCCAAATATAACCGTTTTCAAATTAAACAAGTAATTTGGAGGTCTACTTACCCCTTAAACAAATAATACAAATCGGTTATGTGTATTCAGTGAGACATATACCTTGTTATCTGTAAATTCCTTGGCCCACTTGCTGTTGCTGGGATCAGGTACAAGTGGTAAGTGGTGATTCTTCAGCCTACAGAGGAGGACAGGGGTTGCACCAAGACATGAAAAGCACATTTATATTACATAAAACACATGGCCTGATTTATGCGTTTAATATTTACGTTGACAAGAAACCCATAAAAAAGGGACTAGGTGTCTCTGATGCTCCTGCAGGCTTAGACCAAGAACCAGATGCTACATATGAATTGTCGTCTGAATTGAATTCATTACCTTTGGCATCCCACCAACTTCCACAGACCCAGAAGAACAGCTATGATCACAACGAAGATTATGCACACCATTGGGACTATGTTGCTTTCCTCTGAAAGAGTGGAATTAGGAATACATGTAAGAAGAACACGCGAACCAACGACAACGTTATGGGTAAATACAAAGAAAGGGATGCTTAGCCCTCCGATTTCACGAGGGGGAGCTGTGGTCAGCTCAGAACATATCACACAAATCAAAACCACAAAACAAAATTGAAAGCAGTTGACTTCACAGCAACGAGCATTGGGCCTCACGTTTGATGATAAACTTGACTGGAGAACCGCTGGGTCCTTCGCCTTGCTCCGTCCAGGCTGTCATCCACAAACTGTAGATGGCTGGAGACAGATCCTTGACGGTGTACTCGTGCTCGGACGTGTTGAAAGAGTCTTCAACATGTACACAACACCACAATGTTACGCAACATAGATAGAGGCATGATCTTCCTAAAGTGCAGTACAAAAGGGTGCAGGTGACAGCGATGCCACTAGCCACGCTTAGATGTTACTTCCTTCCTTTTTCTCGGCAACACTGTCCCAAATGTACAAGTCCCCGAAACACCTGGGCACTGCCAAGGTGCCCATGCCAGTGTACTACACTGCTCCCCGGGCACTGTATATAAAATAGCTGCCCACTGCTCCTAATACTAGGATGGGTTACAGGGTTACAGTTACAGAGAAAAATGTTTTCACTGTGTGTGTGTGTGTGTGTGTGTGTGTACATGTGACCAATAAAGAGGATTCAATCATTAGAGAGGAGAGGAGGAGAAGGTCTAATTTTTGTCGCAAGTTAAATGTCAGCATTTTCATGGATTTATTTGCGCAGCCATTTATGCATGTCAAATCCTAAACATAGTCCCTTCGGAAGCCAGTATAAGAAGGTGGATCATTCTTAGAGTAACGCGGTGGGTGGGTTGCGGGTGGGTGGTTGGGGGTGGGTTGCGGGTGGGTGGTTGGGGGTGGGTGGTAGCAGCTGGGTCCTCATGGATTGGGGGCTCGGGGGTTGGTGGTGCATTCCGCAGAGGGTGTGGAGCCGGGTGTTGGGTGGACAGACAGGAGCGTGATGAGCGAAGCGGTGTGTATATAATGGTAGTCTCTAGGTGCTGTGAAAGGTTGAACATCGCCATCATGTTTCAGATAAACTTGGCCACGTTCCAGAGGTTTCACCCCTTGTTTGTTTGTCTGTCTGTGTCTGTGTGTTGGTTTGTCTGTAAGCAAGATAAGATTTTGCCGCAGATGGTGTGCATACAACTTGATGAGGGTTAAGGGACGAATGCCAATTATGATTTAACAACATTTAGGGAAATAATATAATATAAAAAATATTTAGGCAGATCTGGATTGGTGAAGAGCTGTTGCTTTAGCGGGATAGTTTAGCCTTTTTTCGTGTGGCGGAGGTACACGCTCGACCGTGGGCCCTCTAGTTCACTAGTGTGTTCTACTCACCAGCGGGCTCAGAGTCCTCAGTGTTTTTCACGTAGATGGTGTAGTTGCGGACACAGCCTCCGCGTTGGCCCCGGGGAATCTGTCTCCAGGTCAGCTTCACTGTGTTTCCGTCCACCTCATTGGTGACCGACGGACCACCTGTTGGCTCTGCAAAACCAAAGAGCTCCACTTTCACCAGGACAGGACAGGACGCATGGGAAAATCAAGAAGATCTCCACAAGAAAGGTTGCAAAAGTTAGACGCTAGAAAGCCTGTTTACTAGGGAGCAGTCATTTGCCATTTGTAAAACATCTCTTTTAGTCCTATCAAATGGCATAGACAAATGGCATATTTCAAACGTGGGAGCGTTTCTCCTGGTGGCGAGGGTAGAGATTGTCTTGATATTTGAATCAGTCAAAAACCAAAGCTAGCTGTCCATCACCTTGCTAGGAGTTGACAATAGAGCAATGTAAATGGTCGAAAGACTTTGAATGGCGTTAAACGTTAGTGTACTGCCAGTGCAGGCACGTGTCATAACTAGGTAATACAGCTGTTTACCAGAAGTAAGCAAAAACACATTGAATAATTGTATTGTTCATTTTGGTCTATATCGTGATATTGAAGTACTTCAAAGATAGTTACCCCAACTTGGACCTATTTTTTATTTTTGTGGGGGATTTTACCGATCACAGGTCTGCAGTAAATTACATAACTAAAGTGGCTTACAATCTTCACAGACAATAGTGGTGCCATTCTGAGTATTCAGTATTAAAGACAGTTATGGGTTTAAGTCTAAGATTGCCAGTGGTTTGGGTTCTAATTGGAAAAAATAATATGTATAATTTAGACTTAGAGGTTAGAAAGGAATTTATCCAAAGCAACAAAGTTTAGGGATGATTACATTTACTTGTAAAACGACACTTCTTTAGATTGAACTCAGGTCTGCTCAATGGCAGGGGCTTCCTCTGGGGTCACGCCTCTTACTTGACACCAGAATGTTGACCCCTGCAAAACCAGCCTTGCCCACAGAGCTCTCATTGAAGACATGCACCGATCCATCATAGCACTCGTTTGGCTTCAGCTCTGCAATCAAAAACAAATAGCAAAAAAACAGCTGAATATAAATAACATTATTAGGTTGTGAAAGAGTTTAATAATAAATAATCATAATAAAGCATGTAAGCGTCTCTTCTGGGTCACTGTGACATACCTTTGATTACAGCCTGGCTCTCTGTGCTGGACAGTCGCAACCATTGGAGCGTTTCAAACTGCTGGCCTTGCAGATACCACTCAACCAGATATCCAGTGGATAGGGTAGGGTCTGTCTTTCTCCAGTAGAGGGAGACATTGTACCTACTTTCAATGACGCGCAACTCTTGAGGGGGCTGAGCTGGAGAAGGGAGGGGTGGGTGGGTAGTTGAGGTTAGGGTAAGTATTCTATGAAATATACGTACATACTAGAGGATGAAGTGCTTCGGCTTCACCGAAATGTCTTTCAAATAAAACGCTTCACCTGTTTTGACATGGGTGGGAACAAGGGCCTCAGGGGAGGAGCCTATGGAGTTGTATGCAGACACCGTCACCAAGCACGTGTCACAGGACTGATGGACTGATAAACGCGTGGTGCTGGCACTGACCGTCTGGTTGGTCCAATTCCCTGCGGGACCCTTTATATGGACCTTGTATCCCAGCACATTCACTCTGGCCTCAGAATCATTCAGCAACTACAGGGACAGAAGGACGTTTTTTTTCTTTTACTTTGAGATATTGACCTTTTAGCCGGTTTAATCAGTTTGAGTTGGGTTCTAAATGGGTTGTGAAAGGACATATTTTACTACAGCGTGTGTGCAGGTGTGCGTGTGTGTGTGTGCATGTGTGTGTGTGTGGGGGACGCTAGTACCACACTGCAGGAAGTGTTTACATGCGACTCTGGGAGGTCTGTGTTGCTACAGCCACCACATTCTCTCTCATGCTCCCCGCCTTAACTCACTCTCACTCACTACTAACACACTGAATACACTCAGAGGACGAATAGTAATCCAGACATTAGCTGCTGAGGTACTGCTTTTAAAGTGAACTGAAACCGATGCATTTTAGTCTGGTTCTCAGTCGCATCTCTTGCTTTGACTTCTCATGTGTGTGTGTGTGTGTGTGTGTGTGTGTGTGTGTGTGTGTGTGTGTGTGTGTGTGTGTGTGTGTGTGTGTGTGTGTGTGTGTGTGTGTGTGTGTGTGTGTGTGTGTGTGTGTGTGCGTGCGTGCGTGCGTGTGTGTGTGTGTGTGAGATGTGTGCTTCTGTCTGTCTGCGTGAGTGAATGTGAAGCCACAAAAGTAGTTATGGGCTGACCTTTAATTTCTGTAGAAAATGTACACCAACCACGACTATGGTTCGGTTCATATATTTAACCATTTATTGCATGACATCTGTGGCTACAGCAATGGGGATGTGTGTAGCTACTCAACTTAACCACAATGACTTTGACTGGATTGAGTTGAAGTAAAGTAAACTACCCCAAGAGGTTAGTAAACACTTACCTTCCAGTACACAGTCAGGGTATTACGTTTAGAGGGGTCCTGGGCAAACCACACGTCCGGCTCCTTGTGGGGAGCTGCAAAACAACAGCAGTCCCGGTCAGTGTCTGCAAACGTTGAGATGAGAGACCAGGGCAAGCTACAAATGCAAATGCCTTCCTGTTGGAGGTAAATTAACTGAAAGGTTGTCATTACAGAGAACATTGATTTATTCCCTTTTAAATGTTGCACATTTAGGAAAATGATTGTTTTCCAGAACATGGAATGATGCAGGTGCTCATGTATTAGATTTGTCAAAAGTATTTTAACATTGAAGTACCAGTACTTGGTAATACATTCAGGGTAACCTTTGAGCCTTATACAGATAAAAACACCTCTTCTCTTCCGCACATCCTGTCAAACAATAACCTGCCAGACTGAACATCTCAAGTCATCTAAAGCAGAATGACGCCGCTGTGCTTCTCTTATGGGGAAACGTATATACTGCGGTCCCCAAAAGGTCACAATAGACCATGAAATGAAACTGAAAGCACGAGTCACAACGTCTCCAGCCGTTGTTGACCGACAGCGGCAAGAACAGCCACTTGCCTTCCTCCTGAGTCCTGTTAGAGACTGTTGTGCTCCAGTCGCTCCAAAGTCCAGTGCTCAGCTTGGCTCTGGCTCTGAAACAGTACCAACTGGACGGTTCTAGGGAATGGACAGAGGGAAGCCCAGACAAGCTTGTCCGCCAGTCCTAAGGAAAAACCACGGAACAAACACAAACGTTAGGGTTAGGGTTAACCGCTAGGCCAACCCTAGCTAACCGCTAGGCTTATGCCCCGCTAAGCTTATGCCCATGCCCATGTTTACCCAAAAAGTTTGGTCAACTGAACGGTAGCCTGTGAGTGAGCATACGCTTGGGTCACAATGAGTGCAGGCTGTTTAATTAATCCATGATCGGTTTATTAATCAATTTACCTTGAGAAATATATAATATCAATATTTGCAGTTTACATAACAGCACAATTGAATCCCTCCTGTTACATTCAGAACGGTGAACACTTAACACATTTAGCCATTCACACAAAGACTGAAAATCTTAATTTCATGACCATGGACCATGGGCCATTCAAATTTGATCATCACGAAGCAAACACCAAGATTTGATGACTTATGATTGCAATGACCACCACCATTTTGGGAGCATAGGAGCATTGGAATGTTAGTTATTCTGTTGGTAGTAATGGTATTTTGGTAATTAATCATCAAATGATCTGTTATTATGGGGGAGACATTGTGTTTGAAACCGTCACAGAAATTCTCATTCCCGACATATTTCGAGGTATATTTCGACGTACATATTACATTTATATATTTTGGACTTTTCAATAGGCCTACTAGAACTCTCTCTCTCTCAAGTCCTCATTAATATGGGGGCAACTTATTCCGTGATGCATTCTGATGTACGAGCAAGCTCTCTATATATAACATAGGTGAGCTCTTACCTGGGGATACGGGACACATCCCTGCTCTGCTACAGTGATGTACTGGACCTGGGTCTTCAGGGAGTGGCCCCAAGTGATATTACAGGACCTCGAGGAGCACTCCACTAGGATCAAGACGGGAGGCGAGGGCTTCACTGTAGGGGAACACACACGGGGACAGACCTGTGGTCAACATAGGGAACACACACACCAGACAGGAGGGGTTCACACACAGGAGACAGGGGTTGATTACCATCAACCATCAGATGGAATATGCACCCTGATGGGCAAGATAGGCAACAGTACACACATGACTGATATAATTCATTCTGTCCAAGCAGTTATTCATTGTAAGTAATTTTTTAAGTAAGTATAGTTAGGTGTTTCAAGTTCAAGTTGACTCTCGTTTAGCTACTACATTTGTCGCAAAACTGTCAATGTAAAACGAAACCCACTGCTAAACACTGCAGCGCTCCGTCCTCTGTCGTGTGTTGTGGAGAGAGAGAGGGTGAGGTGAGGTGGCGTGACGCTGCCATACATACTGATGTCCTTGAGAGTGAAATTGTAGGTATCAGACTCCGTGGTGCCCAGCTTATTGGAGGCGGAGACCTTCACGGAAATTGTCTGGGCAGAGCTGGCCACTGGTAGGCTAGCTGAGAGCCAATCCGAGCCCTTCACGGGCACGACACTCTGGTTTCCGGACGGAGACCTCACCCTGGGGACACATGACGTCTTCGTCAGTCAAGTAAATACCCTTTCAATTCAAGATTCAAGATGTTTAATTGCCATTTGCAAGTGCAAGTACAATAGATAATGGAACTATACTAAACAATACTATACTTTAAAGTTTAAACAACACTATATACTATCTAAATAAAATGAATGAATAAAATAATGAATCAATGAATGCCTCATTGAAAATATCTAAGCCAATCTATAGTTTCAATAGTCAGTCAAAATCTGGAGGATTGAATTCTCTTTATTGGTCACATACATCTGCAGCTATTTTATACACAGCGCCCGGGGAGCAGTGTAGGTTCAAGCTCTGTTGCCTTGCCTCAAGGGCACCTCGGCAGTGCCCAGGTGTTTCGGGGACTTGAACCGGCCCGGGTTCCTAAGCCGAGTCCCAACAGTCTGACCTACTGCCGCCCCCCAGTTAGGAAATCAACTGGGTATTCATAATCATTTAGGTAACTCACTGATTATGGCAACCTGAAAACCACATTACAAGTGTACAATACTACATTACAAGTGTGTCTGCCACTGTTTGACGGCTTCATTAATCTCACCATAGGCTAGATGTAGTGCGTAGATTGTTTTTCGTCCCACTGTTCCAACTACACACCACGACACCTGGTTGTAGGTCAATAACATTTTGCACGCAGGTCAGGGCTCTCGGTCTGTCTGGTGGAGCTACACAGCCAAACACAAACACAAATATGTGTCTAAACAGTGTGTGTGGACTGTATGATTTGGAAAAGATAGTATGAAACATAGTAAGAACAAAACATAAATGTCATGTAGTCTTTTGGAGAGGTTTCTCTGTTTGCTTGTGCTTTGACCTGGCCCTCTGCTCCCGAAACGAAACTAAAAGTTGTCGTCAGCTCGGACACCACCCAGTGGTGTGGTATGCAAGTGTGATATGTAAGTGTGAAGCGGAACGTATTTTATTAAATACCTATCCTTATGCTATAATCCACTTCTAAGATGTTGTAATTGTGTTGTCTACGTGTGTTTTTTGGCTATTTTTGTTGGGCTGCTTGAAGATGTCTAAAAATACCATACTTACATCCTGCAACAATGTCGACCCCACAGGGGTCTTTTTGCCTATGTTTGCCAGACTTGCACTGGCAGCTGTATGCCGTATTTTGCGTTATGTTCACCACGTCAATGTACAGAGTGGTTAAATTCAGAGAAATGGGGAGGCGCAAGGTGGAGTCTTCATACATGGCTCCATCACACGTGGATGTAAATGTGCAGTACAGTCGAAAACTAGAGCCAGTTTGCACCACATCTCCGGCACTTGACCACATATTGCATATGGGTTGTTCTGGAAACAAGAGCACAGTGGACATGTGGGTGGGCGCGTATTATTATTCTTCACAACATCCTCGACGGTCAGATATTGGTGAATGGAGTTAACAGCTGCAGTAGAAAAGTAGAAAATGGTGACCAATTGAAACTGACCTGTAGACAAGCGCACAGCCAGAAGTGTGACTACAGTCCGAAGGCACCATGGTGGGAATATCGCCATTCCGCTTCAGCCGTTTCTCAATGACTGCATCAGCAAGTTGACGAACAGTAGTTGACCAAGTGAACACAAAGTAGTTGTTATTTAGGTTTAGCCTGTGGGTGCCATAGCTTAAAAAACCCGATCTAGAATTGTACACCTGAACAGCATTTAAGATATCTGTAAAATCACCCAGAATATAGGCACACGACTTTACATTGATATAATAATATTATTATTATTATTATTATATAATAATAATAATAATAATAATAATAATAATAATAATCACTCCATGTCCTTCCTATGGTGCTCTCTATCTGTCTGTCTGTCAAGCGGGCGAACGACACACGGTGTTGATTTGGCACGTCGAGCTCTGTATGTAACGATGTCTAATACTTGGTTGGTACTTAGGACCCGGGGGAGCAGGGGAGGGTCCGGGGAGTCCAGGGCCTCGCTTCGATCACTTGGGACTTCCCGTTCGGCACCGAGCCGCCTGTTGGTTTTAGTGGTTTTCAGTGGCTCTCAAGATATACTACTGAGAACTACATAAAAAAAAAAGAATAAGAAGCTTGGGCTTTCCGTTGTGACTGTGTCAAATAAAACATTACATCAGCTTTTGATCAGGCCTATGTTACGTGAGTAATATGGTTATAAACTATCGCACGAATATGATGGTATATATATCTATATCTATATATAGATATATATCTATCTATATCTATATAGATATATAGATATAGATATATCTATATATATATATATATATCTATATATCTATATAGATATATATATACATATTATATGGTAATAACGAAGGATAAGCTTTACCATCACTCATTTCCATTTTAGCCATCTATATCTATCTGTCTGTCTGTCTGTCTATCTAATTATATATATCTACCTGTCTGTCTGTCTGTCTGTCTGTCAGACCGTCTATCTAGCTATCTATCTATATTTTTATTTGTTTGTATTTTATTATATTATGATAAAAAACATTTATTTATAAAATACAGTCACTGCTCCCGTCATTGATAGGCTCATGTCAACACTAGAGTGGCCCTCCCCTAGACACGGGGGTAGTAGCCTTTAAAGTCAACCCCGCATGTTTCTATTTTAGTTTTTCGGTAAAAGAGTAGGAGCTATTTGACGCTTCGAAATTCGCGGGGGTCGACATTACAAAGATGTGCATTGCATTCTGGGTTGATGATGTTTCACGGTTGCTCGCCAAGGCCTGGTTACAGCTCCATACGTTTCTTTTCAAATTACCAGAATTATACATTTAAATTCACGCTTAAAAAAAATGCCTCACTGTGTAGCATACGACTGTAGTGTCCAGTCAAAAGGAAATAAGAACTCAGACATCAGTTTTCCAAGGGATAAAGACAAGAGAAAAGAGGAACACGCAGTTGGTCGAACCAGTTTGCCGAAAGATCCACGATTGTGTTCTCGCCATTTCACTCCAGACTCTTTTGACAGCGGAGTAGATCTACAGAGAGAACTCGTGGAGCTTCTAGATTCAAAAGAAAGCTGAAGATCGATGCTATACCGACTATATTCTCTCTTAAAGCAGAACAAAGTTATCAAAAGTCCAGCGAAGCGCGTGCGAGAAAACGCCAGAGTCACTCAATGTTTATTCTAACTCCATAACCAAGAAACCTAAAGATCAAGCGTCATCTAGATATTAAGATATAAGTAAGATATTATAAGTATATATTATACCCTGCATTGTTGTTCTTGTTGTAAAACAGAACTCAAGAGAAAACGAAGTTGATGACGATTCACTAAAGCGGATCAATCGTCCAGACCATTAGTAGTATTAGTAGATGGCTATTTCTCTTTCTTGCTCACTCAAAACAACCAAAAGTAACCAGGCCTCTTATGTGAGCAACCGTGAAACGTCATCAACCCAGAATGCAGTGTACATCTTTGTAATGGCGCGAATTTCGAAGCGTCAAATAGCTCCTACCCTTTTCCAATTTACCAAAAAACGATAATTGTTTTGCCATTTTTTTCAACGGATTTGGGTTCAGCACTAAATTGTCCACATATTAAAGGTAGGTTGTTGAAACATGCAGGGCTCCCTTTAAAGCTGCATAAGCTAACTCTGCACTTTAGCGCCCACTCTGGTCGTGATACAAAAAACTGCACTGCGTTTTAAGAACCGCTCATAACCCCAATTCCCTCAGTCACTGTATACAAACACAAACATGCGTGGAGCAGACTGGATTATATACTGTCCTGGTATCTCTCCAAGTCCATGTTACAGCAGCGAGTAGTCGATAACCATAACTTACAAGAAAGGTTTTGACACATCTTTATACGTTGCCCTCAGTCATCTGTTAATTAATTGTTTGGGATGAAAAGTAATCGTTTACATTAATGAACACAAATTAAATAATCGATAGAAAATATATTGTTAGTGGCAAACCCTCAACCTTTCTATCTCAGGTATGTGCACATGGGGGTGCCCTCAAGTGTCTGTGCATGGCCCTGTCTATCAATTATCATTATTTATCTCATCACAGCAGAGGCCTACCTCATTTTTACAGACATACTGTAGTGATATATTGTTTTACAACAATACGAGGCTGGCTAATTAAATGTAGGCCTAATCATGTTAGTGTGTGGCAATAATGCCAAACTGTATTAGTGAATGGAGATGGAAAAGACCTGAAGTGGTTTGACATTTTTAGTGGGGAAGTGAGACGCCTATCAGGAAGTGGAATGGTCCACTATAGGCTACAGCAGATGTAGGCCCTTGGTGTAGCGGTTAGCAGGGACACTGGAGACAGAGGTCCACCTCAATGTCAGGAAACAAGTTAATTGTCCCTACCAAACATCTAAACTTGAACATTTATTTATAGAGAATGTTACATGATCGCCGACCTCCTGCAAAAATGTGCAATCGCTCCCATAACCTGATCTGCAATAGACAAATAAACTTCCTCTGAAATTGTGTTGTGTGCAAAGGTGGGTAGAGTACTGAACATCTATACCCAAGTAAAAGTACAATTACTCCTATAAAGAGTTACTCAAGTAAGCGGCAGTAGCTCAGTTAATCGGGACTCGGGTCGCAGGTTCAAGTCGCCGAAACACCTGGGAACTGCCGAGGTGCCCTTGAGCAAGAAACGAGACCCCAACACTGCTCCCCGGGCACTGTATATAAAAATAGCTGCCCATTGCTCCTAATAGGATGGGTTAAATGCAGAGAAACTAATTTCACTGTGTGTGTACATGTATGACCAATAAAGAGGATTCAACCCTCCAGATTTTGATTTAGTTAAATTTCCATTTGAGAAAACAACTCATGTAAAAGTAAAACAGTACTTGGTAAACTACAAAAAGATGTCCTTGAAAAGAGATGTTGGTAGAATAAAAGTGTTCTGGGGTTCTCAAACTTCAAACCGCAGTCTAATTTTAACACAAAAACCGACCTTCTGCCGTTCACACTTCTTTTATTTTAAAAGTCCCTCCCTGTCCTGGAACTGTCATGAGCCTCAGTGAAGCCGCCTGTGAACTATATTACCCCATCCAAGGTAGTTATTTCAGGAACCCAGACGCAGGGCTTTTCACTAGGATCTGTAAGCGTGTAATTGGTGAACACAAACTCTGCCAGCAGTAGCACACTGTAAAAAAGTGTCTGTAAAGGTTTCAAATCAATCGGATGGGATGTGTACAATCAGACACATTGAATGACAAAAGTATCCATTACATCACTTGATTGCATTAGTGGTCGGTTATTATATTTGTTTGGCAGGGCCATGCTGCTTTGCTCTATTGTCAGTGCAGTTACCTGAGGAAAAAAAAACACTTTAACAAAACATGGATTGACACCAAACACCTTCAGAACCTTTCTTCAGGGGTCTCCTTCGCAGCCTTTGGAATATACAGCACCCAACAACCCTGGGTTCTCAGGGCTTGTCCAGGGGTCTCCCTCTCCTCCCGTTTTATACCCAGGAAACATTGTCCCCTGGTCCTCGGTTTCAAATTCCTCCAAAAACACCCCGCTGCAAAGGAGGCTTGATATGAGACATTCAGAGCTCTTGTTGAACCCCAGAGGCACGACGTGAGGCGAATTACCGTCCATACCGCACAACAAGCTTATCCTCGAAAACTCTCCGATCATGACTGAGCATCCACTTCCCTGCTCGTGGGCAGGTGTGTCGGGTATATCCTTCTGCTCTCCTCCTCCTCCTCCTCCTCCTCCTCCTCCTCCTCCTCCTTCTCCTCCTTGGCCCTTTTCCTCCTCCATGCACGGAGCGTGAGGTCTGTAGCTGACCGGCTCCACGGGTCCCTCGGTGGGAAGTGTCTGCTCTTCCGTCTCTTCCGTCTCTGCTGTCAGCCACGGCCACGATCCTCCTTGAGCCTGGGGAGGCCCTGGCTGGGTGGTCAGGAGGTTGGTGTCCTCTCCGACCTCCTGGGGGATCTCCTCGATGGGCGAGAGAGGCGGGTCGCTATGGGCGGCAAGGCAGGGCGACTCGGTGGCGGTTTCCACATCCCACTGGCCCCCAAATAAACAAAACACACAGGTTACCGATTAGTGGATTCTGTCTGAAGGCCGGGATTGTATGCTTTACATTTCTGATGTAGTGGTTGTCATTGTTGGGAAATGTGTCTCACATCCCAACATCACACCCATTGCCTATTGCTAGTACATAGCGCAGAGATTACCTTTAAAAGTGTATTGGCTTTACTGTCTTCAGGTTTGGGTATGTTTTCAACCAGCCAAGAAGGTCCCCAGGAAATGTATGACTGTTTGATTCTGCGTCAAAGAGAAAGCATGTAAAAAGGTTGCAGTATACACTGTTCAAGGTCAAACCATATTTACGACACCCCCCAAAACCCTAGAAAAACTCCCTTAATGTGGAGGGACTCTCTGTGTTAAGCCAACATACTCCCTGCAACTTGCAAACAGTTGCAAAGGAGCAGCAAAAACATACAAAAACGTTTTGTTATATCCTGAAGGTTACAAACATAATAACCCTATTTAAAAATTCGAGACAGTAAGTATCCTCCTTGCAGCGTTTCATGCTACTTTCATTTAGCATCTCCTGTTATGCGACTATTCAAAGCATCGCCTCACCTCCTTTTCAAAGAGCTCCAGAATATTAAGACGCCTGCCGCTACCAAGATGAGGGTGACGGTGAGAACCAGAGCAGTCACCACTAGGGGGTGGGAGGGGGGGAGAGCAAGAAAGAGAGGGTAGCAAACTACTCAGTCGACAGATTCAAAGAGCCAACTAATGGTGATGGGGTGCAGCAGGATAAAGGTACTTGAGTGCTCCTCCTTGAGTGTTTACTCAAGTGAAGAAATGGATGAGTTCTAGTTCAAGTCCTGTTTTCTGATGGGGTTTTTACTTTGAAAGTGAAAGATATGTCTGTCCAGGTGTACTGGAGGTGAACTGTGTGTATTGGTGGATGCTCAACTGGATGTGTACTGGATGTTTACTGTACTGCTGGCGGACGGTAACCTGGATGTTTAGCTGATGTGTACAGAATGTGTATTGGAGATGGTGTCGTGGAGGTGTAACTGTATGTGTACGGGATGTGTACCGGAGGTGTAATGTAGGTGAGTGAACGCACCTTGAGGATGTGTGTCTGTGTGCTGGGAGGAGACCATGTTCCCCTTGGGTCCCTCTCCGGCCGAGTTGGATGCAGAGAGACCCAGCACTACCCTGTGCTCAGGACAGTCCAGCCACAACAGCCGAGGGCCGGCACCGGATACGCGCACTGGTGAGAAATTACATGGGAATCCCACCACTCAATGATCAATATTATAATGTACTTACACAACACAGATCAATACATTTGATACATCCATAATGAAAAGATCCTAGTTATAGGCTGTTATATATCTTAATAGTAATCGAGTAATGAGCATTTCTTCTATGTTGTAGTAGGATAGTGGGACGTATACAATGCCACGCTAAACATTTGAAAAGCAGTAAGAGCACGTTGTTAACCAGTTTGTGTGGGGAGATATTGCTTGAAAGCCAGCGTTGCCCTTCACATACATGACTTTTCATAAGTGCAGCGTGTGGCAGAGGACATTCAGCTGTAGCCACATGGCTTCAGCTTCCTGTTTGTGGTCAGAGAGAGAGAGAGAGAGAGAGAGAGAGAGAGAGAGAGAGAGAGAGAGAGAGAGAGAGAGAGAGAGAGAGAGAGAGAGAGAGAGAGAGAGAGAGAGAGAGAGAGAGAGTAGAATATCTATGTCTATGGTTCAGAACTCACACTATGAAAATCTAAATAAGAAGTGTGTTTTACGTTGTTTCTATTTATTGGCTCATTACTGCCCCTTTCCTTTTTTACATTTCAACACAAAAAATAATAATATTTTATTTTTAATAATATATATGTTTTTTTGGTTATTTTATGTATTTTATCGAGGCCTGATGATGCTTTGTGTTACAAGTGTTACAAAGTGTTACAGAGAAACTTGAGTACATGGTGCATGGGCAACCCCTACACTACTGCATGCTAATTAGCTTGTTGCTCAGCACAACTCTCATGCAGGTAAAGAAGCCCATACACAGACTCCCCCCCCCCCCCACACACACACACACACACACACACACACACACACACCACACACACACACACACACACACACACACACACACACACACACACACACACACACACACACACACACACACACACACACACACACACACACACACACACACACCAGGGGCGGCGCCAGGGGGGAGCTAGGGGGTGCTGAAGCACCCCCCAGGATTGCCAAAGCACCCCTTAAGCACCCCCAATAAATATGTGTTTTAAAAAAAAATCCCAGCAATCCTGGCTACCCTGCGTGACATCATCGGCCTGTCAAATCTACACCGGAGGACAGAGGCGAGAGCTCTCAGTGCAATCATCGACGAGACATTTGTTGTACATCTCATTATTTTCGAGGATGTATTCAGAACAACCAAGTTCATGTCGGATCAGCTTCAGTCCGCCACTTTTGATCTTGAAGCGGCAGATGATCTGGCCCAGTCTGTTACCATTGCCATATCTGAAAAGCGGACAGAGGACAAGTGGAGGGAAATCCGAAATGAAGCAGAAAGTCTGTGTGTGAACGCAGGAATTGCACCACAGACGCAACGTGAGAGAAGGCGGGCTCAAACATCTCGACATCTGGAGGGGTTTGTAGTGGAAGCCCCGTTAGAAAGAGCACGCTTGGACACAGATGACCTTAGAACACACTCGTTCTATCCTGTTATAGACAGGTTGTTAATGGAGATGAAACGTCGCTTTTCAACAGAAACCAATGAAGTACTGAGAGGTGTGTCCGCCCTGAGCCCCAAACACACATCATTTCTGGACAAAAAAATGATACTGCCCATGGCCCGCCACTATCGAATCAGTGAGGAAAACCTGTCTGCAGAGCTTTACCAAGTTCGCCGGCTGTTGCAAAGAAAAGAAGAACAGGGACATACTATCACCAGCACCAAGGAGATTCTATCCCTCATGAGGCTATACAGAGATGCATTTATAGACTTGTACAAACTGATATGCATATCTCTGACACTTCCCGTGACCTCAGTGAGCTGTGAGCGCAGTTTTTCTTGTCTGCGTAGTTTGAAAAACTACCTGAGGAACACCAGTGGGGACTCTCGAACCAGTAACCTGGCACTGTTGGCTATAAACACCGTGAGAACAAGGGCCCTGGACAGCGACAAAATCATTGATGCGTTTGCCCTCAACCACAACAACAGACGCATTGTTTTGTTATGAAGACGTCTAATGGTAAGTGCTGATGATGCACCCCCTCTGTTGCCTATTATACATGTAATGCATTGATGGTTGAGGCAAACATTCTGACTGTTTATAGTTATTTATATGTGGCCTACTTGTGTTTAATTTTATGTTCAGAGCCAGAGGTGTGTTAGGCTTGTGGACCTTACCCGCTGTAACAGTTGTAAATATGCAGTGGTGTTTCTTTGTACATCATTTAAATTAGTATAATCACACAAATTCTGTGTTCTTCGTTTATTTATGTTCAATACCTGACAAGGTCGGAGATCAGTGGGCGGAACTTCTGAAATGTAGTCACTGTACTCTTCTTAAGATTCTTTTTGTGGGTACACCCCCCCTTTATAGTGTGTCCCTCACGTTTCCTCTTCCCTTTTTGTTTTTGTAAATGTTTCCACGTGAGAGGAGTCACTGTGAGGGATACAAAATGTTATACTGATTTGTTATATCTGTTGTCAGCTTGTCAGTGATTAAAAGGAAATCGTCTAAACTGTATGCTGGCTGGGGTCTCATCCATCCATGAACAACGCAAAACACAACGCAGAGACCGCTTAATGTTGCTTCAATATTTAAAAAAAAATCTTCACGGGGGAGCATGGCCCCGGACCCTCCTAGAGGAGGGGAGGACCCTCCTAGAGGAGGGGAGGACCGGTTACGTCCACTCCCCAAAATAGCACTTTACCCCTGCTTACACCTATATGCTGTGAGCTGATTATCGAGCCTTCATTGTAACAGTGGCGGGTGTACTGCGTGTGTGCGTGTGGGGAGTGTTGCAGTAGAAAATTCCACTGTAGTGCCGGTGCATTAATGGGAAACCCTAAATGTTTCAGCACCCTCTATGAAACGTCAAGCTACCCCACAGCACCCCCTAGAGGAAATCTCTGGCGCCGCCACTGACACACACACCTGTCTAGACCGCTTACTGCTGTGTTCCTTGTGGCTGGAGGAGAATGTGCGGACGTAGACGGTGTAGCTTGTGATGAAGCCTCTCCGCTGTGTGATGGGCAGCTTCTCCCACTGGATCAGCACACGGCCAGCCTTGTGGTTCACCACTGACACCTTGGGCCCGGACAATGGTACTGGAGCAACACCAACAACAGTATGGGTATAGTTCTGCAATTCTTGCACCACTTGAATACATTTAGCTGGGTATCATTAGGTAAGTGCATTGCTGTGTAGACACTCAATGCAAGCATATGGTCATATTGTAGGCGTGATTCAAGTCAAGGTTTTTGTAAATAGTGTGATTGTCGTGTTTTTGAAGCTTACTCTGTTCTTCGGAGTACACCGAAGCTAACGACGGCTCACTCGTGCCTGTGGTGGTCACAGTGTACACATAGAAGGAATACAGCACACCGGCCCTCAGACCTGAAACAGTACAAAGAGAGGATCGGTGGCAGTGGTCTGTTATTGTGGCACCAAATGTACCAATGCACCAAATGTCCACTAGAGTGCACTCTTTAGTCATGGGCATAATATCCTCGAAAATCTGCATGCATTTGGAACAAAAGCGATCACTTTACCTCTGATAAAAGTAGTGTTTTGATCTCTGGACTCCTTGCTCCAGCGTAGCTCTGCAGGCCCACTCCTCCATTCGACCACATAGCCGACCAGGCTCCCAGTGACACCTGAGCCATCTGGGCCAGAGGGAGGCCAGGACCAGGAGAGAACCACACTTTTATTACCTGCAGGGAGCGGCCTAATCCAAGCAGGCGCAGGAACACCTATAGTGAAGTACAAACTTAATAAGAAACACTACAGACATAAGAAATTCTGGAGATAAGTGAGGTGTGGCGTGTGTGTGTGTCTGTGGTTGGCTGGTTTAAGCAGCCTCATCTGAGTCAGACTGATTGGACTCTGACAGCCTCATCTGAGTCAGACTGATTGGACTCTGGGGCTGGGTGACGCTGCACACCTGTGGTGCATAAGAGCGATCAAGGCCCATGTTAAACCAGCCATCACCACACACACACAAACACTTGAGGAGTGCGGACATGTCAGCCTGCACTTTTACAACAAACCGGTTTACTCGGCTGTGTAATGGTGTTCGGAGGAGCCCTGAAACAGGGGGCAGGGGTCAACTTCCACATGAGGAAACCTTGTTTTATTGTTCAAATGTCCATAGTAGAGCAATCAAACTATCATTATTAATACACATTTTTGTAAATATCACTATAGCAGTTGTAACGATGACAACGATGATTTAAACGGCTATTTGAGGGCTCCTCCCGAAGACAAGGACACAGGGTGATGAGGAATCCGGTTTATTGCAGAATCATTTTGAATAATGGTGAACAAAGCAGATGGTACATGCTAGAGCCCATGTGTGTGGTGGTGGCTATTTTAACCTGTGGGCCTTGATTAACAAGGACCCACAGGTGTGCAGCCTCACCACCCATAGAGTAATCAGTCTAACTCAGGCCTGGTGAACCAGCCACCAACCACACACACACTCCACAATCACCCCTCTCCCATTATAAGGAGGCATTTTCCAGAGCACACAACCTATTGTTGACATTAATGACCAGTGACTGAAATCCATCCTCGGAGTAGAGCAAGAGTTTCCAGAGCACACGACCTATTGTTGACATTAATGACCAGTGACTGAAATCCATCCTCGGAGTAGAGCAAAGACTTTATAGAGAAAACTCTTGGCTCACACCACAAAAGGGATGAGATGTCATGTCATCAAAGGTAAGGTTGTGACGTTATGCTACCTGAGGGTCTGAGGTGTACGGCGGCAGGCGGGGAGCGGCCATAGGAGGTGACGGCGCTCACAAGCAGCGTCTGAACGTCTGGAGACACCTGGATCACACACTGGCTCCCAGCAGGATGGCAGGAGACCACCCTGTTCTCCGCATGGTCCAGGAGCACCTCGTAATGCTGCAGTCCACCGCTGTAGGTCTGCGGAGGAGGAGGCTAGAGGGGAAACAGAACACACAATCAAATGTTTTTTGATTTGCATTTAACATGAGACATGAGTTAAATTGTATACAGGTGTGTAGTATATACATGCCATCGACAGTCATTTCACCTAGTATGTATATCAGATGTATGTATTATATTTACCTCCTCGCCATTGAAGATGGACTAGAGGTTAAGTTTTAGCCCGTTCTGTGTTTGTTTCTGTCGATTACATGAAAGGCAGCCACCCTTGTCAATGTTATGGCTTGTATATGATTCTCAATGTTACTTTGTTGTATGTGGGTGTACTGTACTATCCTGGTTTCTAAAGAGGAACCAGTTCAATCAATGTATTATTATGTCGTTCCTAATTGAACAACGACTCAACAGTGGCACATCAGTACCTTCCACAGAACAGTTACATTCTGCAGACCACTGCTGTCCTGGTGACCGAGCTTCCGCCACACCTGGAGCTCCTGGGAAGGACCTGAAGCAACGCAACAAGACACAGACACATTCAATTCAGACCAGGTTCTGCGCCTCTTTCTGTCACACTGCACTATGTTGCTGAATCACTTAAGCCTGCACTATGCCACTTCTCTACTTGCCACTATTTACTCCACAAAAAAATCAGACAGACAGTTTCTCAAGAAGGTTTTTTCTATATTTTATCTTGAAAGTTTTACTCAAAAAACCCTTTGGTTTCTGGTCCAGGCGGCTGACGTCTTAAAAAGATATAGCTATAACTGTAGCTACGACTCAAGCCACTAGAGGCTGCTAATGGGAAGAAGGTACATAGTGCAGGTTTAACTATTGCTATAAATATTTGTATTACTATCTTCAGTCGGCCCTACTACAGTGTCACGAGAATAGTATTCATTATCTAAAGTTACATTACTATATTATATACTATGATACTATATATTGTAGTAGTAGTAGCTAACTGACTAACTGACTAGCTAGCTAAACACATTTCACTGTGTGTTAACATGTATGTGACCAATAAAGAGGATTCAATCCTCTAGATTTAGATTAGCTTGCCTTTGCCAGGGCTAACCCCCCGAACAAGTGGGCTCCATCCGCTGCAGCGAGGCCTTGGGGAGGAGATGCCATAAGGCGTGGGACTGGACCTGGACGTGCTGGTGGGCTCAGTGGAGAGGCCACCAGCCTGTATGGAGTAGCAAGCTCTGGCTTGGAACTCATACTCGGTCAGGGCGCTCAAGCCCTCCACTTTGACCAGGCCTGCACTCATCTGTCCTTCTCCAAGTAGCTGCACAACAGACACACACACACAGTGAGTAACACACACACACACACACACACACACACACACACACACACACACACACACACACACACACACACACACACACACACACACACACACACACACACACACACACACACACACACACACACACACTGAATGCTGCAAAGTTTACCCAGTCGGAGCTGTTTCCTGTCCCCAGTCGGGCAAGGAAGCGGAGCTGCTGAGAGGACTCTGAGCTGTTACAGTGTACCGTGGCGGTAGAGGCGTCACTTCCAAACTCAATGTGCACAATGAATGGGGTCACTGGCACAACTGAAAAACAACAGAAACGCACACACACACACACACACACACACACACACACACACACACACACACACACACACACACACACCACACACACACACACACACACACACACACACACACACACACACACACACACACAATTCTAGATGTTGTAAGGGACCAGCAACAGATAGACACCACCGATACATGTGTGAGAGAATGAGCAAACAAGAAATGAATACATCTGTTCGTAGCTTCAAAGGGTGTTCACATCACATCGCACATCGCCGAGCTCAGTGACCATCACTTTGCCCAAGTGACAAACGTTACTTGGGGGTGCTAAGATAGGAGCGATTTGGAGTAAATCCGTGTGATGGTTTGACTTAATTGCATAAATGTGTGCTTTTGCGCCCCCTGTGGGCAAAGTGGTGCCTAGCGCCTAACGTAGCACTTATTTAATTTGACCCTGTGATGTTCTTTTTTTTTAGCTATCTACCCTAATATTTTCACCCTTGTTAAGGGGGTCTTCTATGTGCATACCAAGTTACAAGACCCTGAGACCTTCTAAAGCGGAGTTGATTAATAGAATAATGTTTGCTCATGTAAATATTTTAATTTGCGCATAACTCAGCCATTTATTCAGACATAGAGCATTTGTCCCAATTGTTGGGTCATTTGACTGGTGGTTATATAAAACAACATTTTTAAAGTTTTCCAAAAACAACGAATCTACCCAGACGGACGTACAGTGCGAATTCAAAGCCTTTCCAAACTTTTTTTAGTTGACTCTGTTTTTTAGTTTTTTTGTCCCCGCCTCCAGCAACATGATTGGTCGAAACAATCACGTTTCACCCAGATTAAAGCTCGTCTGATTAGACTAGTCACAATGTTATTACGGCAGTTACAAAACTGTAACTGACAGATCCCACTATTGACTTAAGTTCTCATTTATATCAAGAAAAAACAATATGTTGTCTGCGTTCTATTATAAAGATGCATATATGTTACTACAGAGGTACTTACTAAAAAAATATTAGAAAGATATTGTATATTGTATATATACACACACACACACACACACACACACACACACACACACACACACACACACACACACACACACACACACACACACACACACACACACACACACACACACACACACACACACACACACACACACACACACACACACGTTACTTACCAACATCCTTGACACAAAACTTGAAGGGGTCTGACTTTGATGCTCCCATGGCATTGTGGGCAGTGATGGTCAACTGGTAATTTTCATTCTCATCAAGCAGTGTCTGTGGCACAGTGAAATTGTTCCTCTGGACACAAATATGTATTTGGGTTCCGTTTGCACTGTTAACAAGGCATACACAGATGTGATAGTTGATCACAAATGGCTTTCCATCACATACAGAAGGAGACACCTAACACATGACAATTAGAGAAAAATGTATTGAATAAGAAAACGCACATAGGATTAAAAAAACATCCAGCCATACTTTCTATAATTGAACTATAGTGACTACTAATAATGTGTCACCCAGTACCTGGTGAGAGAACTATTGTAGGTAGTCGATAGGTATGTATCCTGTCCTTTGTTCCACCAGCAGTCTAGCCGTCCAAAATCCTGTGATGTCTCACAGATAACATCTGTAGGCTTATCGGGAGGCACTAAAGTACAAAAGGTGGTTATCTGATGTCAAACATATACGATATGATACACTTTTAGTTGTTTTTATACATGTACATACATCCACCACGGAGGACAAGTCCACAAATGGTTTTTGTCTTCCCGTCCACATCCTCCACACAGACGACAACAGTCTTAGGACTGCGGTTGTTAGTCAGTCTAAATCGGTGTGTTGTACAGTTGGTCTCCTCAGACTTCAGACGTACCTTCGGTAGGCCTACCTCTTGGACCAACAGTGATAACGGCTTCCTAAGAGGGTGGGTGGAACACTGTGTTTCAATGTGGAAATAGTTGTTAAGAGTCGTAGTTCAGTTACGTACAGTTACGCACACACACACACACACACACACACACACACACACACACACACACACACACACACACACACACACACACACACACACACACACACACACACACACACACACACACACACAGGCTTTACCTCTTGGAACACCCAACCGCTGTGATGTGGCAGTACACGGTCAGGTCTGAACCCAGCAGAAACACTCGAGCTGGCTCTGCGGTCAAATAACCCTGGCACTCAACCCTTGAGTCGTAGATAGCAGACAGTAGAGGAGGGCCTAGCCACAAATCACACCGACTCAGCGCAATTAAACACCTCTGTTGTTATTATTCATATACTGGTGGCAGTGATTTGTGTCTTAAAGCAATACAGCCCCGTGCTATTTAATACGAGAAAACCAAAAAATATGAAACTAGATCCAACTTACACATGAGGAAGAAAATGAGAAGAACACAAACTGCAAATCTCCATGTCGACGTGAGGGTGATCATCGTAGCTCGTCGTTGGGATACTTGTTCTTTGATCACACATTAGGTGATTTAAAACAGTCCAGAGAAAAACATCAGGATCTTCGTATCCGCGTACACATCTTCATGATGACAATGATTACGGTCAAAGCGTGTCCAACCTGTAACCTGACGGTTACGTGTCCAACCTGATGAACCAGAAGGCTCGACGAAGCGTTTGTCATCCAACAAAGGCTTTAAGAAGTGCACAGGGTTGAACCATGTCGCACGTAGACTTTGTACGAATGTATGTGAAGCATCTTGAAAGGCAAATGACCTAGTTTGGTGGTATTGTAGCAGCTGCAGAAGCATTGAGCTCAAGTTTGAACATTGCAGATGTCCTACTTCGGTAACCCCGTTGTTCTTTACCACAAATTATGATTTTACTTGGTTCTAAGCGTGGGTGGTGATGCAAAAACTGCTTATCAAATCATTTACACCATTTACAACTCGTGCAGTAACCTAAAAGCAACGTGGTGCAAGTGGAAGTTGTGGAAGTCTTACAGCTAACTTACAATAAGAAGATAGTCTATTATTGTATTTCACAATTAGGCTATACCAAGGGAGATTGGTTGTTTTTCTGATTTTACATCCTCCTACACATTGTTTTTTAAAGGTGAGGGGGTAGTTTCCATAAAGAAATAGGCCTACACGCATCTCCAAACTATGAAACGTAGAAAAGACCAGAAGGGAAATTCCAACCGTGAGAAGAGCCAGAAGTTGGCTATTCGCCTGGTCCTAGAGACACTTCATTTCATATTCAATATTCACCAGACATTCATTTTTCAACTCATATTTTCTCCTAAAGGACAACGACTGAGATTTTAATAAAACATGAATGTTAAAACCACTGATTAGTAAAACAAATTGTTCAAGAACCTCTGGTGGAGACAATATGAGACCAGGTCTACAATGAAAACCACAATACTTAGAGTATCATTGTTGTTGTAGGAAATTTCTACTGCGGAAGGGAATGGGGAGTTAGCATTTAATTGTACTTCTTGAATCATGTACTAAATGGACCCTAAATGCTCTTTATAATCATGTTTCTGTCACGATGTGGGGTGTGGGTTGGACCCCGAACGCATACAACAGACACAGTGGAGCAATACAGTCCAGGGGTCAGGGTTCCGGGAGGTCGATCCGCAGAGTACCGGCAGGTAGTAGACCGACGAGTCGTCCGGGACGGGGGAGGAGTCTGCGTACCGGGAGGTCGAGGTGCGTAGTACCGAACGGGTAGTAGGCAGGCGACAGGTATCAGACAAGTAATTAGAATTACCGGGGCGCTCGTATGAACGAGGGTAACGCGAGTCCGGCGGGTGATGCGGGATAGGTACTGGAACTGGATCTCCGGGACATCAGCGGCGATGTCCGTCCAGAATGGGGGACATCATTTTCCTTACTAGGAAAACTAGGAAAATCTTTTTTAATCACCACAACTCAGTTAAGTTAAGAAGCTGCAAGAATTATAGTCAGGATGTTTTTGTTGAGGTTTTAAAAGGCAACCAGGATTTTTCTAAAACACTTGAGTGTCAGGATGTTGACCAAGCTCTCTCTGTTTTTAATGTAGCATTTCTTAACTCCCTAAACAAGATAGCACCTATAAAAACAGTCAGAATCAAACAAAGAACTGAAAAATGGATTAATGAAGACATTTTAAAGAAATGCTAAGTTTGATGAGTATAAGATAAAAAAGGACCAATCCAGTTTTGTAATTAAAAAAAAGTGAGGAATGAGGTCAACAGAAAGATCACAAAGGCAAAGAAAAATTATTTTAGCGATAAAATCTTGGAACACAAACAGGAGCCAAAGATGCTTTGGAAATGCTCAAAGGAGGTTGGTTACAGCACAAAAAGCTCATCTACAGGGAACAACATCAGCTTGGAGGTAGATGGTAAAGCAACTTCAAACAAAAAGGAAGTTGCTAATCTGCTAAATAATCATTTCTCCACTGTTGCTAAGTAGCTAGTTGATAGGCTTCCACAACCTTCAGGGGCTTATGGTGAGGAACATCTCATGATTTGTTATGGGCAGATGGGTATCAAACCGGGTTCCTTTTCATTTTCCATTGTCTCTGAGGCTGATGTTTTTAAATCACTTAGTGAACTCGACCCTTCGAAAGGTGCTGGTCTTGATCATATCCCTGCAAGGTTCCTTAAGGATGCTGCAGTGGTGATCGCTCCACATGTTACACATATTATCAATTTGTCAATTCAGTCAGGCACAGTTCCACTTGAGTTTAAAAGGGCAAGAGTGATATCTCTCTTCAAAAAGGGTAACAAAAGAGACCCGAACAACTACAGGCCTGTTTCCATTTTAAGCACTTTATCTAAAATTTTAGAAAGATTGGTTCAAGCACAAATTAACACTTTTATTTTAAATAATGATTTTTTTATACGAGTTCCAATCCGGTTTTAGAAAGTCACACTCAACAGAAACCTGCCTATTGTACCTTACTGATTTAATTAGGGAGGAGGTTGACTCAGGAAAGTTGTGTGGTATGGTCTTGCTTGACCTTCAGAAAGCTTTTGACACAGTAGATCACAACATCATGTCCTTGAAACTAAAAGCCATGGGTTTTAGTGAACTAGCCCTGAAATGGGTCTACTCCTATCTTGTTGGCAGATCCCAAGTGGTAAAAGTGAGTGGGTTACTTTCAGAGGTCAAAGTGGGATGGGGGGTGCCACAGGGAAGCATCCTCGGGCCCTTACTCTTTCTTTTATATATTAATGATTTTGAAGCAGCCACATCATCATTCTGTAACTTGTTTCTTTATGCTGATGATTCTGTGTTAATGGTCTCTAGCAAAGATAAATCAGTGGTGGAGAATACCCTAAGTGAGGAGCTTTTAAAGGTCTGTGATTGGCTATCCGACAACAGACTCTCACTTCACATGGGGAAAACTGAAGCCATGATTTTTGGGTCAAAGATAAAGCTAGCTAGATCCCCTGGTTTTAACATAAAGGTTGGAGAGGTTTCAATTCTGGTCAAGGATAAAGTGAACTACTTGGGTTGCATCTTGAACAATTGTCTGTCCGGGGAGTCTATGGCAGTTAAAGCTCTCACAAAAATGAATCAAAGAATAAAGTTCCTGGCCAGGAAGGCTGCTTTTTGGATAGTTACATTCTTTGCACCTTAGCAGGTGCACTGGTCCAGAGTCACTTTGACTACGCTGCCACTTCATGGTATACAGGTCTAGCTCAAAAGTTCAAAATCAAACCAAACGGCACAGAACAAACTAATGCGAATAGTTTTAAAAGGTCATCCACGTACCCACTTGGAACAAGAGCACATTTTAACGCTTTGTCGGTCGAAAAACGCACCTTATATACTAAGATGCTGCTAACTTTTAAAATAGTCAAAAACTCTGTGCCAAAATACCTAAAGAACTACTTCGAACTTGTGGGCGAGAGCCACCATCATTTTACAAGAGGTAGTTCAACCGATTTCATCCCCATGTGTTTTAAAACCTTCATGGCCAAAAATACTTTTATTTATAGTGCAGCCATCCAGTGGAATGTGTTGTCCACTCAACTGAAACAGAGCACTTCCTTGAACATATTCAAGGTGGCTTTAAAAAAATGGCTACAAAATAGATAGCTCAGTTTAAGTTTTAGTCACATCCATGCGTTGTTTTTGTTTTTAGATTGTAATCTTTATTTCTAATTTAATAATTTTAAATTATAATCATGTAAAAACTACGTGGATTGTTTGTCAGTGAACTGCCCTGCTGCTGCTATTGCTTTTGTCTTTGCTGCTACTGCTCTTATTTGTTTGATCTTTGTTGTGTATAGTATGTTCTTTTAATGAGTCATTTTAGGATTTATTTTCGTTTAGTACGTTTTATGTCTGTTTATAGAGGACCACAATGGAAATAAGCCCTCGGGCTTTATTGTGTTTTTATCCTCGTGATATTTTGTTGTCTTCTATGTATTTCTATGTACTGTATATGTTGTCTTCTATATTTTGGAAGTGCTTATGGTGCTTTTTCTATTATCACCAATCAATCAATCAATCAATCAATGTCCGACGTGATGTGAACAACGTGCAGTACAACGTAACGACCTCACACTGGGGTAAAGGATCGTCAAAGTATATATACCCCAGGTGAGGTGATTAGCAATTAGACAAGGTGATATTTGACAGGTGTGTGTGTGTGTGTGCGGCGCCAGCGCACGTGGCTTGGCCACGCCCCCTGCCAACCACCGTAACCGTGACAGTACCCCCCCCTCAACGGGCGCCTCCTGGCGCCCAACCTGGCTTGAAGGGGTGTTCCCGGTGGCAGTCAAGGGAAAATAACAGATCCAGACTGTAACGGCGCGGGGGCCAACCCCGCTCCTCTGGACCGTATGCCTCCCAGTCGATGATCCAGGGGGGTGGAGGAGATTTGGTGGGCGGGCGGGGCCCGGGAAGAGAGCCACCCCTTCTGCCCAGGTCGGTAGGAGTCTTCTCTGGAGGTCTCCTCTGGAACCTCCTCCGGGGGTCTCCTCTGGGGGTCTCCTCCGGGACCTCCTCTGGAGTCTCCTCTGGGGTCTGCTCTCGACCCCCTCTGTAGTCGACAGACGGGGGCCGCGTGACGTCGTCAGGCGGGTACGGCGCGGCGTCAGCAGACGGGGGCCGTGTGACGTCGTCAGGCGGGTGCGGCGCGGCGTCAGCAGACGGGGGCCGCGTGACGTCGTCAGGCGGGTACGGAGCGACGTCGTCAGGCGGGTGCGGAGGGACATCGTCAGGCGGGTGCGGAGCGACGTCCTCAGGCGGGTGCGGAGCGACGTAGTCAGGCGGGTGCGGAGCGACGTCGTCAGGCAGGTGCGGAGCGACGTCCTCAGGCGGGTGCGGTGCGACGTCGATAGCGTCGGCAGACAGGGGAAGCGCAATGTTGTGCAGCGTCGGGCAGCGAGGTGCTGTCAGACGGGAGAATAACGACGTCGTCAGCGTCGACGGATAGGGGAAGCGCAACGTCGGGCAGCGCAGCGTCGGGCAGCGTGGCGCTGTCAGACGGGGGAATAGCGACGTTGTTAGCGTCGGCAGACAGGGACAGAGCGGCGCTGAGGACCCCTCTGAGGAGGGAAGCAACGACGGTTGCCAAGTCCCTGAGCTGGTCTATCCTCGTCTGCAACTCTTGACCCAACCGTCCGATCAGGGACTCAAAATCACTTAACCTGGTCGTAGACACCGGGGGCCGCGTTGGCCAACAGGGCCACACATCTTTCCTCCCCGAACGCAGACAACAGACACAGTGGAGCAATACGAAAAGCTTTATTCAAAGCACACACAAAACACGGGTAAACGGGAACAGTCCAGTGGTCAGGGTAGAAGTCTCGATACCGTACGGTCGAGGTGCGTAGTACCGAACAGGTAGTAGGCAGGCGACAGGTATCAGACAAGTAATTAGAATTACCGGGGCGCTCGTATGAACCAAGGTAACGCGAGACCGGCGGGTGACACGGGATAGGTACCGGAACTGGATCTCCGGGACATCAGCGGCGATGTCCGTCCAGAATGGCCGACGTGACGTGAACAACGTGCAGTACAACTTAACGACCTCACACTGGGGTAAAGGATCGACCATCCCCCATATTATTATTTATATATATATTTATTATTATTATTATTATTATTTTAATCTAATTGTCATTTCTACCTATGTAGTCCACAAGAGACTTGTCTTACAACTGGATGCAGCAAAATATCCTGTATACGTGTATATATATATATATATACACGTATATATATATATACGTATATATATACATATATATATATATATACACATATATATATATACATATATGACTTTGGCCCTCAGACTGAATGAGAGCGTATGTTTGGATTGACAGTTTGATCAACCAATCATATAGTGATTTGTAGCCAATGGGCGTTTTCTTTCAGATTTCCCCACAGCTCAATAGGGAGCTAGAAGGTATACTGGCTGGAGCGAGAGGGGATCTAGCGTAGTGCTAAGTTTTTTCTACGTAGGATTTTACGTCAAAATGGCGAAGGCGAAGATGATGGGCTGTTACTTCACTACATAGACACTGCTTTACCAACTATAGTACACTTGGAAATTGGCTGTGACAATCGTATCTGCCTAAATGAAATAAGGCATAAAGTGACTCCTCCCCCCCCCCCCCTCGTTGGACTTCACGATGTTCGCGATCTCGACACCGTCGGATGGTGATAGTGGGGGGGGGGGGGGGGGGGTCTGTTATTTTGGGGGTCACGGGTTGAAAAGTTTGGGAACAGAAGGTCCAGTTGTGATAGACACGCTTGGCCACTGATATATATATACACACACATATTTGAAAAATGTTTTCCCTGTAAGGGGTCCTTGGCCCCAAACAATAAGTAGACCACCCATCCCCCCTTGCCAGTGGCGAACCGTGTCTATCACAACTGGACCTTCTGTAGACCCCCCCCCCCCCCATTCGAACATTCGGTTGTTCTAGTCAGACGGACTACACGTCACTTTATGCGTTATCTCATTTAGGCAGATAAGATTGTCGCAGCCAGAGTCCAAGTGGACCATAGTTGTCAAAGCAGTGTCCATGTAGTGAAGTAACAGCCCAACACAGACAACCACACACTGGCTATCGATGAAAGGGACAGTCTAAAATTATATGTGAAAAGGCTTAACGGAACTTAAAGTTCCAAAACAGCGATCAATAATCACCAAATGTCTCTGGCATATGTCTTGTTATTAGCACTTTCACCTGTCAAAATCCTACTATTACGGAAGTTATGTTACATTAAGTGTTTTCCTCTCATAAAGCTGCGTTAGGACTTTTCCTTACTGGCTCAATAGAGAAAAAAACACTTAATGTCACATAACGTCCATAATGGTAGGATTTAAGTTGAGATATTTTGACAGGTGAGTGCTAATGACAAGACATGCCAGAGAAATTGGTGATTATTGATCGCGGTTTTGTAACTCTAGTTACGTTAAGCCTACGTTAAGGACTTTATTTGCTCCGTGTTGCCTGCCACGCTGGACCCATGGCAATTTGCATATCGTCAAAACAGATCCACGGACGACGCAATTGCCATGGCCCTCCACACCGCCCTTTCCCACCTGGAGGGAAAGAACGGTTATGTGCGAATGCTGTTTGTGGACTACAGCTCAGCGTTCAACACGATAGTTCCTGCCAAGCTCGACACCAAGCTTAGAGGTCTAGGCGTGCCCCCATCCACGTGCAGCTGGATACTGGACCTCCTGTCGGACCGCCGCCAGGTGGTGAGGATGGGCAGCACCACCTCAGAGCCACTGACCCTCAACACGGGAGCCCCCCAGGGATGCGTGCTGAGCCCTCTCCTCTACTCCCTCTACACCCACGACTGCATGGCTATGCACAGCTCCAACGTCATCATCAAGTTTGCTGACGACACGACAGTGATGGGCCTGATCGCCGGTGACGACGAGACAGCCTACAGGGGGGAGGTTGGATCGCTGGAGCAGTGGTGCCAGGAGAACAGCCTCGCCCTCAACGTCAAGAAGACCAAGGAGCTGATCGTGGACTACAGGAAGCAGAGAGGAGAGCATGGCCCTATCTCCATCGACGGTGTTGCAGTAGAGAGGGTCAGCAGCTTCAAGTTCCTCGGCGTGCACATCTCCGAGGACCTCACATGGTCCACGCACACCACACACGTGGTGAAAAGGGCCCAACAACGCCTGTATTTCCTCAGGCGTCTGAGGAAATTCAGCATGGGCCCCCGCATCCTGAGAACATTCTATACCGGCTCCATCGAGAGTGTTCTTACAGGGTGTATCACCACCTGGTCCGGGAACTGCACCGCACTCGAGCGCAGAGCGCTTCAAAGGTTGGTGCGGACGGCCCAGTATATCGTTGGAGGTGAGCTCCCCTCCCTCCTGGATATATACAACCAGCGGTGTGTGGCCAAGGCCAAACGCATCATAAAAGACAATGCCCACCCCAGCCACAAACTGTATTCAATTTTACCGTCAGGCAGGCGATACCGCAGTATCAAGTGCCGTACAAATAGACTCAGAGATAGCTTCCACAGTCAGGCCATCAGGCTGCTGAACAAGTGCGTATAGCATACAACAATGTATATTTTATTACATTGATTTATATATACATATTGCTCTTTTTCATATTTCATATATTTTCACATACGTATGTATATATATTTTTTTATCTTATTTTTATAACTGCTGTCTGTCGTCGGGTATTGCACATAAGATTTTCAGTCACGACTTCCGGTGGAGAGAGGAAGGGAGTAGTCGCATACGACACGCTCTCCCGTAACTTTTCCATTTATAACTTTTTTAACAACCCAAACTTGACCCAACTCCCTCAGGGGATAAAATAAATTATCAATAACTATTATTTTTGTATCATTATCATTTACCATGACATCTAAAGTCAGACAAGCCAAAAAAAGATGACGCCAAAAGAGACGAGCGATTGTCCGGAGACGACCAGTTTAGCATGTCAGTTCTGACTAGCCTGTTGGATAAACACAAGTCGGACATTTCTACAGAGTTCAAGTCTTCATTCGCATCTCTTGAATCAAAGTTAGATGCTGTCTAGGCCACAGTGACTGATCATGGTGAACGTATTGCAAGTTTAGAGACTAACGCCAACCTGGCAGAGGATCGATTTGTGGTCGTCGAGGCGGCGTGCTCCGCACTAATGGTGGACTATGTGTTAAGTGTAAGTATTAATATGTCTGCATGTAACTGCACTATAACTGTTCCACAGTAAGAGGGCGCTATAGGCGTAAGGAGGCACAGCTATTGTAGCTGACGTCAGGTATAAGGGATTGTTCTCTCCCCTTCTATCTCTCTCTCTCTAGCTCTCACGGAGAGCAGGTCAAGTGGTGCAATGCACATATGAAAATAAACCACGCCAGTTAAGGCTAAAGAAGACCTCGTCGTCATGACCAGTTTATTGCTATACATGTGACTCTGTCAACACTATGCTAGGCTAAAAGCTAAAAACATTGACCTGGAGGGACGAAGCCGTCGCAATACCCTCAGAATCATCGACTTACCAGAGCCCATTGAGGGTCCTCGACCCACTGCCTTCTATTCTGAGGTCCTTGTAAAGCTGTTTGGCGACCAGGTGTTGCAAACTCCCCCGGAGCTGGACCGGGCCATCGCACATTAGCCGTGAAACCTCGACAAGGGGACAAGCCCAGACCTGTGATTGTCTGCTTTCACCGACATCAAACCAAAGAGCTGGTAATCCGTGAAGCCCGCAAACGGAGGAACGACCTGACGTACCAGGACTCGCCGATCCTCATCTACGAGGACTACTGCCCCGAGGTCCAGGAGCAGCGGGCGGCCTACCGCGATGTCATGGCTAAGCTCTACAACTTGGGCCTGCGACCAGCTCTCCTTTACCCGGCTAAGCTCCAGATCACCGACAAAGAGGGCAACAAGAAGCGGCTTAAGGGCTATTCTTCTTCGGTTACATGGCTACCTGATTGGTGGCTAGCACTGGCGCTACCACCTATATATATATATCTTGCTCATTATTATTGTTGGACGTTATAGGGCTAATTTTCTGTTTTGCACTTCTCTGTTTTGGTTGGCCACTCTAATTTGGACCTGCCCGTCGAGCACTTTATCGACTGTTTTCTTTGTTTAATGAGTCTTCACTGACATTAAACGGGGCACTGATTGTGTTAGTAATGTATGTCTCTGGGCAACGCCAGTGCTCTTTATTAGTTGTTTCTATTATTACTATTATTATTATCTATTTTTGTGTGTGTCTGTCAACACTGCCAAGTTATTGAATTGTTGTATTGTTATTGTATTATTATTTTGTATTTGTATTGTTTGTTTGTACTGTATGTACTGCGTATTAAGAGACCCTGGATGAGCCACATAATCCATTCAAAGTTTTCCGCAAGGGCGAGAGGCGCAGCCATCATAATTAGTAAAAATGTAACATTTGAGCCCTCGAAAACTGTTGAAGATCCCAATGGATGCTTTGTAGCGGTCTCGGGCAAGCTGTTCAATATCCCAGTGATCCTAGTATCGGTCTATGCCCCTGTGTGGGACGATCACAGATTTATTGTACACCTCTTTTCTTCTCTCCCCGATATAGACAGTCAATATCCAATTTTAGGAGTCGATTTCAACCTTATTCAAGACCCCGTCCTCGATAGGTCCTCCTCTAAACCTTCCACCTTGTCCAATTCTGCCACGACGCTGAAATCAATCACAGACCAGCTGGGGCTGAGTGACCCCTGGAGATCCGCCCATCCATCTGCTAAGGCCTTCTCTTTTTTCTCACATGTTCACTGTTCGTATTCTCGAATTGATTTCTTTCTCTTCGATAACAGACTCACATTGGTCTGATTGTAGTAGCTACCACAGCATAGTGATTTCTGATCATGCCTCCACCTCAGCCGTCATACACTTTCCTAATCACAGCCCCCCGCACAGACAATGGAGGCTTTCCCCTCTGTTGTTAACACTAGAACAGCCGTCGAGGGGTCAAATTTGTCACAACACACAGTTTAGAAAATTCATCTCAGACGAAATTTCAAATTTCTTCCAGTTGAACGATACCCCCACCATCACGAGAGGCACCCTGTGGGAGGCATGTAAGGCCTACTTGAGGGGACAAGCTATTTATTTTGCCTCTCAGTTAAAAAATGCGGATGCGTCCGAAATGGCGGGGGTTGCTGATCAGCTCCAGAGGGTCGACACACAATATGCCGTCACCCCAACTCCGACACTGTATAGCCAACGCCTTAAGCTTCAAGCCGAGTTTGACCTCCTGTCAACGGCTAGGATCGAAAGACAATTGTTGAAATCCAAACAACAGTATTTTGAGAGTGGGGAGAGAGCAGGTAAGCTCCTCGCTCACCAGGACAGGGCCCATTTCGCTTTTAAATGTGGACCAAAAGATCCTGGCTAAGATTCTAGCCTCACGCTTACAGCAGGTTCTACCAACCCTGATTTCAACAGACCAAACTGGCTTCATGGTCGGGAGAAACTCCTCCTATAACACCCGAAGGCTGCTCAATATAATTAGCTCTCCCGACCCTGCAGTTCCAGAGGTCATAATATCCCTAGATGCTGAAAAAGCATTTGACAGGGTTGAGTGAGAATATCTGTTCTATGTCCTGGCTAAATTTGGACTGGGCCCTGAGTTTGTCGGCTGGATTAGGCTGCTCTATAACTCCCCAGTTGTGTCTGTTCTCACCAATGGTGTTAAGTCACCCTCTTTTGCTCTTTGCCGTGGCACCAGACAGGGTTGCCCGCTCTCCCCCTCCTATTCGCTATGGCCATCGAACCTTTGGCCATTTGGCTTCGGGGGGAGGGGAGAGTTCAGGGCATCACCAGGATGGGGGTCACTCACAAATTGTCTTTATATGCGGACGATCTGTTATTATATATTTCTAATCCGGTCTCATCCCTCCCAGTGGTCAAAGACATTTTGACTCAGTTTGGAAAGTATTCCGGATACAAACTAAATTTCCATAAAAGCGAGCTTCTCCCCATTAACACCCAGTAGCGTGGCGTGGGGAAAATTTTAGGGGAAGCCAGTTTTTTTGGGTCAATAACGTAACCAGATGAGTGATTGCAGCGCCCGGTATCATTTTACACAGTTGTATCATACAGATGCAGGACTTGCACACGCCTGTTATCTAACCGACAGGTCCGCACGCACTCTCCAGCCAAAACTCTCGTCTTATTAATTTAAGCATTCCCCCCCCCCCCCCCCCCCAAATGTGTAAAAAAGTTACACATTTATAATGAATAAAAAAGCTTCAATTTCACAGCACAATCTATGTGATTTTTTGATTTACCGTGCCTCTCAATTGCCCGTGACAGGTTGGCAAGGTCGATGAATCCTGAAGTTGCCCAAGGATTGTTCAGGGAGCACGAATCCTTGTCAAAAAGAAGACATGGCCAGCAAAATAGACGCTGAAGTTCAGCGCTTCCAGTTAGCCACTCCGTGCGGACATAATTGTCCTCATTGAACGTCCGATTCGCTCCCTTTTTCCTCTGTGCACACAGCTCGAGTGTGGGCATGGGCCTGTCATCTGATTTAATTTTTAGTTGCTGCTGTAGCGGAAGTTTAGTAAAGTTGTTTTTTATTAAGTACGCCAAATCTCCACCCTCCATAATGCTTAATACTATCAAACGGCGAGGATGACAGTTACAGTACTGATGTTGATGTGATTTGATTGGATTTGTGAGTCAAGGGATTCCCTTCAAATCGATCCAATGGGATCAAGGGATCCCATTCCCTTGAGGGGGGATGCCAGCCGTCTCTGGCCTCCCTTGGCATGGCCCTGACCAATCACAGGTTGGCAGGGGGACATGATGTGGGCCTCATCTGATTGGTCAATCCGGGACAATCCCTCCATTTTTTTTTTTCACCAAGGGAAGCTCATTCGGCTGGCCTCCTCAATTTCACCATAATATCTAGGGGGCGCTGTTGTTTCACTCTTTGTAAAATACTCAATGAGAATGGGGGAGAGACGGTCCGGCAGCAACACACAGGCTGTGTGTTGCTGCCGGACCGTCTCTCCTACATTTTTTAAATTAAAATAAAAAAAATTCGGTAATTCTCCTTTGCTGTGTGACACAGTAAAGGAGAATTACCGAATTTTTTTAATTTTAATTTAAAAAATGTATTAAAATTATAACTACAATCCGAAAAAACAGGGGAAGCCTGGCTTCCCTTGGCCTCCGGGAGAAAACGCCACTGTTAACACCCCATCTACAAACATACCGCAGTCCTCCTTCCTGTCACGGTTACGGTGGTTGGCAGGGGGCGTGGCCAAGCCACGTGCGCTGGCGGCGCACACACACACACACTTTATCACCCGGTGTAATTGTTAATCACCTCACCTGGGGTATATATACGTTGTCTTTCCTTTACCCCAGTGTGAGGTCATTACGTATACTTTATACTGCACGTTGTTCTCCCGTCTGTTCTGATACCCATCGCCTGCCTACTACTACCCCTGCCGGTACTTCGCACCCGACATCCCGGTACGCAGACTCCTCCCCCGTCCCGGACTACTCGTCGGTCTACTACCTGCCGGTACTCCGCGGATCGTCCTTCCCGTCTACGCTTGTGTGTTGTGTGTCTTTGAGAATAAAGCCGTTCGTATCGCTCCACTGTGTCGTTGTCTGCGTTCGGGGTCCAACCCACTCCCCTCATCGTGACACTTCCCATTCAGAGCCGTCTCGGAAGGTTTTACGTACTTGGGGGTATTTGTCACTACCTCATTCAAGGATCTCTTTGCTAAAAAATTTCGTCCTCTCATAGATAAGTGTAAACTCAACATAACTCACTGGTCCTCTCTCCCCCTGTCTTTAATTGGCCGAGTCAATCTTATAAAGATGGTGATCCTCCCCAAGCTCATCTACTTGTTCCAACACATTCCTATTTTTGTGAGAAAGTCTTTCTTCCAGCAGCTAGATCAGATGGTATCCTCATTTTTATGGGCTAACAAACTTCCACACATTAAATCAGGCGGTTTGGCGCTACTGAACTTCATCCACTACTATTGGGCATGCAACATTGACAAACTACGCGTCTGGTCTGACGACAGGGCCGAGACATGCCCCTCATGGGCCCGAATGGAGCTACAGTCATCAACGCTCTCTCTCCAATCTCTTCTCACAGCTGAACTTCCCCTTAAAATCCATAATCTATCCCAAAACCCTCACTAATTCAATGAAGATCTGGGTACAATTTCATAAACATTTTGGTTTAAACAAACCTTCCATTCTAGCCCCAGTTTTTAGGAATCACTTATTTTCTCCTTCCTCTTCCGATCCCACTTTCCGTATCTGGCGAGACAAGGGCTTACTTAGAGTAAAGGACTTCTACCAGGAAGGAATCTTCACTGACTTCACAGAGCTCTCATCTAGGTTTGACCTGCCCACATCCCACTTTTTGTTTTCTTCAAGTTAGACACTTTATTAAATCTCAGTACCCTCACCTCCCTAATCACCCACCCGGGTCTCCAACCGATTCTCTACTCGCCATCATTTTCGACTCCATTGACTCCCTTACACTGGACACGGCGGCCCAGCTGAAACAGACATGGGAGCAAGAGATAGAGGTGCCAATACTAGACAACCAGTGGGACCAAATTCAAAAACTAGTCCACTCGGCATCCATGTGTGATAGACATGGCTTGCTGCAGTGCAAGGTTATTTTCACAGTACACTACACGAATGCTCGAATACCAGCGACACCTGTAACAGGTGCAAACAGTCACCCGCTAACCACACTCATATGTTCTGGTCCTGCCCGACCTTATCCGGCTTCTGGGGTCCAATCTTTATGCTGGGCGTGAGCCTCAGCCCCGATCCTCTCACGGCTTTATTTGGAATCCCACCACCCGCAACACCAGATTTCCCATCAAGAAAGCGGCGTGTCTTAGCCTACACAACCTTACTTGCCAGGAGACTGATTTTATTTAAGTGGAAGCATGCTCTCCCCCCTCACACAATAGCTGGCTCAAGGAGATCCTAAATCACATTAAACTCGAAAAGATCAGGTTCTCACTTGGGGACCCCAAGGATTCCTTCGAGAAGACCTGGAGGCCCTTTGCTGATTATTTAGATAGGACCGCCATTCACCCAGAAGATAATTTGATGCCACCCCCCCCCCCCCCTCATCCCTTGTTTAATTTTGTTTTGTTTGTTTTCTGTTTGTCTAGCTTATTTTTTTTTATTAAGTCTTTTTTTGTATTTAAGCTGTTCGCTTATGTCTTGTTTTTGTATTTGTATTTCTTACTTTGCGTGACATTTTTTCATCCCTACCTGTGAGAGGGGTTTGGGATTGCGGGTGGGAAGGGGCAGTCATACTGTGTAGGAGCTGCCAGCCCAGATCCGGCTCACTTCCTTGTTGCTGCCTATGTGTATCCTGTACGCTGGTTACATTTCCTTTATTTTTTTCTTTCTGTTTGTTAACCGCATACCGGCCCGCTTGGCTGTCTCATAACACCTCTCTGTTTATGCTTGTCATTGTCATTGTTGTTCTTTTTCAAAAAATCATAAAAACCAATAAAAAGGAATTAAAAGAAAGAAAGATTTTCAGTTACTGCTTTATAATTCTGTGTGACAATAAGTGACAATAATTCTGACTTGAATTGACTTGACTTGAATAGCTCTCCTGAAGCCAGCAAAACGTCTGCCTTTCTTCTTCTTCTTCTTCTTCTTCTTCTTCTTCTTCTTCTTCTTCTTCGGGTGAGGGTCATTCAACAGGTGATATTTACCTGAAGGAAAAAGCAAATACAAATTGTAGTCATAGCCCACAAGTAATTTTTTTGTGTCGAAACCATGGATCTGAACTAGTGTTAAACGTTTTTTATATGCAGTGTATTGTATATAACCATAGTTATATGTATGTTACACAGGGATGTCCTCTTGTGGGTTGAGTTACTGTGAGTTATTGTGCTCAAATAAGATCATTTAAAAGTAATTAATCTTAAAGATCTGTACACTACTAAAAAATAATATGTATCCAAAATTCCATCTCACTGTCCTATAGCATGGAAATGAGGAGATGGAGAATAGTTACTAAATAAAAGTCCCACACCTTTCCTAATAGTGCAGTGAAGAGTATTAAACAGTATGACTTCCTAAACTTGGTATACACTAGCCCTCGCAACACAACTCACCATGTGTGGATGTTGAGGGGACCTGCTCCTCCATAAGTTGGAAAGCTTCCCACAGCACGTCTGGTGTGGAGGGGATGTCTACCTCCATAAGTGGGAGGGCATCCTGCAGCAGGTCTGGTGGGGAGGGGACCTGCTCTTCCATAACTGGGAGGGCATCCCACAGCACGTCTGGTGTGGTGGGGACCTCTACCTCCATAAGTGGGAGGGCATCCTGCAGCAGAAAAAGAGCATAGTGTTTAAGGATGCACATCTAGTCAACTGTTCTCACAGTTGACAAACATTTGTAAATGTCATGTGGTTGCATTATTAAGAGATGCTATGTAGTAAGGTGAGGTGATTAATTAGAATACAAACAAAATAGGGGGTTTTACCTCCATAAGTGGGAGGGAATCCTGCAGCACTTCTTGTGTGGAGGGGACCTCTACCTCCTTATGTGGGAGGGCATCCTGCAGCACGTCTGGTGTGGAGGGGCCCTCTACCTCTATCAGTTGGAGGGCATCCTGCAGCATGTCTGGTGTGCAGGGGCCCTCTACCTCTATCAGTTGGAGGGCATACCACAGCAGGTCTGGCATGGAGGGGTCCTCTACCTCTATCAGTTGGAGGGCATACCACAGCAGGTCTGGTGTAGAGGGGACCTCTACCGCCATAATTGGGAGGGAATTCCGCAGGACGTCTGGTGGGGAGGGGACCTTCTTAACTGCCTCTGCTGACTTCAGAAAATTTTAAGAAATTACATAAATTACATTCAAATACTAATTAGACAATTCAAGAATGTCAATGTTTTACTGGAGTCAATAGCTGCAGTATAAAAGTTAAATGGCGCAGATTTAGTAGTAGTGTTGTTCATAGTATATAGTATCCTATACTATATACTATAAACAACACTATATACTATCCTTAAAGCATTTTAAAATGGCAGTAGTGCAGAATCATCATGAATACAGTGCAATGCAAAATGCAAAAATGCACTGTATTCATGAGTCCATTTGGTCCAGGGATCAATAAAGTAATGTGAATGATCCCCTTCGTGAGGGACTTACTTCCATGTCACTTGTGAAGTAGCTATGAGCCAGCAGGTCTGAGCAGGTAGCAAGGTCGGGGTCCATCTGGAGACATGCCTAAAACAGAAGAACAATAGATCCTCAACAACACTGTCCATCTGCCCTCAACGGATCTGAGACTGGAGCGGCCGTACGACCGGCACCAGTGTGATTCATTCATTCAAAACATACCTCTAGCAGCTCTGCCAGCAGGGGGTCAAAGATGTTGTATTTCTGGCTTGGGTCATCGTCGGGAAATGGTTCTGAAGGCACTGTGGTTCCAGGCAATTGGTTGCAGAACTGTACCTCCTGCTGATAGGTCAGGGGCCCTGGCGTGGGGTTCTGCTGCCGCCAAAATGATGAGATGGCGGATAGGGTGGACGATTGCAGGGCGTTCCGCGCCATCTCTTTATTCTCCACCAGGGCGATGACGTCATTGACCGCAGTCCTGAGAATGCCCTTGGTCCCCAGGGCTTCACGCCGGATATCCGCGTCTTGAATCCCGCTGAGTAGCACGTGTCTTATAACATGGTCCGTATAATCTACGCTCTTGCCGCACTCGCACTCCGCCGTGAAATCACAGGTCTCGGCCTTTCCGCGCACCCTCGCTGTAAACGCCCGGAAAGGCTCATCTCGCTCCTGATGCAGCTGGAGGAGCTTGGTGCGTAGGACACTCGTAGCGACTGGAAGGGCATCCTGCAGCACGTCTGGTGGGGAGGGGACCTCTACCTCCATAAGTGGGAGGGCATCCTGCAACAGGTCTGGTGTGGAGGGGACCTGTACCTCCTTTAATGGGAGGGGATCGGGCAGCACGTCTGGTGTGGAGGGGACCTCTACCTCCATAAGTGGGAGGGCATCCTGCAGCAGAAAAAGAGCATAGTGTTTAAGGATGCACATCTAGTCAACTGTTCTCACAGTTGACAAACATTTGTAAATGTCATGTGGTTGCATTATTAAGAGATGCTATGTAGTAAGGTGAGGTGATTAATTAGAATACAAACAAAATAGGTGGTTTTACCTCCATAAGTGGGAGGGAATCCTGCAGCACTTCTTGTGTGGAGGGGACCTCTACCTCCTTAAGTGGGAGGGCATCCTGCAGCACGTCTGGTGTGGAGGGGCCCTCTACCTCTATCAGTTGGAGGGCATACCACAGCAGGTCTGGCGTGGAGGGGTCCTCTACCTCTATCAGTTGGAGGGCATACCACAGCAGGTCTGGTGTAGAGGGGACCTCTACCTCCATAATTGGGAGGGAATTCCGCAGCACGTCTGGTGGGGAGGGGACCTTCTTAACTGCCTCTGCTGACTTCAGAAAATTGTAATAAATTACATAAATTACATTCAAATACTAATTAGACAATTCAAGAATGTCAATGTTTTACTGGAGTCAATAGCTGCAGTATAAAAGTTAAATGGCGCAGATTTAGGAGTAGTGTTGTTTATAGTATATAGTATTCTATACTATATACTATAAACAACACTATATACTATCCTTAAAGCATTTTATAATGGCAGTAGTGCAGAATCATCATGGATACAGTGCAATATGCAAAATGCACTGTATTCATGAGTCCATTTGGTCCAGCGATCAATAAAGTAATGTGAATGATCCCCTTCGTGAGGGACTTACTTCCATGTCACTTGTGAAGTAGCTATGAGCCAGCAGGTCTGAGCAGGTAGCAAGGTCGGGGTCCATCTGGAGACATGCCTACAACAGAAGAACAATAGATCCTCAACAACACTGTCCATCTGCCCTCAACGGATCTGAGACTGGAGCGGCCGTACGACCGGCACCAGTGTGATTCATTCATTCAAAACATACCTCTAGCAGCTCTGCCAGCAGGGGGTCAAAGATGTTGTATTTCTGGCTTGGGTCATTGTCGGGAAATGGTTCTGAAGGTACTGTGGTTCCAGGCAATTGGTTGCAGAACTGTACCTCCTGCTGATAGGTCAGGGGCCCTGGCGTGGGGTTCTGCTGCCGCCAAAATGATGAGATGGCGGATAGGGTGGACGATTGCAGGGCGTTCCGCGCCATCTCTTTATTCTCCACCAGGGCGATGACGTCGTTGACCGCAGTCCTGAGAATGCCCTTGGTCCCCAGGGCTTCACGCCAGATATCCGCGTCTTGAATCCCGCTCAGTAGCACGTCTCTTATAACATGGTCCGTATAATCTACGCTCTTGCCGCACTCGCACTCCGCCGTGAAATCACAGGTCTCGGCCTTACCGCGCACCCTCGCTGTAAACGCCCGGAAAGGCTCATCTCGCTCCTGATGCAGCTGGAGGAGCTCGGTGAGTAGGACACTCGTAGCGACTGGAAGGGCATCCTGCAGCACGTCTGGTGGGGAGGGGACCTCTACCTCCATAAGTGGGAGGGCATCCCGCAACATGTCTGGTGTGGCGGGGACCTGTTCCTCCATAAGTGGGAGGGAATCCTGCAGCACGTCTGGTGGGGAGGGGACCTCTACCTCCAGCAGGTCTGGTGGGGAGGGGACCTCTACCTCCATAAGTGGGAGGGCATCCTGCAACAGGTCTGGTGTGGAGGGGACCTGTACCTCCTTTAATGGGAGGGCATCGGGCAGCACGTCTGGTGTGGAGGGGACCTCTACCTCCATAAGTGGGAGGGCATCCTGCAGCAGAAAAACAGCATAGTGTTTAAGGATGCACATCTAGTCAACTGTTCTCACAGTTGACAAACATTTGTAAATGTCATGTGGTTGCATTATTAAGAGATGCTATGTAGTAAGGTGAGGTGATTAATGAGAATACAAATAGCAAATAGGGGACTTTACTTCCAGAAGTGGGAGGGTATCGACGAGGGCAACCCGTCCACTTCGCTCGGCTTCTTCGGGCCGTCTGCTTGCCCCGTCACTTAGGGGCCCGTGTGGCCGATCTACGCGGTCACGGCTGGTCTCCATCCTGGCCCCAATTTGGTGCAACAAACTCCCCAGGGAGGTCATGACTGCAGAGTCACTCCCCATCTTCCGCGGCAGGTTGAAAACCCATGTCTTCAGGACACACTTCCCGGATCCTTCCTCGTAGCGCTAAGCCAATTAAGTCAGTCAAAAGTAGATTACATATTATAGATAGGTATATATTGTTCTAGATATTGTTGCATATTGTTTGCCAACTTATTGTACTTTTTCCCTTACACTTTTGCCTGAATTATTGTACTTCTACCTGAGCACTGGTTCAGTTATTGGAGACTTGTTAGAAATTAAATGCACTTTTGACTTCTGGTGACGAGTTGTTCTCTTACATTCCTTTGTTGAAACACACTATTGTAAGTCGCTTTGGATAAAAGCGTCTGCTAAATGACTGTAATGTAATGTGATGTAAATCCTGCAGCACGTCTGGTGGGGAGGGGACCTCTACCTCCATAACTGGGAGGGCATCCTGCAGCACGTCTGGTGGGGAGGGGACCTGCTCCTCCATAAGTGGGAGGGAATCCTGCAGCACATCTGGTGGGGAGGGGACCTGCTCCTCCATAAGTGGGAGGGAATCCTGCAGCACGTCTGGTGGGGAGGGGACCTGCTCCTCCATAAGTGGGAGGGCATCCTGCAGCAGAAAAAGAGCATAGTGTTTAAGGATGCACATCTAGTCAACTGTTCTCACAGTTGACAAACTTTTGTAAATGTCATGTGGTTGCATTATTAAGAGATGCTATGTAGTAAGGTGAGGTGATTAATGAGAATACAAACAAAATAGGGGGTTTTACCTCCATAAGTGGGAGGGCATCCTGCAGCACGTCTGGTGTGGAGGGGACCTGCTTCTCCATAAGTGGGAGGGCATCCCACAGCACGTCTGGTTGGGAGAGGACCTTCTCAACTGCCTCTGCTGACTTCAGAAATTTTAATAAATGACATAAATTATATTCAAATTAAATTACAATTCAAGAACGTCAATGTTTTACTGGAGTCAATAGCTGCAGTATAAAAGTTAAATGGCGCAGATTTAGTAGTAGATAGTGTTGTTTATAGTATATAGTATAAAATACTATATACTATAAACAACACTATATACTATCCTTAAAGCATTTTAAAATGGCAGTAGTGCAGAATCATCATAAAGTAATGTGAATGATCCCCTTCGTGAGGGACTTACTTCCATGTCACTTGTGAAATAGTTAAGAGCCAGCAGGGCTGAGTAGGTAGCCTGAATGTTGGAGACCATCTGGAGACTTTTCTGAAACAGAACAACAATAGACCCTCAAAAACACTGTCTATCTGCCCTCAACGGATCTGAGACTGGAGCGGCCGTACGACCGGCACCAGTGTGATTCATTCATTCAAAACATACCTCTAGCAGCTCTGCCAGCAGGGGGTCAAAGATGTTGTATTTCTGGCTTGGGTCATCGTCGGGAAATGGTTCTGAAGGCACTGTGGTTCCAGGCAATTGGTTGCAGAACTGTACCTCCTGCTGATAGGTCAGGGGCCCTGGCGTGGGGTTCTGCTGCCGCCAAAATGATGAGATGGCGGATAGGGTGGACGATGGCAGGGCGTTCCGCGCCATCTCTTTATTCTCCACCAGGGTGATGACGTCGTTGACCGCAGTCCTGAGAATGCCCTTGGTCCCCAGGGCTTCACGCCAGATATCCGCGTCTTGAATCCCGCTGAGTAGCACGTCGCTTATAACATGGTCCGTATAATCTACGCTCTTGCCACACTCGCACTCCGCCGTGAAATCACAGGTCTCGGCCTTACCCCGCACCCTTGCTGTAAACGCCCGGAAAGGCTCATCTCGCTCCGGATGCAGCTGGAGGAGCTCGGTGCGTAGGACACTCGTAGCGACTGGAAGGGCATCCTGCAGCACGTCTGGTGGGGAGGGGACCTCTACCTCCATAAGTGGGAGGGCATCCCGCAACACGTCTGGTGTGGCGGGGACCTGCTCCTCCATAAGTGGGAGGGAATCCTGTAGCACGTCTGGTGGGGAGGGGACCTGCTCCTCCATAAGTGGGAGGGAATCCTGTAGCACATCTGGTGGGGAGGGGACCTGCTCCTCCATAAGTGGGAGGGAATCCTGCAGCAGAAAAAGAGCATAGTGTTTAAGGATGCACATCTAGTTCTGTTCTCACAGTTGACAAACATTTGTAAATGTCATGTGGTTGCATTATTAAGAGATGCTATGTAGTAAGGTGAGGTGATTAATGAGAATACAAACAAAATAGGGGGTTTTACCTCCATAAGTGAGAGGGCATCCCGGAGCACGTCTGGTGGGGAGGGGACTTCTACCTCCATAAGTGGGAGGGCATCCCGCAGCACGTCTGGTGTGGCGGGGACCTGCTTCTCCATAAGTGGGAGGATATCCTGCAGCACAGCTGGTGTGGTGGGGACCTCTACCTCCATAAGTGGGAGGGCATCCTGCAGCAGAAAAACAGCATAGTGTTTAAGGATGCACATCTAGTCAACTGTTCTCACAGTTGACAAACATTTGTAAATGTCATGTGGTTGCATTATTAAGAGATGCTATGTAGTAAGGTGAGGTGATTAATGAGAATACAAACAACAAATAGGGGACTTTACTTCCAGAAGTGGGAGGGTATCGACGAGGGCAACCCGTCCACTTCGCTCGGCTTCTTCGGGCCGTCTGCTTGCCCCCTCACTTAGGGGCCCGTGTGGCCGATCTACACGGTCACGGCTGTTCTCCATCCTGGCCCCAATTTGGTGCAACAAACTCCCCACGGAGGTCACGACTGCAGAGTCACTCCCCATCTTCCGCGGCAGGTTGAAAACCCATGTCTTCAGGACACACTTCCCGGATCCTTCCTCGTAGCGCTAAGCCAATTAAGTCAGTCAAAAGTAGATTACATATTATAGATAGGTATATATTGTTCTAGATATTGTTGCATATTGTTTGCCAACTTATTGTACTTTTTCCCCTACACTTTTGCCTGAATTATTGTTCTACCTGAGCACTGGTTCAGTTATTGGAGACTTGTTAGAAATGAAATGCACTTTTGACTTCTGGTGACGAGTTGTTCTCTTACATTCCTTTGTTGAAACACACTATTGTAAGTCGCTTTGGATAAAAACGTCTGCTAAATGACTAATGTAATGTAATGTAAATCCTGCAGCACGTCTGGTGGGGAGGGGACCTCTACCTCCATAACTGGGAGGGCATCCTGCAGCAGTCTGGTGTGGCGGGGACCTGCTCCTCCATAAGTGGGAGGGAATCCTGCAGCACGTCTGGTGTGGCGGGGACCTGCTCCTCCATAAGTGGGAGGGAATCCTGCAGCACGTCTGGTGGGGAGGGGACCTGCTCCTCCATAAGTGGGAGGGAATCCTGCAGCAGAAAAAGAGCATAGTGTTTAAGGATGCACATCTAGTTCTGTTCTCACAGTTGACAAACATTTGTAAATGTCATGTGGTTGCATTATTAAGAGATGCTATGTAGTAAGGTGAGGTGATTAATGAGAATACAAACAAAATAGGGGGTTTTACCTCCATAAGTGGGAGGGAATCCTGCAGTAGGTCTGGTGTGGAGGGGACCTCTACCTCCTTAAGTGGGAGGGCATCCTGCAGCACGTCTGGTGTGGAGGGGACCTGCTTCTCCATAAGTGGGAGGGCATCCCACAGCACGTCTGGCGTGGAGGGTTCCTCTACCTCTATCAGTTGGAAGGCATCCTGCAGCAGGTCCGGTGTAGAGGGGACCTCTACCTCCATATGTGAAAGGAAGTCTCGCAGCACGTCTGGTTGGGAGAGGACCTTCTCAACTGCCTCTGCTGACTTCAGAAAATTTTAATAAATGACATAAATTACATTCAAATTAAATTACAATTCAAGAATGTCAATGTTTTACTGGAGTCAATAGCTGCAGTATAAAAGTTAAATGGCGCAGATTTAGTAGTAGATAGTGTTGTTTATAGTATATAGTATAAAATACTATATACTATAAACAACACTATATACTATCCTTAAAGCATTTTAAAATGGCAGTAGTGCAGAATCATCATGAATACAGTGCAATATGCAAAATGTACTGTATTCATGAGTCCATTTGGTCCAGCGATCAATAAAGTAATGTGAATGATCCCCTTCGTGAGGGACTTACTTCCATGTCACTTGTGAAGTAGCTATGAGCCAGCAGGTCTGAGCAGGTAGCAAGGTCGGGGTCCATCTGGAGACATGCCTACAACAGAAGAACAATAGATCCTCAACAACACTGTCCATCTGCCCTCAACGGATCTGAGACTGGAGCGGCCGTACGACCGGCACCAGTGTGATTCATTCATTCAAAACATACCTCTAGCAGCTCTGCCAGCAGGGGGTCAAAGATGTTGTATTTCTGGCTTGGGTCATCGTCGGGAAATGGTTCTGAAGGCACTGTGGTTCCAGGCAATTGGTTGCAGAACTGTACCTCCTGCTGATAGGTCAGGGGCCCTGGCGTGGGGTTCTGCTGCCGCCAAAATGACGAGATGGCGGACAGGGTGGACGATGGCAGGGCGTTCCGCGCCATCTCTTTATTCTCCACCAGGGCGATGACGTCATTGACCGCAGTCCTGAGAATGCCCTTGGTCCCCAGGGCTTCACGCCAGATATCCACGTCTTGAATCCCGCTGAGTAGCACGTCTCTTATAACATGGTCCGTATAATCTACGCTCTTGCCGCACTCGCACTCCGCCGTGAAATCACAGGTCTCGGCCTTACCCCGCACCCTCGCTGTAAACGCCCGGAAAGGCTCATCCCGCTCCTGATGCAGCTGGAGGAGCTCGGTGCGTAGGACACTCGTAGCGACTGGAAGGGCATCCTGCAGCACGTCTGGTGGGGAGGGGACCTCTACCTCCATAAGTGGGAGGGCATCCCGCAACACGTCTGGTGTGGCGGGGACCTGCTCCTCCGTAAGTGGGAGGGAATCCTGCAGCACGTCTGGTGGGGAGGGGACCTGCTCCTCCATATGTGGAAGGGCATCCTGCAGCACATCTGGTGGGGAGGGGACCTGCTCCTCCATAAGTGGGAGGGAATCCTGCAGCAGAAGGATGCACATCTAGTTATGTTCTCACAGTTGACAAACATTTGTAAATGTCATGTGGTTGCATTATTAAGAGATGCTATGTAGTAAGGTGAGGTGATTAATGAGAATACAAACAAAATAGGGGGTTTTACCTCCATAAGTGGGAGGGCATCCCGGAGCACGTATGGTGGGGAGGGGACCTCTACCTCCTTAAGTGGGAGGGCATCCCGCAGCACGTCTGGTGTGGCGGGGACCTGCTTCTCCATAAGTGGGAGGATATCCTGCAACACAGCTGGTGTAGTGGGGACCTCTACCTCTAGCAGGTCTGGTGGGGAGGGGACCTCTACCTCCATAAGTGGGAGGGAATCCTGCAGCACGTCTGGTGGGGAGGGGACCTCTACCTCCATAAGTGGGAGGGCATCCTGCAGCAGAAAAACAGCATAGTGTTTAAGGATGCACATCTAGTCAACTGTTCTCACAGTTGACAAACATTTGTAAATGTCATGTGGTTGCATTATTAAGAGATGCTATGTGGTAAGGTGAGGTGATTAATGAGAATACAAACAACAAATAGGGGACTTTACTTCCAGAAGTGGGAGGGTATCGACGAGGGCAACCCGTCCACTTCGCTCGGATTCTTCGGGCCGTCTGCTTGCCCCCTCACTTAGGGGCCCGTGTGGCCGATCTACGCGGTCACGGCTGTTCTCCATCCTGGCCCCAATTTGGTGCAACAAACTCCCCACGGAGGTCACGACTGCAGAGTCACTCCCCATCTTCCGCGGCAGGTTGAAAACCCATGTCTTCAGGACACACTTCCCGGATCCTTCCTCGTAGCGCTAAGCCAATTAAGTCAGTCAAAAGTAGATTACATATTATAGATAGGTATATATTGTTCTAGATATTGTTGCATATTGTTTGCCAACTTATTGTACTTTTTCCCTTACACTTTTGCCTGAATTATTGTACTTCTACCTGAGCACTGGTTCAGTTATTGGAGACTTGTTAGAAATGAAATGCACTTTTGACTTCTGGTGACGAGTTGTTCTCTTACATTCCTTTGTTGAAACACACTATTGTAAGTCGCTTTGGATAAAAGCGTCTGCTAAATGACTGTAATGTTATGTAATGTAAATCCTGCAGCACGTCTGGTGGGGAGGGGACCTCTACCTCCATAACTGGAAGGGCATCCTGCAGCACGTCTGGTGGGGAGGGGACCTGCTCCTCCATAAGTGGGAGGGAATCCTGCAGCAGAAAAAGAGCATAGTGTTTAAGGATGCACATCTAGTCAACTGTTCTCACAGTTGACAAACATTTGTAAATGTCATGTGGTTGCATTATTAAGAGATGCTATGTAGTAAGGTGAGGTGATTAATTAGAATACAAACAAAATAGGGGTTTTTACCTCCATAAGTGGAAGGGCATCCCGGAGCACGTCTGGTGTGGAGGGAACCTCTACCTCCATAAGTGGGAGGGCATCCCACAGCACGTCTGGCGTGGAGGGTTCCTCTACCTCTATCAGTTGGAGGGCATCCTGCAGCAAGTTCGGTGTAGAGGGGACCTCGACCTCCATAAGTGAAAGGGCGTCTCGCAGCATGTCTGGTTGAGAGAGGACCTTCTCAACTGCCTCTGCTGACTTCAGAAATTTTTAATAAATTACATAAATTACATTCAAATTAAATTACAATTCAAGAATGTCAATGTTTTACTGGAGTCAATAGTTGCAGTATAAAAGTTAAATGGCGCAGATTTAGTAGTAGATAGTGTTGTTTATAGTATATAGTATAAAATACTATATACTATAAACAACACTATATACTATCCTTAAAGCATTTTAAAATGGCAGTAGTGCAGAATCATCATGAATACAGTGCAATATGCAAAATGCACTGTATTCATGAGTCCATTTGGTCCAGCGATCAATAAAGTAATGTGAATGATCCCCTTCGTGAGGGACTTACTTCCATGTCACTTGTGAAGTAGTTAAGAGCCAGCAGGTCTGAGTAGGTAGCCTGAAGGTTGGAGACCATCTGGAGACTTTTCTGAAACAGAACAACAATAGATCCTCAACAACACTGTCCATCTGCCCTCAACGGATCTGAGACTGGAGCGGCCGTACGACCGGCACCAGTGTGATTCATTCATTCAAAACATACCTCTCGCAGCTCTGCCAGCAGGGGGTCAAAGATGTTGTATTTCTGGCTTGGGTCATCGTCGGGAAATGGTTCTGAAGGCACTGTGGTTCCAGGCAATTGGTTGCAGAACTGTACCTCCTGCTGATAGGTCAGGGGCCCTGGCGTGGGGTTCTGCTGCCGCCAAAATGATGAGATGGCGGACAGGGTGGACGATGGCAGGGCGTTCCGCGCCATCTCTTTATTCTCCACCAGGGTGATGACGTCATTGACCGCAGTCCTGAGAATGCCCTTGGTCCCCAGGGTTTCACTCCAGATATCCGCGTCTTGAATCCCGCTGAGTAGCACGTCTCTTATAACATGGTCCGTATAATCTACGCTCTTGCCGCACTCGCACTCCGCCGTGAAATCACAGGTCTCGGCCTTACCCCGCACCCTCGCTGTAAACACCCGGAAAGGCTCATCTCGCTCCTGATACAGCTGGAGGAGCTCGGTGCGTAGGACACTCGTAGTGACTGGAAGGGCATCCTGCAGCACGTCTGGTGTGGAGGGAACCTCTACCTCCATAAGTGGGAGGGCATCCCGCAACACGTCTGGTGTGGCGGGGACCTGCTCCTCCATAAGTGGGAGGGAATCCTGCAGCACGTCTGGTGGGGAGGGGACCTGCTCCTCCATATGTGGAAGGGCATCCTGCAGCAGAAAAAGAGCATAGTGTTTAAGGATGCACATCTAGTTCTGTTCTCACAGTTGACAAACATTTGTAAATATCATGTGGTTGCATTATTAAGAGATGCTATGTAGTAAGGTGAGGTGATTAATGAGAATACAAACAAAATAGGAGGTTTTACCTCCATAAGTGGGAGGGCATCCCGCAGCACGTCTGGTGTGGCGGGGACCTGCTTCTCCATAAGTGGGAGGATATCCTGCAGCACAGCTGGTGTGGTGGGGACCTCTACCTTCATAAGTGGTAGGGAATCCTGCAGCACGTCTGGTGGAGAGGGGACCTCTACCTCCATAAGTGGGAGGGCATCCTGCAGCAGAAAAACAGCATAGTGTTTAAGGATGCACATCTAGTCAACTGTTCTCACAGTTGACAAACATTTGTAAATGTCATGTGGTTGCATTATTAAGAGATGCTATGTAGTAAGGTGAGGTGATTAATGAGAATACAAATAGCAAATAGGGGACTTTACTTCCAGAAGTGGGAGGGTATCGACGAGGGCAACCTGTCCACTTCGCTCGGCTTCTTCGGGCCATCTGCTTACCCCCTCACTTAGGGGCCCGTGTGGCCGATCTACGCGGTCACGGCTGTTCTCCATCCTGGCCCCAATTTGGTGCAACAAACTCCCCACGGAGGTCACGACTGCAGAGTCACTCCCCATCTTCCGCGGCAGGTTGAAAACCCATGTCTTCAGGACACACTTCCCGGATCCTTCCTCGTAGCGCTAAGCCAATTAAGTCAGTCAAAAGTAGATTACATATTATAGATAGGTATATATTGTTCTAGATATTGTTGCATATTGTTTGCCAACTTATTGTACTTTTTCCCTTACACTTTTGCCTGAATTATTGTACTTCTACCTGAGCACTGGTTCAGTTATTGGAGACTTGTTAGAAATTAAATGCACTTTTGACTTCTGGTGACGAGTTGTTGTCTTACATTCCTTTGTTGAAACACACTATTGTAAGTCGCTTTGGATAAAAGCGTCTGCTAAATGACTGTAATGTAATGTAATGTAAATCCTGCAGCACGTCTGGTGGGGAGGGGACCTCTACCTCCATCAGTTGGAGGGCATCCCGCAGCAGGTCTGGTGGGGAGGGGACCTCTACCTCCTTAAGTGGGAGTTTATCCTGCAGCACGTCTGGTGGGGAGGGGACCTGCTCCTCCATAAGTGGGAGGGCATCCTGCAGCAGAAAAAGAGCATACAGTGTTTAAGGATGCACATCCAACTGTTCTCACAGTTGACAAACATTTGTAAATGTCTTGTGGTTGCATTATTAAGAGATGCTATGTCGTAAGGTGAGGTGATTAATGAGAATACAAACAACAAATAGGGGGTTTTACCGAAAGCAGCGTGTACTTCGAGGCGATGGCCTTCTCCATCTCCTTCTTGGGCCGACACCGGAACTTCTTAATGGCGAGTTGCCCAGTTGTTTTGTTTGGACAATTGCCAGTGCTAAAGTGTCCTTCTCCAAGGACTTTGAAATTATCTAGCCTACCAAAGCTGATTGAAGATACTCGTCGTTGTTCCAAACAAACTCTGGTTGGAGAACAAATAAGAAGCCCATGTTAAAGCATTTTATATATATTACTTGAAAAAATATATAGCTTAGATAAAAGTATTGTCATTACATACAGTACTGTGAAAATAATTTTGCATCTAACCAGAGTGCAAATGTTGCAGTAAAGTGCATGGTAATATATAATGTAATATACACTGTAAACCCGAATGTTCAAAGTAATCAAATAGATTAAGTAGTGTGTACTCAAAGTTTCAAAAAAGTTCTACGAACTCAAAAATGTTGAGTTCGTGTGACTTGTCGTCCTTTTTTGAGTAACTGCAACTTAACTTGATTGATTAACTTGATTGACTTGAACTATTTGTGTATTAAGTAAGCATAACTTAAAAGCATAACTTAAGCACGATAATTAAATAATTAAATCATAATTATAATAATATAATAATATATAATAATAATAAAATAAAATAAAATAATTTAAATAATTAAGTAATTACATATTCAAAATGATAAATTCCACTGATTTCTATTGTTTCAACATTACTGCATGTGTCTGATGTCAGTAACATTATAGTGGGTATTGGGGAGGACTTTAAAGGACTGTATATGATGACTCTGTATATCGCGCGCACTCGCACTCGTGTCGGTCAGAACACAAGACAAGAGGTACGATCTTTGGTCTTTAATCCACAGGCATGGGTTCTTCTGGCATTTATCTGGGGTTGGGTGTGTGGTATATACTCATGGAAGCAGTGATTCCTGTGGAATTGATCTCATGGGTGTCAGACGGGGGGGGATTCAGGTCGCGATGGCCAGCGGTGGGGGTGGGGGGGAGGGTGGCGGCGGGACTTCAGGTCCGAACGGGGGGGCGTTAACGGCGCCGCGTTAGTAACGCATTAACCTTGACAGCCCTATTCTTTATTATCAAATGTATGGTGTGGCGGCAAGGTTTTAGCCGTGGAAACCTTACCAGCGGAAACGCTGCATGAACGCACACATTGGTCTAGTCGCCACCCTTGAGGGTCAGACGATGTTTCAGCAACACGCCCCTCCCCCCTCCATGAACTGTTTCAGCAACACGCCCCTCCCCCCTCCATGAACTGTTTCAGCAACACGCCCCTCTCCCCTTGACGGGCGGTTTCAACCCACCCCCCACCCCCATTTGATTCGCTCCACCCCCCTCCCCCACTCCACACCACTCCACCGCGATCATTTGCTCTCCTCCCCCCAACCGCGTTGAAGAACTCCAAGATCTTGTCCAAAGTGCATGGTAAGTTACTTAAAGTATTAATTAATTAATAGATACATCACATACATTATACCAATTATAGTTAGTTATTTCTGCTCATTTAATCTACCTGACTTAAAAATATAATTTCGCTCAATTGTTCTCGCTAGTCTCGCATGTTGGTGTAGTGCAGAGCACATGAGGCTCATATAACGTTGCACTATTCAGCAGGAATGCTTGAAACCTACTCTTTTTCTTATCTTTATGCACCACGGAGATATATTGCTGTCTTCAACAATTGTACTCTTTGTAAGTCGCTTTGGATAAAAGCGTCTGACAAATGCCCTAAATGTAATGTAAATGTATTCAGGTTATGGGAAAATGAATCTTGTTTTTAAGAGCTAACTCTGGTTACTAACTTTTACTATCTAAACCAAACCGAAGCCCAAAACGGTGTTAAAATTTCGAGCACGTGGTTTCCTTCCATTCATGGTGGTTAGAACACGTGTAAGGGATAACTTATGGCTAGCTGGTCATTAGCTAGCCAGCTGGCTTTTACAGCCTAGGTTTCCGACCGCACAGCAGTGTTGTGTATTCTGTATTCCATGGTCATGTTTTTGTAAGCTAATAGTAATGAACTTTTTGTTATATTGAGTTGTAAGTAATTCTGGTTTGAATGTTGTTGATGGAGGTCTAAACTTTGTCATTTTTTTTCCTTTCAGGTGGCTTGTTCCGATATGGTCTGGCAGTGTAAGTTGTGCGCTCCTTCTTTCACTTCCAGAATACAGTTATTTAAACACTACAGACTGCAGCACAGCCCTCTTCCATGCCTCTATACTGATTGCGTGTGTACATTTCAGTCATCATTCAGCAGTTGAGGCAGACAATTGCTGAAGAACTGAAGAAGACTGAGAAGAACCTGCCTCTCATTACCAAGATGATGCAGACCACATTTGCCCTGCGCGGACAGACCATAGTAAACTCCTGCCCACCAGTGAACGAGCTCATGGACCTGGCCTGCTCTTAAAATAGTGTGGTAATATGGATATTTTTTTCCTGTGTTAACATATTGCACATTCTGTGTGGTTTAAAGTGAAAGTTGTGGTTCTTACTCATTTGGCGGCTATTTGCTGCGTTATAGAAGTTTAAGAGATCCTCCAAGTTGAACTGACTAATTGATGTTGATGTATTGTCCTGATGCTGTTTTTAAATGTAGGTGTATGCAGAGTTCCAGATGGTTACAAACCGGAACCTGCCCAACACCTTCTACGCAGAGCTTGACCGCCATATTCGTAGACTGATGACGTTATTTCGACAGAAGGCGACTAAAACTGGGACCACAGCAGTTGCGTTGGCAGACATTTTACGAATCCACGATGAACAGGTGAATAGATTATTATACATGTCGTAGGTTGAACCTCTAACATTGGACAGCTTCAATGATTCAAATGAGCTTTTACATTTTACAATTAGTCCACTTTGTGTTTGCTATTTGTCTGATTGCATTAAAGATGTGTAGAGGTTATTTGTGGACATATGTTCTGATTGGACTGTTTAAAATCAACATTGTTCAGTAAACTTTTCAGTATATACACTTCTGTTTTTTATCTTAATAGGAAATCCATGACATCCACACCAGGCGCACCACTGTTCTCCATGCACTTCCTGTGTATCTGAACGAGGAAGTCTCTGGATTTTTCAGAACCTGCACAGTGAGTCTCCTTAAATAATGAACAGTACCACTGTATATTAAGTGAACAGTTAATCAAAATACTAACATGTTTTAGGACTTACCCTTGTTTAGTCTATCCATACAGTTTGTGTGATTTGGAGAGGTATGGTCTGTTTTATTTCACCCTACTACAAATGAACTGGCTTGGTGTTTTGTTCAAAGCGACAAGAAGTTTAGTAAAACATTTTCCTGTATGTGTTCTTGAGCTTAGTATCAGTCTATCTCCCGCCACTTAGATTCTCTGGTAACTTGGCTGATTCCTGTGTCCAGAACACGCATCTTCTGTTTTTACTTACAACTTACAAACATAACTCCATATACTTAGCTTTGTGCTGCACCAGCAGTACTTAAATGATAAGGAGAGATGATTTGTCAACAACAATAACCAAAAAAAACGTTATAAAATAAATTAAGTACTATTTTGTGGAAAAAATAATTCTATTTAACTCTTATATTAGTAGAAACCATGGATTAGTTTGTGATTAGTATGTCTCTTTCATTCATTCAGGAGCCTGATGAGCCAGAGCTTGACGATGTTGCTGTGGCCCTCCTTACTGTCATCAGTGACCATGACACAAGTCCAGTTCACTACCAGCCTGTGAAAATCTCTGTCGTCCTCGAAAGTGACATCGTGATCAGCCTCCCCAGATTTGGTGATGCCTTCCTGGTCATGTTTGGACTGATTTATGCACTACACCTCAGCTATCCTAAAGCGCTGACCAACACTTTTGAATTCGTTCAGAAGATTGTACTTGGTCTAGAAGCTGGTAAACTGTCGCCCAGGTTGCAGACACTCAAGAATGACTTGATGATAAATGTGTAGAAAGGATGTGTGGGGTGAGGTATTATTATTGTGAATCAAAGTTCTTTCCCTTTGTCACAATAATGCCTTAAGAAGTAAGCAAAGAACTTTGATTCAGAAGGCCTTCAATAATACCTCACTGAGGTATCCTTCTTTCTACACATTTATCAATAGGCCTACTACACAATGTGCACTGTTCATTTTTTCTATTTTCTATTTTTCTATTTGTTTTTATTTTATTTGCCATATTTAACTGTTGTAAAGTTGTTTAATTATAGTGATTCTATTGTATTTATGTTTGACTTGTGTACATAAAACTATTTTTTATTAAGTTCAAATAATGTGGTTGTGTACTTATTTTTTTAAGTTCTGTTAACTTATTCCCACGGATAGAAAACTGAAAACTTTAAGTCGTAGTAACTGAATATAATCAAGTAGCACCCAATCAAAACTTTTGAGTTCTGAAAACGGACAACTTTAAGTCATAGTAACTTAAATTAGTTAAGTAGCACCTAATCAAAACTTTTGAGTTCTGAAAACTGACAACTTTAAGTCATAGTAACTTAAATTAGTTAAGTAGCACCTAATCAAAACTTTTGAGTTCTCAGAACTCAAAACTTTTGAGTACTGAGAACTTGAGTTTTTTGAGTTGATAAACTCAGAAATTTTGAGGCAAATTTTGAGAAAATTTTTGAGTTCTGCTAACTTATTCGGTTTTACAGTGTACAATGTTCACTTGTATAGAGTAGGTATGAGATATGTGCAGAATTATAGGTAGAATTAAAAAAATAAGAAAACAACCCCAACAGAGGACCAAGACCCCCGAGGATTGGGAGAGGAAGAGGGGGGCGGAGAGGCAGAGGGAGAACAAGAGAATATTACCTTCTCTTCTGATCGCTCAGTAGTGAATGAAGATCAGCGAGTGAACCTTCCAATTTGTAGGACGAGCTGGACCGTAACCATGGAACCATGGAAACGACTAACAACGCGCTTTTGGAACGGAACGCTATTGGCTAAATAAATCACCACCATGTTTGGCCAATAGATGGCAGACAAGGACGTAACCCATCAAATCATAAGGCCTTTATCACAGTAGATTAGAACGCCGGAAGCCGCGGAGCGTGTATCTTTAGTTCCGGTTTATGCATTCAGCTTGGCATTCACCATGGCGGACAGTTATCGCTGGACAACATCGCTGCACAACCTTCCAAAAGTCGGTCAAGACGATGTGGTTCGACTAGTGAATGAACACTCTACATAGCAGGAGTCTAAACTGGAAAAAGGATACAAGTTATTTTACGAGAAGTTGATCTTCAAGTATAGAGGTAAGTGCTTAGATTCTGTTTTGTCACCGCTAGCTTGCTAGCTTGTAAGGTTTAATGAAAATGACCAGTGTGTCAGATAAGTTCAACTACAGACAGAACGGTATCCATTCGGTGTATACTGGTGTGTATTTATATATATATACACACCATTATACACCGAATAATGGATACCGTTCTCTGTGCTGTGTATATATATTTATATGTATATACAGAGTGCTTAGATTCTGTTGTCACCGCTAGCTTGCTAGCTCGTAGGGTTTAATGAAAATGACCAGTGTGTCAGATAAGTTCAACTACAGACAGAGAACGGTATCCATTGTTCTGTGTGTGTGTGTATATATATATATATATATATATGTATATATGTATATATATATATGTATATGTATATATATGTATATATATATATATGTATATATATATATATGTATATATATATATATGTATATATATATGTATATATATATGTATGTATATATATATGTATATGTATATATGTATATGTATATATATATCTGTATATGTATATCTATATCTATATCTATATCTATATATACACACACATATATAGATATATATATCTATATATGTGTGTGTGTGTATATATCCTGCTGCTATATGTCTGCTGTTGCAGATTCTCTAATTTTTTGTACATGTTCTCCATTTCTAGATTGTGCTGCGTGCAGTTACACCCGTGCAGTTAAATGGATGCTCCTGTTTGTGTGCTGCTGGAAAGGTGTTGTGTAATCACGTGGTCGCACTCCTATTCCAGACGGCTCACTACAGCATCATGGGGTGAAAAGTGTGCAAACACCACTGGCCTGCACCAGTGAGATTCAGTCATGGCACCGACCAAGGACACAGGTATGTTTTGTCTGGATCCCTCAGATATAGTTATACATACTGTATCGACTACTCAAAGAGGTTTAAGATTCTAGCATTTAAGACTCGCAAGACCAACACATCACTTAAAGTGTATACATTTGCATGGAGTTTCCCTCTATTTCTCAAAGCAGCAGTTCCCTGAAGAGGGATGTACAATATGACTTGCGTGTGGAATTATCCCGATATTCTCTGACACTTGCAACAGCATCTATTTTCTTTTTGTGTCATTCCAGGGGATAAGTCCGGAACCCATGGATGAACTTGTGGTCCGGAAGCCAAATCCACGCTGTATCGAGCCTATGCAGGTATGTTTATCATTTTTATTAATTTCATCACTTATTGTGTAGTTTTTTTTAGAACATGGGCATAATATTAAAACCTTCAGATGGTGCTTTACTGATTTAATTGACTGATGAATGGTTCCTGTTACTTGTGTTTGTAGGACCCCTTCCTGACCCTGCAGTGCTGTCCTTAGGGGCCAACCTACGACACCTTCAACCACAACCTGGAATATGCAAGATCTTGTGTGGCCTGTTAGGCCTATATCACGTTAGATTAGAACGCCGGAAGTACCCGTTAAAAATCGCTGAAGCAGTGTATCCCAAGTTCCGGTTAATGCATTCAGCTTGGCATTCACCATGGTGGACAGTTATTGCTGGACAACATCGCTGCATAACCTTCCAAAAGTCGGTCAAGACGATGTGGTTCAACTAGTGAATGAACACTCTACAGTGAAGAAGTCTAAATCCGAATCATACAATTCCCCGACATTGTCTTGTGGCTCTATCTGGATATATCGCCATATAACACATACATTTACATTTCATTTAGTTATATTTTGTTTATACTAGTTTATTTTGTTGTTATTTCGTTTTTAGGTATTAGTATACTTTGTGTGCATTTATTCCCGCTGTCTCAACTGTTGCACCTTAATTTCCCTCCGGATAAATAAAGTCATCTTGAATCTTGAATAACGAAGGTGATTTTGTGTAGAAGCAGAGGTATGCCTATGTATATAATATAGGTGATTTATTTGATGGATTTCAATGTACCTTTTCATTTACGTGTTAATATGTAGTGTGCAGCTGTATATTTTCTAAAAGGGAATGCCTGTTATTCTTGTGAATATGAGTTGTCTTAAAATAAAAGTGCTTGTGACATACTTGTGGCATTGAGTTAAAACCGAATTTGTATAAAATACCTAGAGATATATCTATATAGATATAGATGGAGATGGAGATATGTATATATCTATATATATCGTATATCGCGACGCAGCCAAAAAATACCGGGTTTTGGTCCGTATCGCCCAGCCCTACTTTTGGGACCAGTGCTTTAAATTACACACACCCGACAATATGTGGCTCTATTCGGATGAGAGATGGAGTGTGTGTGGGGGTCAGGACCAGTGCTTTTAATCACACACATACCCGACATTATTAGCCTATTCCGCCCACCTTTCGAGACGTATATGCTCTCCTTGTCAAAGTGCAAACTGCAGACATACGCGCTACCCCTGAGAACATGAAACGAGGGACCTTCATCCTCCTTATCAGCCTTACACAAGACTTGCGGAGGAGTTTGTCTTTGGGTAATGGTGTAAACGGAGGTAGGGCTGTCTTTTAGTGATGTGTCGGTCGCGAAAGAGCCGGCTCTTTTTAGTGAACGACGGGAGCCGGCTCGCACCCGCGAACGAGCCGTTATTTATTTTTTTACGGGTGCTCCGCGTACATGCAGTGACTGAATGTCACTGTCATGACTGCATGTCATGCTGTGCATCACGTGAGGATAGATAAGGAGGAGGGGCGGCGCGTGCTCAGTGCTGGTTGCTAACAGAGGGAGAGGTGACACTTCACACGGTGAAGTGTCAGTTTGCGTCGCGCAAATAAGATGAGTGAAAGTAGGAAAAGAAGCAGCATTTGGCTGCATTTTAACAATTGTGCAAACACAAAGGCAGAATGCAGAATTTGCAACATGAAGCTCTCATATAGAGCAGGGTCCACAAACCACCTCCACAGGCACTTGAGAACTGTGCATCCAACAGTTCAGTTGGAAGATAAAAGGCAGGTCAGACTGCCTGCTTCTGCCAGTGTGTCTACTCTACCTGTTGTTGCTGCAGCTACAGGATCTATCCCCCATGCGTCAGGTACCCAAAAACCAACAGCTACACAGACCTCAATAAGCCAATTTATATGCAATGAATGGCAAAGGCAATGAATGACCCCAGCTAGACAGAACATAGTGGATGAAGAATTGGCCAAAATGATTGCAAGTGATTTCCAACCATTTTCCATTGTGGAGGACAAGGGATTCCGAAGCTTCACACAGGCTCTCAATCCAATGTTCCTCCAAGCAGGAAAACACTCTCAAAAAATCATTCTGAGACTGTATGCTAGAGAACGTGCTTCACTGCAGGCCAGGGTTAAGGAAGCTACTGCAGTTTGCCACTGATTGCTGGACATCAAGAACCATCACCTCTTTCATGTAAATAAAAGGTATATGTGGTAAAATAGAAGAGCCGTTAGGGAGCCGAAAGAGCCGGCTCTTCTTGGTGAGCCGAGCCAAATGAGCCGGCTCACTCAAAAGAGCCGGAATTCCCATCACTACTGTCTTTGTTTAGACGTTGAGCAGCCGGTACATTACAATAACAGAGAGGAGAGGAGGCGGCCACAGTTTGTCCCGTATCTGGGGTAACTACCGGAAGAAAGAGTACACTGCTCACGGCTCCGGAAGCAGGAAGTGTGATAAAGGCCTATTGTTAAGTGTAAGTGTTAATATGTCTGTATGTAACTGCACTATAACTGTTCCGCAGTAAGAGGGCGCTATAGGCGTAAGAAGGCGCAGCTATTGTAGCTGACGTCAGGTGTCAGATATAAGGGATTGTTCCCTCCCCTTCTATCTCTCTCGGAGAGCGGGTCAAGTGGTGCAATGCACATATGAAAATAAACCACGCCAGTTAAGGCTAAATAAGACCTCGTCGTCATGACTGGTTTCTTGCTGCACATGTGACTCTGTCAACAGGTTATGGGCCCAGATCACGTAAGAGCAAAATAACGATAGGTAGTTAGCTGAAAAGTGTAGGCCAGTTTAGCGGCGGGAGAACCGCGTGACACTAAAGCTAAGCTACAACCAAAAGATGGCGACCAGAGGCAGAAGCAAGTGGCCCACGTTTGACGGAAGGGCAGAAGAATACGAGCTCTGGGAAGAGCGGATGTTGTGCTGTATGCACGGATTGGGGCTGAAAAAGACAATTTTGACGGGCCTCACGGGAGACATAACGGAGGCAGCGCAAGCCCTGGATACTAAGCTGAACGCCGACGCATACTGCGAGCTAGCACCACTCCTAGACAACACAAGCTTGGGGCTGATATTCCGGGACACAAAGGACAAAGGCCGACAGAGTCTAAAAGTGTTAAGAGAACACTACATCGGCAAAGGTAGGCCCCGGATTGTATCCCTGTATATAACATTGCGCTGAAGAAAGCTAGCACAGAGACCGTGACTGAATACGTCATCAGGGCGGAGCAGATCATCACGGCGCTCAAAAGTGCAGGAGAAGCACCGAGTGATGGACTGATGATGGCGATGGTTATGAGGGGACTACCGGAGATGTATAAACCGTTCACACTGTTGGTGACGCACGGTTCAGCGGACATGTCGCTGGGGGAGTTCAAGGCCAAGTTGCGGAACTTCGAGGCCTCAGAAGACTCAGACCCGGTCGCCGAGGAGGCGGGAGAAAGGGTAATGAAGGCCCGGGCAGCGCCAAAGAAAAGGACCGGACCCCCGACGGAGATGGCGTGTTGGCGTTGTGGAGAAAAGGGTCACCGAAAGGATAATTGCACAAAAACTGTTTGGTGTAGTTTCTGCAAAACTTCGGGACACGCAGACAGTGTGTAGAAAGAAGCGCGAACAGAGCGCTCGGTACGCGCACGTGCAAGATGGCGGCTGTGGACAAGATGGCGGCAGCGGTGGACGTGAGGTGAGTCGAGACGATGCCCGGAGAGGAGCGGGAAAAGAGGACTTCACCTTCGGGGCGCAGACAGCATACGCCAGCCGGTCAGCGCAGCAGCAGCAGGCCCAAAGGAAGGGACTGATCGTGGACACAGGTGCGTCGTCCCACATTATCAACGACAGGAGCCGATTCAAGAACTTTGACAGCACCTTCGAGCCGGAGAGACACAGCATGGAGCTGGCAGACGGAGATATCCCCCCCGGGAACATAAACCCCCAAAGTATCTGAAAGACTATGCCCAGAGAGAAAGGGACGAGGATGACATTACTGCTACAGAGTAGTGAGTGGTGTACCTCAGACCTTTAAAGAGGCCATGATATCCCCTGAGTCAGGAAAATGGGAGAAAGCGATGGATGAGATGAGGTCCCTGGAGGACAATCATACTTTTACTCTAACAAAGTTACCCGAGGGTAGACAGGCAGTGGGAGGCAAGTGGGTGTACTCAATCAAGGAGGGTATTGAAGGGCACGACCGGTACAAGGCCAGGTTTGCAGCTAAAGGCTACAGTCAGAGGGAAGGAATAGACTACGGTGAGACATTCTCCCCTACAGCTAATCTGACCAGTGTACGGGTAGTTATGCAGAAGACAACCAGGGAACCATTGCACTTGCCAGAAACCCTGTGTGCCGACAGAGGTGTAAACATGTGGATATAAAATATCACTTCATCAGATCTGTCATCAGAGAAGATAGGATGACACTGGTTTACTGTGCTACAGATGACATGGTGGCAGACGCTATGACCAAGCCTGTCTCCAAACTGAAATTGAAAACATTTGCAGGGGTCATGTTCGGTGTGTAAAATATTGCCTGTTATGTAATATTGACCGCCATGTTCTTTTGATGTTTTGAATTGTTATTTTTTCTTGGAAAAGTTGTACAGTATACACGTCATTCATAAGTGGGAGTGTTAAGTGTAAGTGTTAATATGTCTGTATGTAACTGCACTATAACTGTTCCGCAGTAAGAGGGCGCTATAGGCGTAAGAAGGCGCAGCTATTGTAGCTGACGTCAGATATAAGGGATTGTTCCCTCCCCTTCTATCTCTCTCTAGCTCTCACGGAGAGCGGGTCAAGTGGTGCAATGCACATATGAAAATAAACCACGCCAGTTAAGGCTAAATAAGACCTCGTCGTCATGACTGGTTTCTTGCTGCACATGTGACTCTGTCAACATCAATCCCCCTGAAATGACACAATACGCAATTATAAACGGAACTTATTAGGTGTAGCGATTTTTCTAAACACTGTCAAATTGTTGATCTTATTGGAGTTTTCAATCGCGATGTTTACCAACCATGACGTCATTTCCACGCATGCGCAGTTTTACGGTTGGCAAAAGGTCCTTGTTATTGGCATCTTTTACATTGAACGTATGGCGTGCTCGACTGCTTAACGCGACTTTTCTAGTCTCTGAATACTCTGAATAAAAAAAGTTCTAGATATTTTAATGTTCCACAAAAATGTGGAGGCAGGACTGACGTGATCGGTTCTTTTATTTACTAATTAGTAGAACGTTGCACGTAGGTTTCAGAACACAGGTTGAATGACCAACTTTATTAACACACATAAATCACGCAGACACGCCACAGGTTGAACGTCACACACCAGCCAGCCAGCCCCCCCAGCTCAGCCAATCACAGCCCCGCACACGACTGCGCGGCTCTGTGATTGGCTGAGAGACAGGGGACGGCAACCCATTACCGCGTCGCTTCAATATTCTTCTAAACTAACGTATGATACAGGTTCGGCTTCACACGTTGGCCAGATTGGAGCTTCGGTGATATTTACACCTGATCGATACGTTAGGGATAGACTCATGCCAATAATCAATTCCAATAACTGAGATAATTCGTACCAAAACATTGAATAAAGCCAACTGTCAGCATCAGTTAATAAACTGAAAATAATCGTTACCCAATCAATACTGACCTGATAGGAAGATGTACATATTATCCATCAGTCACTTTATTGTTATTTTTAAAATCTTTATAAATAAGAAATATACGCGAAAACAAAACGGTAAAATATATTAAACATTAACTAGTCTGAAACCGAAAGTTGTGTCCGGAGAACACGGGTCAGAAACGATAAGATTCAGAACAATAGACCTTATATTATTGTCACTTATATTTATGTGTGTGTGTGTGTGTGTGTGTGTGTGTGTGTGTGTGTGTGTGTGTGTGGCCCAGCTCTGAGGGCTGTAACGTGGAGGAGACCCTGCAGGGGGCGCTGCACAGGATCCTGCACCTAGAGAGACAACTACAGGACCAGACCAGCATGGAGCCCACAGGTAGAACCAGAACCAGGGAGGGTCTGGTCTGACCACTGGGTCCGAGACGTGTCCTAAAGAACAGAGAAGTGCTGATATAAGCAGTACTACATTGTGCACATTCATGAGCTGGTAGGGAGTTAGGCATCTTGCTCAGGGATGCCCCATGGGTTAGAATGTGGACATTGGCGTTCAAACTCAGAAACTTGTGGCTTGATGTTGAACACTCTTATTACTAGACAGTCAATCACTGTCCATAAAAACCTGAGTAGTTAATTCATACAATGGATTCTACAAGACCGAGTCTTTAACAAGCGGAGTTACTGGTCCTGCCAAGTGCTCATGTGGGTAGTAGCGTCCCTCCACCACTTGGCCCAAGGGGCGCTGTTTCCACGCAGGTTGCCCCGTGTGCCTCTCAGCCCAGTGGAGCCCGGGGCGCCACAATTTCAATATGACCAGTGGCGGCTGGTGCATTTTTCACCAGAGGGGGCTATCCCATTTTTTTTATTTACAATTACATATTGTTAATTACATTATATACAGTTACTTTTTGTATTGAAATGTCGCCCTTCTGTCCATCACTTTCATCATGGCCACGCAAGGCCAGCTCAAAGGCACCACAGAACTTCACACAGTCTATTCTTTTAGACTTTATTTGGTACATGGATACATAAACACATTTAAGAGGAAACAACGAGTTACACCAAAACACATTCAAAGCAGCTCTGAACAGGTGAGTTTGGTGAGTGATTTGTTTAAATCACTCACGAAAACTTTATCAATCACTCAACAAAAATATATATATATCGGCACACACTGACAAAAAACACTGACATATATTTGTGTGTGTGAGTGTGTTTTTGCGTATGTGTTTGTGCGTGTGTGCGTGCGTGTGTGCGTCTGTGTGTGTGTGTGTGTGTGTGTGTGTGTGTGTGTGTGTGTGTGTGCCCGCAGAGACAGAGCTTTTCCTAGTAGTACACTGTGACGCACACAAATTACGTCTTCCGTGGGGCGATTTGAAAAGCGCCCCACGGGAAGACGTTTTGAGGACGCTGATTGGCTACATTTTATGTCACTCGTTTATATCTTGAATCAGCAATTGGCTAAACTGCTACAGAGACCCGCCTCTGTGGGGCGATTTGAAAAGCGCCCCAGCAGCATCGTCATACAAATGCGCCCTTAAGGCTGCAGTGTACTAGGCATATGTGTACTAGGAAAAGCATATTATGTTGCACAAATTATTTTAAAATTATATTTTACACATATTTCTGGGTGCATTCCATATTTTAAACACACACATATTGACAATTTATATATATATTTTTTATTTTAATTTTATTTTTTTATATTTTGTTTGTGCGTGTGGTTTAGGGGGGGCGGCCCCCTATGGGCCAGCCACCACTGAATATGACAACTGATATTACAATTAAATCACAAAAGCACAAAACTATTTCAACTATTGAAAGTGGATGGCATCAAGCTGCAAGAAAGCAAAAATACTTATATTAAAATAACACATATGCTTGTTGTTGCTTATATGTTAAATATTGTTTGTAATTGTAATTGTTTGCAATATTGATAATATTGAAATACATGTTATGTTTGTACCGACGAGTTGTTAGTTGATTCAGTGTGAAGTACTTGCCCTTATTGGTCAAAATAAGGAATAAAGCTGAAACTATTTCCATTTTTATTACACTTATCTTGAAAGGGAAATTAGTATGATATAACTTGAAATAGTGTGGAATTGTATTTTTGTTTGACAAGTCAAAGCACATAAAATAGTTGCTTTAACTCAGAGCATCAAGTTAAAACAACAAATGATCATTAGTTAAACAACTTGTATAACATAAACAAAGCTTATATTCAAGTTGAGTGTCCTCATGTTTTTAAGGCAGCAGGTGAACTTTCATTTAAGTTTAACCTACTTGCAATGCACCCGGTCGCTTGCTCAGGAACTGCACTGAGCAGCTGACCGAGGTCCTTACTGACATTTTCAACTTGTCACTATCTCAGGCAGTTGTCCCCGTGTGCTTTAAAACCACCTCCATTGTGCCAGTGCCAAAACACTCCTCTGCAGCGAGCCTCAACGACTTCCGCCCTGTTGCACTCACCCCCATCATCATGAAGTGCTTCGAGAGGCTGGTCCTGGCTCACCTCAAATCTGGCCTGTCACCCTCACTGGATAAATACCAATTTGCCTACCGTGAGAACAGGAGCACGGAGGACGCCATCTCCTCAACCCTTCACTCCGCGTTCTCCCACCTGGATTTCTCCCACCAATGTCATATATTTTTAAATCTGTTGATAGAACTGCTCCTACTCCTGTATATACATATACATTTATATATGCCATACATTTATATATGCTCATTTATATATTTTTATCCCGCTTTCAATAATTGCATACCCCTGATCACTACCTGTTAAATACTCACTTACCTGTATATACATATACCTATTATTATGCTGCTCATATCCCATTTTATACCTAGACAGTCTTTTAACCTGTACATTTATTTTAACTGTAAATTATATTACCATGCACTTTACTGCAACATTTGCACTCTGGTTAGATGCTAAATTATTGTCTTGTGCTGTACAATGATAATCAATTTGAATCTAATCTAATCTAAAAGGCAAAATGGTTGCCAATCAATCAAAAAGTTCTCCTATCATCATGTTGTCATAGGCAATTAAAAACGAATTGATAACCGGTTTAAAGTGAAGGTATAATGTGTAATACTCATTTGAGGATGACAATTAACAATTAAAAATCATTCACACGAAACAAAGACACCCTAGTCAAATTGCGCCACAATCACACATTGTGAATAGTTTTTTGCTGTAGGATATTGCCTTTTTGGTGAGTTTTTTGTTGTGTGCTTTAACTTTCTCTTCCATGCATCGAGGAGATCTTTAGGACCATATGTTAGAACAAGGCCATATCAAAGGTAGTGTATAGTATTGTTGACAGTATAGTATTGTCTTTTATGGTGTAAGCATTCCATTGTACTTCAAATAGCAATTAAACATCTTGAATCTTGAATAATACTAAGTATTGTTATAGTATAGTGTTGTGAATATATAGAACGTAGTATATAGTGTTGTTTATAGTATAGTATTGCACAGTTTAGTATAGCATAGTATAGTGTTTTTATGCATTTCATTTGACTTGTTGCACAGGACAAATAAAAAAAATCTTGTATTAAAACATCTTGAAAGTATAGGTTTAGCATGGTTTAGCATGGGGGTTCAAGTTCTACAGGCCCGTCGATATCCACATAACAGAACATCGTCGGTACAAATGCTCTATGCTGACTTTGACGTTTCCACTTTTTCCTCAAATGTTGAAACACTTTAACTGGAGCTCTTACCACTGCATGAACATATATAATATCATTTTCTCACATAATGTGTGTACTGTGCTTAAACATTGAGACATCTAATGGCTGGGTTTTAGTTACTGGGTAAACTACACTTTAACCTTAAAAACAGAACTTGTTTATATTTAGACCTTTCCTGATTGTATACATACATGTGCCCACATCCCAATTGTTAACATCACACCAGATCTAGCCTAATTAAAGTGAATTAGACTGATTCTAGGATATTCTCTCTCAAAATGTATTTTAAAAGGATGTTTTAATCAATTTCACTTAATGTCAAAAGGGAAGCTAATTGTGAGGTCACCGGGTAGACTGATAGGGTTTTAGTGTACATCATGGTCATCATTTACACTACAACCATTTTGGAGCTGTCAATCAAAACAGCCCACCGATAGAATGTTGTGATGTCACCATGGCCAGAGATGGAATTTGGAGGTCATAGAGTATATTGTATATTACAATTACAAGTATATTGTATATATATATATATATATATATATATATATATATATATATATATATATATATAAATATAAATACAAATGGGATGTTTGGCATGTAAACAGGCAAACATAATAAGCTGTCAGAAAGTGTTAGTATGAAATAATGGTCCTGAATTTGGTTGGTCTTCAGGTCATCTTGGGGACCCACTGGACTTTGGCTCCAACCCGTCCTCCTCCTCTGACCTTGAGGCGGCTGTTGACTCCACCCCTGCTTCGGCCACGCCCTGGCAAGTGGTTGTTTCTAGCCCCACCCTCAGAGGGGTCATCGCCCAGCTGCTGACTCAGGTATCCATGTTGCTCAAGTTGTCCCACATGGGGACCAGTACTGTCCCCGCAACTGATGACTATTTCTCTGACGTTGACATACAGATTACACAAGACTATTGACATAAATACATTTACTTTGAAATGTTGGGGTAGCAATGATATTGTTTTGTGTTGGCACACATCATGTTCAATGTGACAATATAAGTAGCTGGAGGAGCCTGAATCTCTCAAGGTTTTCTTGTTTCCTACTGCTCTCCAGCTCGGCCCCGGGTCCCAACCACCTGGGACACCTCTGAAGATCCTCCAGGAGACCCAGCGCCTCCTCTGCTCCTCCTTCCCCTGGGTTTGGGTGACGGAGGACATGCAGCAGCAGGCCAATAGCCTTCTCTAACCTAATGCTCCTTACCAGGTCTCCAGATGTTGGGAAAATATGCTGCTAATATATTAGTAACATATTATAGTATTTTGTGAATGCATATATTTAACGCAGCCAAATTCACAGATGTTCACAGATTGTTAAAATGTTTTCCTCAAATCACTGTAACCTGTATTATAAAATACCTGTTTGTATGCCCTGCTTGGTTAAACAATACAAAACAATCTATCCTGAAAAAAATCATCGATCTATCTTCCAGACGGCCAAGTCTATCCCAGAGTGCCTGGTGGAGGTGTTGGTGCCCAGAGAGAGTTGGGCTGGGGCTCTATGGAACTCCCCTCACATCCTCCAGCAGTAGGTCCCAGTTGGTCCCAGACCAGCTGACTGCTACCCAGACGGACATGCAGGTCAGTTACAGGGGCTCACACAGAAACCATTCAATCAGTGCTTGCATTGCATTCTGTATTATTTCATGAGGGAAATGTGGGCTATTTTCTACAGTTTGCATTGTTCACATTCATCCATACTTTTAGTTTTTTTAATTTGTAAATTTTTTTACAAAGGATTGCCTCTGCAATTCAGTGCCTTCCCCTTGGCGCTGTGGTCACTGTGAGCAGTGACCTTGTAGACGACCTGCTGGTCCTCAAGCTCCACCCGCTGAGTACTACTACTACCACTACGACTACTATAACTGTTTATTCTACTATAAATAAGTCAAACTACAAAAAAAGTGCACTACAGGTCTTACGTGTTCCAGCCTCCTTGTGTCACAACACTACCTTTCTACATACAATATTAATAATGCCGGCTTTTATATAGCGCTTTCATCCAAAGCGCTTTACAAGTCATGTAAAGTCCTCACATTACCCATTCATACACCGACGGCGGAGTCAGCCATGCAAGGAGACAGTCAGCATGTCAGGAGCAGGGTTAGGGTTAGGGGGTCTTGCTCAAGGACACCTCGACAGTTTTTGCTAGGAGGAGCCGTGGGATCGAACCAGCGTCCTTTCGGTTATGAAGCGACCGCTCTACCTCCTGAGCTATACTGCTGCCTGTCATATTGCTCCCTGCTCTCCAGTTCTTCTCATTACTCATAATGAGAAGAACCACACACATATTGTAGATTAGACATTGTGAAGTCGATTTCCTGTGGTTCTCCTCTAAACACTGTTTCCTACCATTCTTCTTCTCTTCTCTATCTCTTCTGTCTCTCTATCCCTTCTCTTGGTACATTCACCTCTCGTTTGTCCATCTCCATTATTCTACACCTCATTCTTTCCCCTCTATCCTCCCCTCTCTCTTTCAGCTGGGTGCCATAACCCTGGAGGCTCTGAGGAGTATACCTGGCGTTACCGTGGTGACCCGTCTCCCTGCTCCTGGCTGGGACTCAGCCGGGAGCATGCTCAATAAAATGTTTGGGACATCTCACCAGGTATAGGTTTCTATTGGTAACCGTGGAGTACTGCATAAGAATTGTTCTCTTTATAAAATAAACTCCTAAATCAATTTCTCCTGACCAGCCACAGCAGCATTGATAAAGCTTCTAATGTTTCTCATTCCCATTATGGACGTTATGTGACATTAAGTGTTTTCCTCTTTATTGAGCCAGTAAGGAAAAGTCTTAACGCAGCTGTATGAGAGGAAAACAAAATGTCACATAACTTCCGTAATAGTAGGATTTAGGTTTTGATATTTTGAAAGTGCTAATAACATTATTATTGATAGCTGTTTTGGAACTTTAAGTTACTATTGGTAACGTTAAGCGTTTTAGGCCGTCCCTTGGTTGATCTTTCAAGCGGATGGATGAGGAGCTGGATGCGGCACTCGGGATACAGCAGCAGGTGGTGACATACGCCTACGTATTAAAGCGGAGTCACCCCACAGCTGTGTGTAGTACTGTTTACACGTGGAATATGATGGTGCTGATTTAAAGGATACAGCCGATCAGCCTATTTCAGAGGAGAGATGCGCTATGTGCGTTATGACGAAAAGCCACGTTCGAGTGGACTTGCGTGGGTTTGTCGGCAGGAGGAGAACACTATAACCATTCGTTGTGTTATGTAATTCATATATGGATGCAGATCGAGCGGCATGCAGGAGCCCATCTCTATCTACTGCATCTATCTGGCGATTGTGGCGAAACAAACAGACGAATGGATAATCTACTGAGATAAAGAGGACCGTGTTTCAGCACATGCTCGAATGCACACCTTATATATGTGTGTTATTGGAAGTAGGTCCGGGGTATCCTATCGGTGGCCTATCCCCTGTCTGTCTGGTTAATGGTGAGGGTGTCCGTCAGCGACTGCGCTCGTTTCGCACAATAAGGTTCACGTCTGTGTTCATCATCTTCGTGGCATCTTATTGACACTCAATCTGATATTAATCCATGCAGATTTGTTTTTGAGAGGAGGAATATCGTCAGGAATCTTTAGTCGGCCTGTATCGCCTCTATTATTATTATTATTATTATTATTATTATTATTATTAACATCATAAAGCGTTGGTTGTGTGGTGCTACAATGGCGGGCCAGGAGGAGCAACCATCATCCCGGCAGCAGAAGCAGACGGGGGAGAAGGCGGAGAAGGACATAGACGATGCGGAGCTGGCCCTGGCAGGCATCAACATGCTGCTCAACAACGGATTCAAAGAAAGCGACGATCTGTTCAGGAGATACAGGTAACGCTGATCTCCACTCCATAGTCAAAAAGCTGGTGGGATGTATAGATCTAGACTAGGCCTTTGTGTCTTTAAAAGTGTCTGTCGCCTCTTATTTGTGTTATGTCTGTAGGCCGAATATAGACGAAACGTGATGAGCGTTACATTAAAAACTGCACTCGCACCTGCTTTCACATTGCATGCTTTTTTAGGCCCCACGTGTTTACACTGGCGTATATTGCCCCATTACATATATGTGTGAGTGTGTCCTGTGTGTCCCTAAATACTATTATGGTTTTGAGGACTTGAAGGAATCCAAACCAGATTAGACCCAAACGATAAGGCTGTTTCTTTAGAATTGTACTGTTTAGGTTGAGGTTCTGGCCCGTGTGTGTGTGTGTGTGTGTGTGTGCGTGCTGGTGTTGTCTCATTCTGTCTCTTTCTGTTTAGGACACAGAGTCCACTGATGAGCTTCGGGGCAAGTTTTGTCAGCTTCTTGGTGAGTTTTCTGTCCACTGTGAAAGAGGTTGAGGAAGGACCCTTTTTGCCTCTTGCTCAAGGCAGACTGTGAACTAACACATATCACACAGTACCAGTAGTCTAATTACACCCTATAGCCACCTATACCCACGCCCCCCCCTCCATACCATCTACTAATTTCATCTTGCTGACCCTCCGGTGCACTCAGACTCACACGCTCAGTTTTCCTTCACCAAGCCTTGACATGACAGCCACACACACACACACCAGTTGGATAACTGTTTACAGATGTAGAGCATCACAGTGTTGTGTTGATAAGGGGGGGGGGGGGCAGGCAATGGGGGGGATGAAGTAGGGAGATGATGTCATGCACACACACACACACACACACACACACACACACACACACACACACACACACACACACACACACACACACACACACACACACACACACACACACACACACACACACACACACACACACACACACACATACACATGTTCCATTGGATCCCAGTGAAACAGTTGGTTACTGGGTAATCTGCAGCGTGGGGCTCTTGCTGCTCATATTATTTTGATATGATATTATAGATGATATGAATGGTATTATCTTGTGTCGTTATTGTAAACATAATAATAACAATGTGTTGTGAATACAATCATAACTCGGTTGCATATTACTCAGATGCACTATTCACTATTCTCCGTTCACAACTGTTTCATGTTTTCCACTGACTTCAGTTCGCGATAGTCGTATAAGACAATCTTTATGATGTATTGTATTATTATATTGTGTGTACATTACAGCAATATTCTAATCATGCATATAGTTACCGTTACAACTATATATAGCACACAATCAGTAGAAAGAGGCCGTTATCTTGAACCTGCTTAACTACTATCATACAACCCTCTCTTTAGCAGGAATAATCTAATAATCTGCCTCTGGCTAATCCACAGAACAGCGGTGCACCTTCCTATTGCATTCATGGTAAACCATGGCCATGCTCCTTTAAGCTGTGGCTGCTGTATGTGCTTGTCTATCATGTCCTAAATCAGCCCAGTGTACAGGGGGCTCCAATACAGCAACCATGTTCACTGGAGATGGTCTGGTCCTTATCATTCACTGACATATGGAAGATTAAAGAAAACTGACCTGTGTGTGGATGTGCGCACGTGTGTCTGTATGGGTCTATATGCACACGCGTGTGTGTGTGTGGGTCCATATGCGCGTGTCTGCGTGGGTCCATATATGTGTGTGTGTGTGGGTCCATATGTGTTTGTGTGTGTGTGGGTCCATATGCACGTGTGTGTGTCTGTGAGTCTGTATGCGCATGTGTGTGTGTGTGGGTGGGTCTGTGTGGGTGTGTGTGTGTGTGGGGGTCTGTATGCACATGAGTGTGTTGGTGTGTGTGTGTGTGGGTCCGTATGTGTGTGTGTGTGTGTGTGTTTTGCACGCACGTGCAGAACGCGATGATGACCTTTGAGGAGGAGAAGATGCAGACGGCCTGCGAGGACCTGCGCACCACCGAGAGGCTGTGTGAGAGCGACAGCGCGGGCGTCATGGAAACCCTCCGGAACAAGATCAAGAAGAGTGTGAGTGTGAGCTACGACACAATCACCACCACACGTACCACTGGTGAAACAGCCCATATCATGCATGTCATGCATTTAATGTTTTTGTTTACATCAATGAAAATTAATTTTCCACTCGCCAAAATACTTTGTGTTGGTGAAAAGGGTACTTAGCTTGTACCCCCTCTATATTAGTTAATAACCGCTGATATATCTATATCTATATAGTATATATGGATTATCAATACTGTTGTATGTTATACGCTGAGCTGTGATCACGTCCTCCTGGAATGTGATGTATTGTCCATTGGTCCATGTCTCGTTGAGGTGGTGGGATTGTGTCTAGAAGGCCGACCAACCCGGTTTCCCCCTTAGGGGGATAGTGTATTGTATCGTAATGGAAATAAATAGGGAGGGGAAAAAATTATAATTATAGACTGTAAGTGAATACGGCAAATAATAAAAATAACATATAACAATCACAGCAAAATGAACAAAATATCACATTCTCGTTTGAACTGGAATGAAGATATTCAAGATTCAAGATTTTTATTTGCCATTTGCAACTTGGAATGCCATTTGGAAAGCTTACTCCCATTTCCTCCCGCAGTATTCTTTTCAAAAAAACGACTGTAAAAAAACTATACACAATAAAAATTAACATAAAAGTGACTGAAGGATGATATGTACATGTGTAGAATTGTGCAAAAAGCATTTTAAAGCATTTTAAAGTGCCAGTAGTGCAGCAGCATCATGACTACTGCAGTACAGTGCTGTACAGTGCAGTAACTGGAACGAGTACAGAAAGTCCAGCAAAGTATGACAGTGTAATGTTAATGACAATGTTATGATAGTGGCAGCACTCCTAGCAGTTCAGTAGGCCCACTGCCTGTGGATAAAAACTATCCTTGAACCTGGTAGTCCTAGTACGGATGCTGCGGGAATCATCTCCATTACTAAATGCACAGAGAACAAAAGACACAAAGACGTCAGTGTGACGGAACGACATGAAAAAGGCCGCATGGGGTTAAAGCTTCAGCTGAAAATAGCTCAGCCCTCGGTGGGGAGCAACAGCAGTGCAGAGGTCGTTCTGGGTCATCACGCCGGATCACTTGGGTAATTCCTGTGGAGAGGACTTCAGTCAGAGTGATAGTGCTGAATATGATTTGACACTGATGAGGATATTTTGTCATCCGTTGAACATTACATTACGTTACATTCATTTAGCAGACGCTTTTGTCCAAAGCAACATCCACAGCTTGCTGCATTATATACTACAGTATAGTTGTCTAGAACACTGTTTTTCTGAAATGTAATATACCCTAGGGCAGTGGTTCTTAACCTGGGTTCGATCGAACCCCAGGGGTTCGGTGAGTCAGTCTCAGGGGTTCGGCGGAGGTACTATTTTTTTGTTTTGTTTATATAAATAATTTAAATTATTATTATTGTTAATAATAACGTGAGTGACAAAGAAAGGAATTCTGATTCCCACAGAATCACGATCTTCATTAAAAAAAAAAGCCACACAATGTTCGCGATCGCGATTATCTCAGACATT
>CM051004.1:16325389-16377889 GCA_027704905.1 Muraenolepis orangiensis | reverse complement strand
TGCAAGGCACCTTCATGACTTATGTGTATGTGTGTGCACTCTCTCTCTCTCTCTCTCTCTCTCTCTCTCTCTCTCTCTCTCTCTCTCTCTCTCTCTCTCTCTCTCTCTCTCTCTCTCTCTCTCTCTCTCTCTCTCTCTCTCTCTCTCTCTCTCCTTTGTCCCCAGTGCCATATCAACAGTGCATTGGTATCTTTCCATGATGCTTTAGAGCTTGCCTCAGACCAAAGAGAGATCCAGCATGTGTGTCTCTATGAGATCGGTATGTTTCTCCACACCAGGGTTAGCCGCTATGTTAGCCGTTGTCCAACTGTCCGGAGCACTGCACGGACAAACCTGTGTGTGTCTGTGTGTGTGTGTGTGTGTGTTCCAGGTTGGTGCAGTATGATAGAGATGAACTTTGAAGATGCCCACAGGGCATTCGAGAGGCTGAAAAATGAGTCCCGCTGGTCCCAGTGTTACTACGCCTACTTGACTGGAGGTGACCCACACTCATGCTGTATCTACGGGGCTCCGCCTGCATAGTTATAGCAGCCATGTTGGTGGGTGTATGCATAGTGTACGACAGTGCGGATGTCCCAGGTTAATCTGCGATCCAGCAGTCCTATTGCCTTAAAGCAGAACTTCACAGTTAATTACTGCAGGCCGAGTTTGTGTTTGCTTAATTATGCACCTCGCTGGAGGTACCCTCCTCCAGCGACCGGATTGGTCGAAACTAATACGAAGCGATAGAAAGTGAAACCCTGAGAACTGAGATCATCTGCCATCAGATTTGTCTGCCATCGGCTTTGATGATGCTAGACATTACTGTCATTTAGCAGATGCTTTTTTCCAATGCGACTTACAGTAAGTGCATTCGACATAGGTAGGCAAGAGAACTACTCTTCACCAGAAGTCATAAGTGCTTTGGAAGTGCGTTAATTAAACCTGGACTAGGCCTGGACCAAGAGGAGGTGAATACATGAAATGAATCATTGAAGCATAACCTTACTTGTTGTCGCTTAGTGTGCCAGGGTGCTTCAGGGGACCTGGAGGGAGCCAGCGGTGTTTTCAAAGACGTGCAGAAACTGTTCAAAAGGAAAAATAATCAGATTGAACAGTTTGCCTTAAAACGGGTGAGGTTCCCGTTTTCATGTTTTTTTTCTTCTCAAGAGAGATCCACATTGATGTTTGTCGTTCATTTATTTCGCACATCAGCACATCGCATCAGACATACCGTGCAATTTTGTGTCGGCAGGCTGAGAGACTGAGAAAGACCTCCCCCAGCAGAGAGCTGTGCTTCCTGGGTGTCATTGAGGTCCTCTACCTGTGGAAAGCACTGCAAAACTGCTCTTCCTCCAAACTGCAGGTCATGAACCAAGGTTGGTTCCCCAAGTCACGATTGATCCCGTAGTTAAAATCAGCATTGGTGCCCTGTCGTTATGGTCACACTCTGCCTCTCTATCGTAACGTATAAACGTGTGGTGGTGTGACCAAGGCCTGTACAGATCACAGTACTGAGTGTGTCTCTTATCTGCCCAGTGTTACAGGGTCTGTACAGTTCACAGTACTGAGTGTGTCTCTGCCCAGTGTTACAGGGTCTGGACAGTTCACAGTACTGAGTGTGTCTCTGCCCAGTGTTACAGGGTCTGTACAGTTCACAGTACTGAGAGTGTCTCTGCCCAGTGTTACAGGGTCTGTACAGTTCACAGTACTGAGTGTGTCTCTGCCCAGTGTTACAGGGTCTGTACAGTTCACAGTACTGAGAGTGTCTCTGCCCAGTGTTACAGGGTCTGTACAGTTCACAGTACTGAGTGTGTCTCTGCCCAGTGTTACAGGGTCTGGACAGTTCACAGTACTGAGTGTGTCTCTGCCCAGTGTTACAGGGTCTGTACAGATCACAGTACTGAGTGTGTCTCTGCCCAGTGTTACAGGGTCTGGACCACCCACCTTGCAGAGGTCTAAAACACCTCCTTCTCGGCTCCATCCACAAATGCCTTGGCAACACTAAGGACGCTGTTCAGGTTAGACTCTTTTGTAGGCAAATAAGTGAGTATAATGAAACCATTACTAGGCCCACTTCGGGAAGATAATGTACTTCATCTTCAGTTGTACATTACTTTCAGGACAACAGCACATCCCGCCGGAGTGGTTTATTTCACAGTTACCAACAATGATTAGATATCAGCTACTTTCATTGATAACATCAGTGTTTTTTCATTGACCTAATCAGCTGATATTAATCTATTGTCTATTGTTATTTCAGGATATGGTGTATTAATGTTGAATTTGTAGCACATTGATTTAGAACTGTTAAGAAAGGCGAAGTCATCCCTCTACCTAAAAATAACACACACCCTTGGAATGTTATTGACCAATCAGGATAAAGTATTTAACAATGCTACACAATTGTAATTCAGGTCACCAAAAACAATATCTAAAACAAAATATACGATGTGTCACATCCAGGAATTTCAGTCGGCTGCCAGGGACGAATATGGCCACCAAATAAACTCTTACGTACAGCCCTACTCCGTCTACGAGTTGGGCTGTGTGCTTCTCACCAAACCAGAGGTGAGTCCAGCTAGGTCCAAGTCGGGTCATGATAAGATGATCCTCTGATCTTTGAACAACAGAGTCACATCACACCACTCCAAAACCCAAAACACTAAACTAACGATGCTCTCTCGCTTTGTACTACCAACACAGACGGTGGGGAAGGGGAGATCCCTGCTCCTTCAAGCCAAGGTAATGTTTTAATAGAACACACTCACACCCACATCAAAACCCATTGGTGCAATTGATTCCCCTAAATGATGCTGCTGCACTACTGGCACTTTTTGCACAATTCACCATTCATCAGTCACTTTATTGTTTTTATTTATTGTGTATATTATTGTTATCGTATAGTGTTTATAGTTTATAGTATATAGCAGTGATTTTCAACCAATGTGCCGTGAGAGGTCGTCAGGTGTGCCGTGGGAAATTATCCAATTTCTCTTAATTAGTCCAAAAAATATATAATTTATTTACAGGCAATAATGTTCATCTAAACAGGCCCAGGTTTCACACTGAGTGAGCATAAATCAATTGAGAGACTAAATTGTCATTGTAAATGTGTCATTTTGTAACACCTTTGGTTAGTGGTGTACCGCAGGATTTCGTTTCCTTGGCTCAAAAAAGGTTGAAAAACACTGGTATACATTATCGTATATTGTGCTGTTTAAACTGTAGTAAAATAGTGTAGCATAGTGTAGTATTGTTGTTGAAATTCATACTGCGGGAGGGAATAGGGAGGAAGCGTTCCATTGTCCTTGTTGCAAATGGCAAATTAAAACATCTTGAATCTTGGGGAGAATTTCATCCAAGTCCAAACGATTGCGATGTCCCTGTTTATTTGTTTATTTTTATTCGAATACATTTTTTTAAAGGAGGACTTCACCGGCTACGACTTCGAGAACCGCCTCCACGTGCGCATCCATTCAGCGCTGGCGTCCCTCAAAGAGCTTGTGCCCCAGTGATCCGAGCAGCCCGGTCTCCTGTGTGTGTGTGAGCTGTCCGGAAAAGCTATTCATCCTCCCGTAAGGAGCTCTCGTGGACAGGGTCCTCGTCCCCCTCGTTCCCCCCGCCTGCCCCCCCCCCCACCCCTCTTCTACAGTTTACACATACCTTATGTAGTCGCCGACATCTCTACAGTCGGTAAGACGTGCTCCTTGGATGACCTGGCCGTGGTCGGAGCGTTTTAATAATAATAACGTGCCTCCAGTCGCTCCTTTCCCTTCCCCTTCCGTAAGCCATAGAAGTACATAAAAGAAGCCGGGGAAACAGGAACGCATGTGAACGGTGCTGCTGGTTGGTCAGTCTTTAAGAGGAGAACCAAACGCCCCCCCCTGATCCAATGCAGTCCAGGAGTGTTCATCTAGTGCAAACCCGGTGCAGCCCGTGGCTTTGCGGTTTGGTTGCCCTTTAACGGGACAAGCCGGTTTACCTTGTGTTAGTCTTCCTCTTTGACCTCACACTGGTATCACATGCCTCTCCTCCTCGACATACCAGCGTTAACGAGAAAAATGCTGTCAGAGGTTGAGTCTCTAATAATAATATATGTATTATAATATATACTGTATATATATATAATATATATGATAATGACAATTATGAAATCCTTAATTTATTCATTTATTGATTCATCCTTTTTTGCCGAACTCCTTAACACACTCGGTCACTTTCCTGAAAATGTATGACGCGTCACAGCCGTTTCCGTAAGATCTTTGTAACGTTCAGAAACACAAAATAAAAATAAAAATAATAAAAATATTGCCGTCGCCAGGCGATGGTTTACTTGAAAACAGTGGGTGCTGATGCAGGGTCGCAAGGGTGCTTCAAGACAAGTCATATGCTAGTGGATCAACCCCCTCTCCCCATGTATACATTGGGATGTATGTCATAATATTATTATATTGGTATTAAAGGTCCGCGTTATAAACATCAAATACCCCCCTAACCCATTTTGATAGTATTTTTCATGTAACCAGAATGATTTATAATTTCACCATGATGTCGTGATTTGAGGTGAAGTGATTTTGAGGCGGTGAATTGAAACAATCCTGTATTAAGCAGAGCTGTATGTGACAATGTAAGAAACGTGGCCTATGATAGCTTTGCTTGCACACTTCCCGAGTCGGGCATAGCTAATGAGTTTATTACTACTAACTTCACTATACTCACTTCATACGAATCGAGTATTATTTCAGGGTATACGGTCACATCGCTCGGAAGCATGGTCACCCAAGCAATACCTACAAGACATCTGAACTAGAACTAACAGGATAAAAATGTATGTCATTATTCCCTCCAGTGACTCATTTTCACAGTTATGAATCTTAAAAGTGGAAAAGGAATAAGTCTAGTGGATCTACTAATGTGTTGAAATGCTGCCCGTTTTGACCGTCGGGGGGGGGGGTTGACCATGTTGATGAAATGGAAAGCTTATGTTTCAGGATGATGGCTTCCCTGTGTGTTACTGAACTCTCTTAATAAAGTGTTGTCAGTTAATCAGCGATTATATATAGTATCGAGTCTGGTTAAATTTTTTGTGAGTCAAGTCAGTATTTCATGACCTATTAGTAGCCATTATTTGACCTAATGGTCAGGACCTCTACTCCCAATCTCTTAGCTAGGGCATCCTTTAGATGCTGTTAATGAGCTCTGTTGAAAGTCTCCTGGATCCAAATCTGACAAAATCTAAACAACTGTTCCTAAATATAAAATCTAAATCTGGAGAATTGAATGCTCTTTATTGGTCACATACATGTAAACACAGTGAAAGTAGTTTCTCTCCTAGTATTAGGAGCAGTCGATTTTATATACAGCGCCCAGGTGTTTCGGGGACTTAAACCAGCGACCTTCCGGTTCCCAAGCCAAAAGTCCCCAAAATCCTGCCACCCCACCTCCTTGGCCCATAGTAAGTAATCTAACCACCAAGTGTTGTCCAATTCTGTACAAAACCATAACCCTCTGAATAAAACATCAAGCATTTATATAAGAAAGCACTTTGTCACTTCTAAAAGACATTTCACATGACACCGGGTATGGTGAAGTGCAAGAGTCTTTAATATTAACCGTACATTAACTGTTTGACACAATCAGCAGAAACAATGGATGAGGACATGAAACGCATGCTGCGCTCAGATCTTATTGAAAGCAGCAATATCAACACTCTGGATCTAAAAGGAGGAGAGAGAAAGAAAAAAAAAAAAACATCCATTAGCTTACAACGGCGTGCCCGCCACTTACGACCGCGCGCAATATTTTCGTGGTGCGTTTTTTTTTGTGTGCGCCACTCACGTAGTCTTCGAACTTGGTGATCTCCTCCTCCAGCAGGTCCGTCCCCACCTTGTCGTCCTCCACCACGCAGGAGATCTGCAGCTTCCTGATGCCGTAGCCCACCGCCACCAGCTTGGATGCTCCCCACAGCAGGCCATCAGCCTGGACCGAGCGCACGCACTCCTCCAGCTTCACCATGTCTGTCTCGTCGTCCCACTACAAGGAGGAAGAGGAGGGTGGGGTTAAGGGATGAAGCCATCGAAAACAAGGAGAGTCCATCGTTCGTGTGTGTGTGTGTGTGTGTGTGTGTGTGTGTGTGTGTGTGTGTGTGTGTGTGTGTGTGTGTGTGTGTGTGTGTGTGTGTGTGTGTGTGTGTGTGTGTGTGTGTGTGTGTGTGTGTGTGTGTGTGTGTGTGTGTGTGTGTGTGTGTGTGTGTGTGTGTGTGTATAAAGAGAGAGTGTGTGTAAAGAGGGAGAGCCGGCCGGTGGACGTACGGGCTTGACGTCCAACAGGATGGACGACTTGGCGATGAGGGCGGGCTTCTTGGCCTTCCGCTCGGCGTACTCTTTCAACCGCTGCTCTTTGATGCGCTCTGCTTCGCCGCCGTCATCCTCCTCCTCGTCACCAAACAGTTCAAAGTCGTCGTCTGCGTCATCATCTTCGTCCTCTGGCGTGCTGATCTTCTGTTGCTTCGGTGCGGTTCCCTGTGGAAAGAGAACCCGATGTAGGATGAACACACACACATTCGGACTAAAACACTGTGCTCAGGGAAAGGGGGAAAAACGTGCCAAAGAGACCCACATTTGTGCAGGGGGCGGACGACGCCGGTGAGGCCGCAGCCGGAGACCTCTCAAGAACCGCCACTCGACTCTCCAGCTTGGACAGGGCCGACCTCAGGTCCTCCACCACTGAACGCACCGGGAGAGCATTACATCAACACAACATTTAGTCATTTAGCAGATACTTTTGTCAAAAGAGACTTATACATTAAGTGCATTCAACATACCGTAGGCATAAGGACTATTAGTCACCAGAAGTCATAAGTGTATTTCCTTCCTACCAAGCCTCCAAGAGCAGAACCAGTGTTCAGGTAAAAGTATAAGTATAAATAGGTGGGCTGCCAATATTTTACACAATTACATTACAAGTACATCAAACGGGGGGGGGGGGGGGGGTGGGGTAATGACATGACAACTAGTGAAGCCAGAGCAGAGGGTCATGTGGGGACTCAACTTGGTACGATTTAATTCAACACCTACGCTTACTGATCCATCTTTTGTTTTCTCTCGTTTCATTGGTTTAGAATTAATATTTTCAAAATGTTCATAATTTTTTTGTACAAATCATGTTTTAAATAGTCACAGATGGTCACATAACGCAAGTTTAATAAAGAAATATAACGTCTACCTCACCTTTGTGCAGGCTCTGGTTCTCCAGCTCCAAGCTCTTCATGCGAGAGGCGAGTTCCCCTTGATCCCCAGACCCAGTGCCAGCCGTCTGAAGAGCACAGAAGAAGAAACCCGACACGTCGGCACCATTAATACAATGACAACATTGACCCCTAGAGGCCGAACAGGGAAATTAAGCGCACTCTTCAAACCAAGCCCAAGAAGCGCTCCCTATTGGGAATACACAATAACACAAGGTTCACCCGCAGCTCATAAAAAAAAGTAATGATCAGCCGTAGCCACGGACAGACTCTTGCTGCATCCAACCACCAGGGAAGCAACCTATAGGCCATTAGAGGAACTACACATTAGTCGCTTCTGCTAGCTGGGCTGGGCTGGCATGGCTGCTTGGGTGCACATCATTGATGGCCCTCCAAAGATCTACAAGCGGCAAACTGGACGGACGGAGGTTCAATGAGATCCATCATGCAACAGAGCAAGGAGCTCAATGAGGCATGAGACACGGAGTTAACCACACAAGTTGCGGCGACTACAGCAGCGACACACAGCGCTTGGGGGAGGATTGGCGGGCACACACACAAACACACTTACGAGCTGGGACAGAAGGTTGGGGGCACGGTGACCAGAACCTCTGTTACACAGGGTAGTCTTCATCTGGTGAGAGGGGGGGGGGGGGTGGTCAGTGGCCCGAATCAATGAGATTTAGGGCCCCAGAGAGAGAGAGAGCGAGAGCGAGAGACGAAACTGAACGAACCATATACAGAAAGGGCTTTGAAGAAAGAAAGAAAAAAAACACGGGCAAGCAGGGGGATAAACGAGTAAAGAGAAGAGGCGGCCCGCTGAGATACAAAGTCAAAGAAACAAAACGCGTATGACTCCCACTACAGTTGACAGCAGTAGCTTGACTGTCAACTATAACTTTAATCACCCAGTAGGCCGAGCGTCATCGGTTCGAGAGTGAGGGTAAAAAATAAATAAATAAACGTGTGACTAGTGAATTATTAAATGTATTGTAATAACGTCCACTCACTCCTGCTAGAGACTTCTGGATGTTCTCCCTTGCTCTCGCGATGTCCTGCAGAATGCTGTTCGCTCCTGCATCCTGCAACTGCACAATAGTTGACTATTATTCTTCATGTATTAAACAAACCAAAAATATATAAAACGTACATCATCTGAAATGAAAATATGTGAAAAAGACCGCCTATGATGACACGGCCCAGACAAATTGTCCTTTTACATACGAGTAGTGTGCCCGAATATACTGCCACACACACACACACACACACACACACACACACACACACACACACACACACACACACACACACACACACACACACACACACACACACACACACACACACACACACACACACACACACACACACACACACACCTGTGTCTCTCCGGACGGCCCGCTCTGTTGTTCATAGAAGCGCCTCTCGGCCTCGTCGTAGCGAGGCTTGTCGAACCAGATTTTGTCCTGGGCGAAAAAGTCCACTGCACTCATGGTGTTGCTGCATAGGACAGGAACGCAGTGTTTGTTAGTTAACGCCACAACCGGTTAGTCTCAATACAACAAAAACCCCAGTTAGAAAAACTAAAACAGTCAAATGCTATATTGTGCAACACTCTAAAGATAGCATTACTCCAACCATTTTAGTTTGACAAAATATCTGACGTCATTATGTTTGTCAAAATGTAAAACATTCATGCATATTATTAATACTAAAAACAAACAAAACAAAAATATGGACAAAGAAATTAATGAATCAAATCACTCAAGTCACAGAAAAAAACCTTTAACAAATCAAAACAATGAAAAATAAAAATAAAATATTGAAATCACAAAAAGAGGAAATTAAATGCATGGACTGGCGCGATGCTCCAGGGCTTGAGGGGGGGGTCATACTTGTCCCTCTGGGGGGTGCTGGAGGCCACCGGGGAGGCCTTCCTGCCAGGCCTCCGCGCCCCCGTCGTAGCCGCGCCCACACTCTGACAGTGGAGGCGGCTCTCGGCCGCGTCGTAGCGCCACTTGTCTAGCCACACCCTCTCGCTGTCCGGGTGCAGGAAGTAGCGGATCCCCGGCGCCGACGCCTCTTGCTCCTCACAGACCTCCGCCGGCTCCTCCTCTTCCTGGATGGAATGAAGGGCGTGAAAGACCTCCGCCTTGCCCTGCGGGACGACCTGGTTGTTCTCCTCCTCCTCCTCCTCCTCCACCTCCTCCTCCGCAGGCCCCCCTTCATCCTCTTCCTCCTCCTCGACAAGGCTCTGAGGGTGGTCGCCGCTGCGAGAGGCGCCGTACGAGTTGGCCCATTTGGGGGAGCTGCTGCAGTTGCTGCTGTTGCCGTAGAGATGCTGATAGAAGGCCGCCTCTGCGCGGTCGTACAGGGGCTTCTCAAGCCACACCTCCCTGAGCAGCTCCGCCGCCAGGCGGGGCAGACCGTTGATGGGGGTAGCTGGGGTCGGCTGCCGAGACTGATACCCTTCGTCGGGGGTGAGGGGCGTGGCAGGCGTGGCAGGCGTGGCAGGTCGGGCGGCCGGGAGGGCCAGACTCAACGAGTCGGGTGTGGGCGGCCGCTTGGACTTTTTTCCGGGGCAACGGCCGGCCTGTGGCGGTGACACGGCGGGCGCGTCAGAGAGTGCCAGCCAGCATTGATAGCGGCCTTCCGCACGTTCGTAGACGCTACGCTCCAGCCACACGGAAGCCGTTTCAGACCGCAAGCCCAGCAAGGCGGCGCAAGGGGCGGCACTGCGGCCCGCCCCCGGCTGCCCCTCCTCTTTGGCGGACCCGCCCGCCTTGGCCTCGGGACGGGTCTCCGGGTTCGACGAGCGCTTGCGGCGACGGCGGGTTTTCGCGGGGCGCTTCCCTTCGCCGTTGAGGCTGCCGCTCTCTGGGGAAGAGGACACTGCTTCGCCGTTTCCTTGACCCGATTCAGATTTTTTCCTCCCCTCTACCGCTGCTTTAGTGGAAGCGTCCATTTGACAGTGGCTAGCAGACTGAGCACGCTCGGAGCGATCCATCGGAGTGCACTTAGAGGGGGTTCTTCTCGAGGCTTTGGGTTTGATCCGTGCAGAAAAGAAGAGAATAAAAGGGACAGGCTCTTGGATTAGTGACTCGGCAGCCATGTCGGTTGAGAGAGACATACAGATCTATTCATTAGACTCTACGCTACAGCCATCACATTTGGAAACACCGCAGCCCGAGGAGTGTGATGAAGAAGGGCATACATACTGTAGAGAGTCAATGAACCAATCAGACAAACACGTCGGAAGCAGAACATGCAGGTGTCTGTGACGTAAGTAAGTCTACCAAACACATTAAGAAATGAGAATAATTTAGTTAAAAAAACACATGCTCCTCAAGTTCGGACAATGGCAGAGGGTTTGCCAACAGCATGACCAAACTAATGAAGGATCTACTGTATTAACATTTAGGTATACAATGCTTTAAGGTCAATGAAAGGATGTATCATGCGTCGTTTCACTGTAGAAAAAAAAATGACATAATGACGAATAAATAAAGTATAGATATGTTTAATGACGGGCTACATTTTGAACAAGCATTGTTGGATTATTGTCGTTACAGACACTACTGGTGTGCAGAGACATGCAAAGAGGAATATAGTCAATGAAGCAGAAAAACAGGCTACAGTTGATGACTCAGAGGAATACAATTTGTGAAACAAACCATGCGTTAAATAGGGAACGGTACACACGAAATGCCTTCCCCAAATTGATGAACTCAAATAGTGTTTTCCACATTTATACAAAAGCAAACGATACCAGGGATTAAATAAATATGCACATAAATAATTGACAGTTTACGGAAGACATTTCATGTGTATTCAAAAAGACTGCATTTTTTTATATTTATTATTCACATTTTTTCTGGGAAGGGGGGGGGGCTCACCTTAGGTGTAACTGTTCACTTCAAACTAAACACCAAAGACAAATGCTTCACACGTTCTTTTCATCCAGTAATCCGCAAGCCATTAAGAAGACACACGAAACAATCACTAATTTGCAAATAACATGATTGATAAACATATGGAATACAAGCAGTGTGGAGTGGATTTGTACATTTTTGGATCAAATCAATAAAAAAACAAAAAGAGCACACATTGATTCAATATATACAACTCACTTGTCCAACTCTGAAGGCATGATTCAAAAAAAGAAGAGGAAACCAGTTACGATTGAGAATGATATTACAATAGTTCATCCAATTGGTGACTTTGTAAAAAAAATAAAAAAGACAAATAAACAAGACATGTTGGGACAATGTGAACCAATACATTATGCAGACCCTTGAGTCTCATTTCCTGCAGAATCCCATTAATATTAACATCCATGAAGAAGGGCCCACATCCCTTTGATGGCATTCATTCACATCCCTTCAAGGAACGTCGGCTACAACCATTATATTATTGTTTATAATGATTACATCCCACATCAGTGGGCTGACACTTGGTCTCCATTCATGTCGGAAGGAAAGCATTTTAGGAAATGCTGCAGGTGGAGAAGAAGGGAGTGGAGGACCTCCTTCAATGACACCAATATCAACAGGGTTGAGCTCTCGCTAACCCTTAAGCGTGACACGTTATCTCGTTGTGGTTCATATTATATTGTGAATCGCACCACAATCGAATCAAATGTGTGAATAAGACCAAAAAAAACGGTATTTACAATGGATCGCCATTACTGACGCCACGCTAAGCTGCATCATATTTCTGACATGCCGATCGCTATAGCTGGCTCTGCAGCTAGCTGTATTAGCCATGTGTACCCCAGACAGGCCGTTCAGCTACAAACAAACACACGGGCTACATTTTGTACACAGAAATGAATGGCAAATACATGGGCCGAATATATTATATATACGAATATGAATGAAAACACGACACACTCACGGCTTGTTGTCGTCTGGTGGTGAATCGGAGCAGATACGCGTGCTTTCGCCGGCAGTCTGCGGTACGGGAAGGAAGGACGAGGCTAAGGAAATGAGACGATACTGACAGGCAGTCTGGGGGGGGGGGGGGGGGGAAGGGACTGTCTTATCATTAAATCGATTATATTCATATATATTTGTGTTGTCAAATGTTCTCAACTTAACTGTGCGTTATTTGTCAACACAATTAATTCTAATGCACGAAAGTAGATCGCCTCAAATGTACATGTCAAACATGGTAGATTACTATATGAGCCACAGATCCAGTTTGAAATAGAACGAAACCAAAGCCCTGCTGTATAGGTTTCATATTAGAAATGCTGATCTAAACATTTGAATCAACAAATCAAGAAATTAAACCACCAATCTGTGTATTTTTTTTATTGCACATTTAAAAATGATTGTAATAGTGACTATTACATAGTCACTATTATACACTTTTCAAACTCTTATTAAGAGAACAACATGGACAGTATGTTTGTAGGATAAGTAGATTTGAATTCTTTGTGAACAAAACTATTAGTTCCTATAATCACTATAACCCATTATAACAACAAAATATCTTGGGACAAAACAGCTCAAAGGCAAAGTCCCTCCCTTGGTGACACGTCCAACTGGCAGGATCTCAATATCAACTCTTAAGCCAGGATGATTGATGTGCAAAGACAAGTAGTGTGTGCCTGCGTCATCACTTCATGCTCCCAGCTGCTGCAGTCTTCTGGCCGAGCTCCCTGGCCCTCTCAGTAGCAGACTCCACTGCGCTCATGGTGGCTGCCCTCAGGCCCCCTTGCTCCAGTGCGTGAAGGCCGTATATCGTCGTGCCTCCAGGCGTGCACACCTCCGAGCGCAGCTGAGCCGGATGCTTCCCCGTGTCACGTAGCAGCCTGCCGGCGCCCTGCAACAAATAGCAAACAGCGACATCGAGAGGTTTGCTGTGGAGACGGCACTATATCAAGTAAATACAACAATTCAAATGAAACACTAACAACGAGTGAGCCTAGGATGGAAGAGCGGTAGCCGCACTACTGACCACAATAGTCTGGGCCGCGATGCTGTGGGCGATTGAACTTGGCATTCCCATTTTAACAGCTCCTTCTGCCAGTGCTTCAGCAAACAGATATACCTGTAGAGTACACAGACATTTTTAAGTAAATTAAATATGTAAACAATTACATTAGCCACTGGGAGAAGACACACACACTGAATTTCCCTACACCACTCACAAAGGCAACACCACTACCACTGAGTCCAGTGTGTATATCGATCCAGGCCTCTGGTCCTTCCTTTACTAGGCCGCAGTGCTGCAACAAAGAGCTAAGAAAGGCTGCATCCTCTGCCTTTGCAGAGGAGCCTCTTGAAAACAGGAGTGCTCCTTCCTGGAGCAAACACGGTAGGTTGGGCATCAGCCTGAGGATCTTTGTATCTACTGGCAAGAGCTAGGAGAGGAAAAAAACAACTGGTATTATCAGATTATTTCACTGGATTTTGACCAGCAGCTCATCATTAGTGGAGGACTCACCAGCTCTAATGTGGCCAATGTTATGCCCGCGGCAACAGAAACAATAATGTGTTTCTGAGTTACGAGTGGAGAGATCTCCTGGAGAACCCCTGTAACCAGGTGGGGCTTGACAGCGACGAAGACCACAGCTGAGCTAGAGACCAACTCTGAGTTGGAGTGCGTGATCTTGATCCCCAACTCCTGAAAAGCAAAGCGAGATGCATAAGACATGAATGAATAAAATCGACCTTTGTGCCGCAATGCCCTCCAAACAAAACTCCAGCTTACTGTAGTCCTAATAGTCAGTCTTTTTTTATGGATCCTATTTGTAGCAATGGGCAGCTATTGTATTTGTGTGTATCTATCTATCTATCCATCTATAGATATATATATATACTACATTGTTGTGTCCCATACAAGATACACTTTCAAGATACAAGATGCTTTATAGTGATGCCATTGAAAACAGTGAGGGAGAATGCAAACATTGGGGTTCTTTGAACATATAGCCATGCCCGTCTGCACGGGTGTTCTCTTGTTACCGTGTCTATATTATGGGCGGTTTAACTAACTTTTGAATCCACAAAAAGACTGCGTCAATGTTTTTGTGTAGGAATTTGTGTACCGGAAGGATTTGCACCAGAACAGTCGTGTGGATATCAACTCAGTGTCAGACCGGCCACACCATTGTCTGTATGCCTCCCTACCAGTAGATATAGTACATTAGGAGTATTGAGTGATGGAGCTAGGCTAAACAGGTTGCCTTTAGAATGGAAAATGCAAATGACAAAAAACGAATTACCTCAAATCGTCCAAAGTTCCTAGAGGATGGGGCACTCACTGTAATATTTGCAGGAAGAACATCCCCTGGAAAAATATTTTTTCTTTATTATATATCATAATTAGGTATTTCCCTAGGCTTCAACATACAAGAGACAATGCACAATGCACTCTGGGATGACATACGTAGATTAAGTAAGCATATTTACAGTGGCTCTTAGTTCTTCCCACCTGTTGTAACTTACCAGATAAGATCCCCTTTGCTATTCCATATGCCATGTTTCCTGCTCCAATAAATCCTATGCTTAACTGTACATCCATCTCGGGATCGGGTTTGACCTGCTATGAATGGCATGTGCAAGGGAGGTAAAGAGAAAACATGAACATTCAACATACATTGAATGTGATATTCTATAATTACACATATGTATAACACATATGTATAACACACACACACACACACACACACACACACACACACACACACACACACACACACACACACACACACACACACACACACACACACACACACACACACACACACACACACACACACACACACACACACACACACACACACACACACACACACACACACACACACACACACACACACACCTCAGTCATTCCCTCACGTGTTCACTCCTACTGTGGAGGACAACCCAGCTATAGTCATTCCCTCACTTGTTCACTCCTACTGTGGAGGACAACCCAGCTATAGTCATTCCCTCACTTGTTCACTCCTACTGTGGAGGACAACCCAGCTATAGTCATTCCCTCATTTGTTCACTCCTACTGTGGACATCAACCGGCGGACACCTGACAGCTACCCTTCTATTACAAATCACGCTAGCTATCTGAAGTAAACTGGAAAATAATCCAGAATACAAAAGAGCACTTCACGCGCTGCTTGTCGAGTGGATGGACAACCATAAAGTAACACGGAGTTATACCGTAAACAACGGCACAAGCAGACCGTTCGATTGTCATTAACATCGCAGATTAGATTAGATTAGATTAAAATGTATTGTCATTGCACCGCTGAATTACAGTACAGCGACAATAAATTGGCATCTAACCAGAGTGCAAATGTTGCAGTAAAGTGCATGGTAATATATCATTTACAGTTTACAGTTGCTAAAAGACAGTCTACTAGGTATAAAAACAGAGTATGTGTGAGATATGAGCATAATAATAATAATTAAAAAATATATATAATAATAATAATAATAGGTATATATATATATACACAGGTAAGTAAGTATAAGTATTTAACAGGTAGTTATCAGGGGTATGCAAAATAGGACAAATATATATATATATAAAATATATAATTTACACTGGTAAATAAGGTCATAAGATGTAAAGACCATTATAAAAACAAGTATCAAATAACAGAGTATGTATGAGATATAATAATAATAAATTATATTTATAAGCGCACTTTTAATTTGCGTGGGCAAAACTCAAAGTGCTACAGAGTAAAAAATGGTTTAAATAAAACAACAGAATAAAAGCAGCGACGTTTGTCTGTTGTTTGTTTTTGTGACGATATGTGCAGAATTATAGGTGTATATCTATATATATATATATATATATATATATATATAGATATACATACAGGTAAGTATACAGATGATACAGTCTATGTAATAATAAGTTACGTGATCACCTTGTGGTCCATTTGTCAAATTTGCCACGTTTTCACCGGTCTACAGCAGGTTTGACACCGCCGTCTTGCTTGCCGTGCGGGCTGGTTCGTTTCCGGGTTGTGGAGCGGACCATGTGAGTAAAACTATATTCGTCATACCCCTAAACGAGCGTTTTCATTGGCTGGTTTCTGTGACGTCGCTGAAATGGGCGGGGTTCTTTATTTGATATTTGTATCAGCTGTGCCTTTTTTTGCGCGTCGGGGATGCTCGTGTGAACTGCAGGCGATCAGCACACATAATTAGACAAATATAATTTGGGTACTTTTAAACATAATATTCAGTTGTGTTTTAATGTTTTCCTCTGACACTGTTAGATCCTAACATCGTTTTTTAGTACTAGTTGTGACGTATGCGATGTATTTGTCCACCGCTGTCGTTTCAGGGAGTTATCACAGTAATGTTTTCACTGCACATCCACATCATTTGTAAAAACAAAACAAAACAAATGTCAATAGCTGTGATTACACGAAAGGGTTTGCTATAACCCTAACCCTGAGGTTGGTACATTTGGATGAACTCTGTCGTGGTGGAGGAGGTAGGCCTAGGCCTATATCCACAAAAGGTGCACCGAGTGCACCTTTTTCTGCCGAGTGCACTGTATTGGCCCCTTTAATGAGTTTGCATGTGGTTTATGTTAAACAGGTGGTACAGCTATCCAAATGTGTGGGGATATAAATGTATTGTTGTTTTGTTTGTTTGTCTTTGCAGTTAGTAATGGCCCAGTTTGTCTCTCGTCGTCGGCTGTGTTCACTTCACCTGTTCTGTGTGTTGGCGTTCAACTGTCATGTGGGCAATGGGTTATTCGAATGGCTGAAGCCGGATCAGACTCCTCCTGCACCAACTCTGCCGGCTACAGTTCCACCTGCAAAAGACATTCCTTTTGAAATGACTACTGCTGATGAGAAATTCTTGGCGGAGGCAAAGCAGATGGACCTCAGCCCCTTGGGAAGCTGCCAATACAAGGTACCATTATTTATTTATTTTGTATGCGGCGTAGATGTATGATTACAACCCAAGCTGGTCTTTTAAATTGGTGATCTCCCTCTTTTTATTTATTTTCTTAAAACTCCAAAAGGTTGTTGCTCAGTTGAAGTCCACCTGTGAAAGTCTATCCGAAGAGCAGCTTGCCAAGCTGGGAGTGATGCTGTTTAACTGCCAAGCCCAGGTAGAGGGCCGCCGGACCTACACCTGCACAGAGGAAATGGTACTTTATTTCGATTTTTTCAGAAACCCAAACAAAGGAAGAGAGAGAGTTATTTGTATGACGCCGTTCGTTGAAATAAATATTGAATTCTAATTGGCAGACAATTAAAGGGTGCACCGCCGAGATGGACTCGGACACGTGGAACGCGTACCACATCGTGAGCAATAGGGTGCGCTCCGTGTGCTACTCCACCCGCCAGCTGCACTTCCGGCGCAAGGCGGAGATGACCGTGAACTCCCTCATCTCCACGGCCAGCAGCCAACTAGATGCCATGAAAGACCTGAAGGTAACTCTGTGTGTGTTCTCGTGTACAACCTTGGAGGAGTTAATAGTCCCAACTTTTTTTGCCAAGATTCGCATTTTATTTTATTATAATTTTTTTTATAGGAAGGCCAAACGGAGCTGAAGGAGTTGACTGCGGCCTCACTGGATAAGCTCATGCAGGGCCACAAAGCTTTGCAGGCCCAGCAGGGAGCACTGCAGGAGGGCCAGGGGCAACTTGAGAGCTCCCTTAACGTCAACCTAGAGCAACTCGGCAAGGAGAAGGCCCTTATAGCGTCTGGACAACAGCTGGTCGCTCAGCTCATTCAGGGCATCACGCACAGAATGGGTAAGAACACACTGCGAGCAAAACATCATTTGAATAATAATTGTGTCGCAACACACACACACCAACACACTGCTGAAATATACTAAACTTTGTCAGAATGAGATGTTGTCCAATGACTTAATATTGGAGTATTGTTGGAATATTGTTCACGAGTTGCAAAAGCTCAGCCTGTAGCCACCTGTCTCTATCACTTTTCACTAGTCTTACTAAGTAGCCTGTAGCCATCTGTCTCTTATCACTTTTCACTTTTTACTAGTGTCTTACTAAGTCGATTATCTATCTTATTATTATTATTATCTAAGTCGATCGTTAGGTAGATATTGTTAGCCAAATTATTGAACTTTTACCTTATTGTACTTTTACCTGAACTTATTGTATTTTTACCTGAGCACTGGTTCAGTTATTGGAGACTTGTTAGGAATGTAAGGCACCTTAGACTTCTGGTGACAAGTTGTTCTCTTACCTTCCTTTGTTGAAACACACTATTGTAAGTCGCTTTGGATAAAAGCGTCTGCTAAATGACTAATGTAATGTAGAGGACGTCAGTGAGCAGTTGAAGGGCCAAGGATCCGAGGTGCAGGAAGGCCACAAGGCCATCATTCAGGACCTCGCAGACGTCCGGGACAAAGCACAGGATATCTACCTGAAAATCGGTAAACGACATGACCCTGAATTAAAAGACCTCCAACCAACTAATCCAATCCACTGTGTTTTAGTTAGTAAACGGTTGATTGTGATTCCTCAACCTCAGACCACGGTATGTCGGAGTTCCTCGAGTACCAGGACACGACGGCGCAGCACTACGGCGACCTGATGATTCAACTGGAGCGCATGAACGGCACGCTGGGATTCATGCTGCACTATCTGGACCGCATGCAGAGCCGCATAGAAGGCCGGCTGCATGTGATCCAGGGCTACCTCGGCTGGGCAGGTACGACGGTCGAACGTAACCTTTGATCAACCCCCCTTTTTCACAGTAGGAAAACCATGTATTTGGGTATGGCAGTGGCACCGGTATGCAGAGTACAACTAGTGAATATACATTGAACTTATTGTACTTTTACCCTGAGCACTGGTTCAGTTCTTGTAGACTTGTTGGGAATGAAATGCACTTTTGACTTCTGGTGACGAGTTGTTCTCTTACCTTCCTTTGTTGAAACGCACATTAACTTTGCTGCTCTTTTTTTGGTTTATTTTATTGTATATATCATTTTTATTTCTACTGCATATATATTTTTATACTTATATATTTATACTGCGGGAGGGAATGGGGAGTAAGCATTCCTATGTACTTGTCCTGTTACTTGAATGTAACGGGAGTATGTGACTTTACACCCTGCTTATTGACTGATCTGTGAACAGGGTCCATCCACTGTGCAACAACGGTACAGCTTTTTATAGTTTTCTTTCCCGCGGTGATGCAGGGCTAAGCCTGGCGGCCATGTGCACGTGGGTGACGCACGCTGGCTACTTTCTCCTGGGCGGCGTCCTGCTGACGTTCCTGCGCAGTCCGTGGTTCTCCCGGGCCATGCTGCTGGTCACGGTGCCCCTCAACGCCGTGGCGGAGGTCAACCAGCAGCCGGCGCTGGATTTCACGGGCCTCGGCCTGCTGCTGCTCACGCTGACGCTAGGTACGGCTGCTGCGGCTTTAGCATGAACTCATTGTCCCCCCCCCCCCCCCCCCCCCCCTAAAACACCTAAAAAAGCGTTCTAGCGATGAAGCTACAGGGTCTGTGGGTTTTGGCTTCTCACGTTTAGAGCTTCTCCTCTCATGCCGTGAGTCGAGTCCAGTGCGGGGAACTCACGGTTACACGTGTGTGGGTGTGTGCGCGCGCAGGTCATTGGTTTGTCAATCAGTTGGTGGGGATGTGCTCTCGGGTGAGAGGAGAGACGTCTGGACGCCTGTGGATGCTGCCGCCCTGCGACATCGTGGAGCCGGTGGGCCAGCGCTTGTCCTCAGACTACCAGTCAACGCCACAGAGGTAAGCAGGCATCGGGGGGGGGGGGGCTGCTGCTGCTGCTGCACCTCAGGGCAGGTGTGTGTGTGTGTGGGGGGGGGGGGGCGCAGGCTGCGGGCGCGGCTCAGGACAGGTGCACCTCAGTGCAGGTGTGGGAGGCTCGGGGGAGGTGCGGCTCAGGACAGGACTTTATGAAGTGACTACAAGGACCGGTCTCACTGTAATGTAGAACAATAAACCGAGAGTTGCCGTATTATTTAAAATAAACATTTGTAGCAGGTAATCTTATATTTTTTATATTTTATTATTTTATATTATGGAAGCTAAACAAAATGAGAATTATTTTTTTCACATTTTCTCTTTTAATATTGACTGCTGTGTTTCCCCACTCAAGGGGTCAATGTGATCGCCTGATGGAACAACACTCATTGGATTCCTTCATTCCCGGTATATCTTCTTTTTTTTATTTTTAAACGCACCCCCACTAAAACATTTTCGGATATGTTAACCCTGGGGACTGACTGCAGTTATATTGTATGAATTTGCATTCACAGACGATCCTTGTTTGCCAGCAGACTGGTCTCCCTGCCAGAACCGCTGGTTTCTAGAAGAACAAATCTTGCCAGTTAAGGGCACACAGACTCGATCCACTCCCAGGGTGAGTGAGTGGTGGCCCAGTCTCTCAGCGGTGAGAGCTACAGGATGTAGATTGCGTCAATGTCTTATTAGGTTAAGTCACCTTTCCTACTGGTGTGCCTTCGTCGGCATTTGGAACTCCCGAATTTGGGTCATGCTGAAAAGCATAACCTAATAATGAACTGATTTGGCCTATGGTTTACCATGTCCTACAACAAATTCTGACTTCTAATGAAAAAAGGGGTCAAATGCTGTGCCTTTTATGAAATCTAAGAGAATGAGCAAAGTAAGTCTGTTTATTTGTCTGCTTTTGGTTGATTTTCACAGGATGTAATCGAGGATATTCCCCTGAGAAACCTAGGCCATGTTTTTGATGGTGTGAGTGATCCATGTGGTGCCAGTCCCAACGTCTCACTAGCGAGCAACAGGTTTGTTATAGTCTTCAAGCCCTGGATCGTCAAGTCAAGTTTATTGTCACTTCAGTTTACAGTTTAGTATAAAGCAGTGATGTGAAAATCTTGTGTGCAATACCCGACGACAGACAGCAGTTATAAAAATAAGATAAAAATAGAATGAAAAGTTAAAAATAAAAATGCAATTTATAAAATGCAAAATATCAGCACATCTGCTCAACATGTAATTACCCTAATCGTTCCCTTTTTTGTTCCTTCCAACGGTAGCTCTACATCACGTCGTCAGTTATGCAATGGCATCACTAAGACGGGCAAGGCTTGTAAGAAGAGGGCCACCATGGGCCAGGACTACTGCAAATTTCATGAAGGGGGCTATAGTATTTTAGTAGTTGACTCCTGAAAAACACTGACATTTCTAATCTCATTTAATGTTCTTTTGTATTCACTGGGGAATTGCGTCTGTGTAGTGTCGTCTTAAAATGCTTTTTGTAAATAAATTATTTTAATTTGTGTCAAGTCTTCTGGTCTGTCTACAAGCATGCAAAACATTGAGATACAGAACGTTTACACCGTTTCAAGTTTAGTTTTAACAACTTTAATACAATCCTAAAACGGTTTCCTCTAAATGGAACTTGCATACAAAACTTGCATACAAATTCCAATGTAAGGCATTTAGCAAAAAAGTACCCCAAAAATCCTATTAAAAAAAATAACCACCTCTGCTAGAACATTTTTTATTCTGATATGAGTGGGACTGAGTAAATCCAGAGCACACAAACACATTTTCACCTATTTGAAGAAGGAATCCAGTTTCAGTGTTTTGGGGAAGACAACTCCAGTGGAATAAAGTTTCCAAACCAGTAACATACTTCAATTATACGCCTCTCCCTTCACCAACCGGTTTAGTAGGATCTGCAAACAACCCACCACCCGTCTTCTAAACTATTCCTATGAGTAACCAAAACCCCTTCCGGCATTTTCACTTGCGGGCGTCGTCGTAGTTGGCCACAAACCAGTCACAGGTGTCCTTCAAAGCTGTTCAATGAAAAAGAAAATACATATGAAATCTGTCCAACTTCGCTACTTTGCCTATTGGCACAGAATAAATGACACCACCAGTACCTTTGTCGAAGGGGGTAAAGGGGAAGTCTGGGAGGTAGCGCATTAACTTTTCATTGCTGGCGGTCTTCTTGAACTGGCCGTCCGATTTATCCGTGTCATACTGGTGGGCGGCGGTCAAGAAAAACAAGAAGTCTATTTGGCTCGTCTTTGTTTTAACAAGTAGGAACACTGAACCGGTTTAAAGGATACAACCACTTCTCCTTTGAAGTCCAGCGCCCGCACCACTGCCTCGGCTGCTTCCTTGATGGACACCTCTTCCTCCTCACCAACTGTGTGAGACCATTGTTTAGGCTCGCTTACAAAAAGGAAAAATCATCCACGTGTTGGCCGCCGGTTATAGAACTTACCAGAGAGTATGATTGGCTCAACCTCATTATACTCCCTCACCACCCACAGGATCAGACGGGCCAGGTCCAAAGAGTAGATGAACTGCCGTCTAGGAGAGCCAGAACCCCATACCACCAAGGGCTTCTCCTCCTCTGGCAGATCAAGGAGCGCGCCACACACACGTGCACGGAAAAGACACACACACACACAATAAATACATCCGTCTCTGCACCCCAGTCTTGCTTAGCTTTGACGACAAGTCTCACTTTGAGCGATGTAAGCTTTGTGTATTAAGCCAGGCAGTACGTGTCCGTCCTCAATGTTAAAGTTGTCATGAGGACCAAACACGTTGGTTGGAATCACAGACGTGTAGCTGCGGCCATTTTGCTCCACATATGCCCTGTAAAAAAAATTTATAACCTTAATAACTGACACTTGACGTGCTACAGGTACACATTCCATTAAGAATTGCATGCAACACGTAAATCAACCAATTACAGTTAAAAATAATTACATACCTATTATACACGTCAATCATTCTTTTTGCGTAGGAGTAGCCAAAGTTAGACTGGTGTGGAGGACCATTATGAATCTGGTGTGGAATTAAAAGAAAAGTTAGCCTCAACATTAGCCACAGTTTTGCTTACAAAACAATGGCATGGTATTATAGAGAATATAGGTGTAGGGAAACTAACGAAAGATAATAATTTTTATTAATATTAATTATCAACACACGGCTGGTTTCGGGATACAGTCATATTGTATGAGCACTGCTACACGTTGAATGACAAAGGTTGGAATAGTGTTTTAATATTTGTTCTTTATTTGCTCCCAAGATCGACCACACACACACACACACACACACACACACACACACACACACACACACACACACACACACACACACACACACACACACACACACACACACACACACACACACACACACACACACACACACACACACACACACACACACACACACACACACACACACACACACACACACACACACACACACACACACACACATATATATATATATATATATATATATATATATCTATCTATCTATATCTATATCTCTTTCCTTGTAGTTCCTCCAGGGGGCGTGCTTGCCCGGTGAAAGCAAGCAAGCAAATAAAAAAAAATATATATATATTTATTACAATAGAACAAGCATACTTCTCACCATTGTCTCATTGATAGGATAGGTGGTCTTGTCTGGAAATATGCAGGTAGAAAGGCAGGAAACCACTTTGACTGCAGCCACGTCATGTGCTGCCTGCAGCACATTGTCGTTGATGTAGATGTTGTTTCTCTGTAGAACACACACACACACACACACACACACACACACACACACACACACACACACACACACACACACACACACACACACACACACACACACACACACACACACACACACACACACACACACACACACACACACACACACACACACACACACACACCACACACACACACACACACACACACACACACACACACACACACACACACACACACACACACACACACACACCTAAGCCCTACGAACTGCAATTCATGGGGGATTTGTCTGTACTTTGGTTGCATCTTACCCAGAAGTCCAAATTCACCCTCATGTTCTTGAAGAGACCGCCCACCATTGCGGCCAAATGAATGACATGCGTGGGCTTATGCTTTTGGAACACTGCTTGTGTCTCCTCCTTGTTCCTGGACAAGGACCGGGGGAAAGGGTATTTTGACTTGTGTATATGTAGGTTTGTGTGTGTGTGTGTGTGTGTGTGTGTGTGTGTGTGTGTGTGTGTGTGTGTGTGTGTGGTAATACATGGTAATACAACTAGCAAACATACGGTGAAAGCAAGCAATTAGAGGCATTAGACGTGTACTCACATGAGGTTGGCATCTTTAGAGGAGAGGAAACTCCACTGTTCTCCCTCCTTTCCTCCCCCCTCTTCATTGATCACATGCTGTATGGCCCTTCCCACCAAGCCAGAACCTCCGGTCACCAATATTCTTTTCTGACCCGTGTGGCACTCTGCCATCTATGAACAGATCGCATCAATAATTTAGTTAGTTAGTGATTAATTGTTCCATTGTTTAAAACGTGACCCATTTGCCTAAAAAATGGATAAAAGCGTCTGCCAAATGCCCTAAATGTAAATGTAAATGTAAAAAAAACGAATTTCCTGCCTGCAGGAGCGTGCAGTTAAAGCTGTATTGCCCAGTTGATATAAGTGTACCTGGTCTATATAACATATATAACAATGTATATTTTATTACATTGATTTATATATACATATTGCTCTTTTCTGTGCTGATTTTTGCATTTTATAAATTGCATTTTTTATTTTTATTTTATATTCTTTATTCTATTTTTATTCTATTTTTATCTATTTTTATTTTATCTTATTCTATAACTGCTGTCGGTCGTCGGGTATTGCACACAAGATTTTCACATCACTGCTTTATACTAAACTGTAAACTGTGAAGTGACAATAAACTTGACTTGACTTGGTCACAACATATACACAGAACTTGATCTCCTTGTGTGGGTTGTATTGTCCCTTTAAAAAAGGTATTTCAACTGGTAAACATTACTGAATGAGCTATAATCTTCACAGCATAACCCTCATTCATTAAATCAAGTTATTTTGAGGCATAAATAACCCTTCAGTGACAAGGTAGGAGCTGCAATCGATGTTTGACAAAAACTGCAGAAGTGCATTCTCTGGGTCCTTTCAAAATGGCTTTCAACCGGTGAATAGGTAGACTGTATTGTCAAATATGTAAAACAATCCTGTAACGTAACCCCGAAAATAGGCCACGTATACAGGAAAGTTTAGTTGAATTCCCCTACTGTGTACAGCTGCTGCTACTTCATTTATATCATACACAATTCTATCATATAATAATGTTTTACGTATTTAAAAGTTGTGCATGGGAAGTTAATTAGGCCTAAACGTGAGCACTATATGTACCCAAAACTACTTGATTTCTCGATTAAGCGTTTAGCGTATTGTGCATATGGATGCATTTTTACGTGGGCTGCACGGATGGATCACAACAGTAAACAGATGTGTTGTTGTTGTTGTTACCGTTACCGATTACTGTAGTCAACACTAAGATGAACAATGATGCTCCCCGCTGTGACTTAGTCGCGTTTGGAGTTATTCTACTAGTCCGGTTACATTTCACGACACGGAGGAGCTCACTTGGTATTTCAATAATAATAATAATAATAATAATAATAATAATAATAGTAGTTTTCTTACCTTGAAGGAGTAGTCGAGAAACTAGAGAAACACGGGATGCACCTCATGCGCCGCACACGCGATTCTACTTCCGGAAAGCAATTTCAAAATAAATGCCCGGTGGTCAACACGCGATTTGGCTCTCTTTAACTCTCCTTCGATTTGGCTCTCTTTAACTCTTCTTCCGACGCCAAATGGATAACGGATAAAAGAAGATACAGCTCCGAGTTTCACAAGTCGTGCACGAATAATGGGGACGGCATTTAAGAACAGGCAGCCTTCAAACTGGTTAGAGCAATAGGGGCAGGACTCGGAAAGATGATGTCACCGCACGGTTTACTGAGCTTCCCAAACGTGTTATGAATTCATAACATATTGTATTGTAAATCAAAAATACATTTGCAAATTTAACCATCGTATTTTAACGGTGCTTTTAAGGGGTGGTGTTCGAGCCATACATATTTTATTAGCATTTATTTGCACAATCCAGTTCAGATAATGATAACACATAACTTTGGTTTCATATCAATTTATGCAATTTGAGTTGACCTCTGCTGAGGCCAGAATCACACAGCAGCTGGGTTTGACAACTTATGATTTTGTGTGGCTAGTAGTTATTTTGCCTACCTTTGTTGAATGCACGTTTGTCCTAAACAGACGCTTTGGACAAAAGTGTCTGCTAAATGACTAATGTTATATTTGCAAGTTCCTGGTTTCCCAGAAACCAGGAACTGAAACTAAAATATTATATAGGTGTGGCTGATTAATAAAAAGTGTCCTTGAAAGATTTTTGTTGTTTGTGTCATTTGGTACATAGGTATGAGGAAAAACCCTTCACATACACATGTGAAACACTCTCACACACACAACTGAAACCAAACTCATTTACAAACATATGTAAAAATCTCTCATATACACATATGAAACGCTCTTACATACATGTGAAACGCTCTCACACACACATATGAAACGCTCTCCCAGTCACCCAGTCCGCGGCGGGCTTGACCACATCCGTTTTTCTGCTGACAGGTCGACGTCCGGGAGATTGGCTGATCCCACCTTTCGTCAGGACAAAGAGAGTACAGGATGTCCCACCAACAGTGCCTCTACTGTGGGAAGGAGGGACATTATGTCAGAGCCTGCCCAACCAGTGGCGGCTGGTGCATTTTTCACCAGGGGGGGGCTATACCATTTTTTTTATTTACAATTACATATTGTTAATTACATTATATACAATTACTTTTTGTATTGAAATGTCGTCCTTCTGTCCATCACTTTCATCATGGCCACGCAAGGCCAGCTCAAAGGCACCACAGAACTTCACACAGTCTATTCTTTTAGACTTTATTTGGTACATGGATACATAAACACATTTAAGAGGACACAACGAGTTAACAATAACACCAAAACACATTCAAAGCAGCTCTGAACAGGTGAGTTTGGTGAGCAAGACATCCCTTTCCCCACCCCGTTGTATGTTAAATCGTCTCTTCCCGGCCACCTTAGCCTGGGGTACGGAGACCTTGTCGATTGCCGCTCTCATAGACTCTGGTGCAGACGAGTGTCTGCTTGATGTTACTCTAGCCCGCCAGGCGGGGGTCCCTTTGGTGGCTTTAGATTGCACCCTCTCTCCTTGGGCCATTGACGGGCATTCTTTGGGAACTATTACACACACTACTGACCTTCTCACACTCACTCTTTCAGGAAATCACTCCATTTCAGGAAATCAGTCCATTTGTTTCTTTGTTTTGCATGCCCCCACAGTGCCTCCTAGTGTTGGGTAGACCCTGGCTGGAGAGGCACGACCCTCACATCTCCTGGGCGTCTGGGCGGGTCGTTCCGCCCTGTCTCCGTCCAGCGGTTCCAGGCCTGTGTCCTCTCCGCCAGATATCACTGGGGTGCCTCACATTTATCACGACCTCTCTCTGGCGTTTAGTAAGGACAGAGCCCTCTCACTCCCCCCTCAACTATATCGCTGAGTTCCTAGCCTCAGGCCTTATAAAGCCGTCGTCTTCGCCCCTCGCAGCGGGCTTCTTCTTCGTGGCTAAGAAGGGCGGTGGCCTGAGACCCTGTATAGACTATCGGGCACTGAACGACATCACAGTGAAGAATAGGTACCCCCTGCCACTTCTTAGTTCCACTTTCGAGCCACTCACGCACGCCCGGGTGTTCACCAAGTTGGACCTTCGTAACGCGTACCACTTGGTCAGGATCAGGGAGGGTGACGAGTGGAAGACTGCCTTCAACACCCATCTCGGCCACTATGCGTACCGCGTCATGCCGTTCGGTCTGTCCAATGCCCCCGGAGTTTTCCAAGGCCTGGTGAATGATGTGCTGAGGGACATGCTAAACGTCTTTGTGGTGGTGTACCTGGATGACATCCTGATTTTCTCTAGGTCCATGGAGGAACACCACCAGCACGTCCGCCTGGTGCTACAACGGCTGTTGGAGAACAGGCTCTACGTTAAGGCTGAGAAGTGCGTCTTCCACACCAACTCGGTGATGTATCTCGGCAACGTGGTGGAGGATGGACAGATGCGTGCAGACCCCGCCAAGATCAAGGCGGGGGAGGAATGGCCGCGCCCTACTGACCTCACGCAGCTCAGGCGCTTCCTGGGTTTTGCAGGCTTTGTGCGGCGGTTCATCAAGGGGTTCAGCCAGGTGGCTGCCCCCCTCAACTCCCTCACCTCCCCCTCTCGACCGTTCGTGTGGACACCTGAGGCGGAGTCGGCCTTCCTCCGACTCAAGCTTGTTCACCACAGCCCGGTTCTCGTTCACCCCGACCCGGCGAGGCAGTACATCGTCGAGGTAGATGCGTCTGACACAGGCGTCGGAGCCGTCCTCTCACAGCGGTCGGAAGGAGGATCACAGGGTCCACCCGTGTGCCCTTTTCTTCAGCCGGTTCGATTTCACCCTCACCTACCGTCCGGGCTCCAAGAACGTCAGAGCTGACGCCCTCTCCCGTCAGTTCCCCGGGGAGGGTCCTGCCGTCAAGGAGAACCCCGACACCATCCTTCCCTCAGCCTGGGTGGTGGGTGTGGTCACCTGGGCCATCGAGCCGCTGGTGAGACAGGCCCAGCGGGCCGAGCCAGACCCAGGTAACGGTCCCTGTAACCGGTTGTTTGTGCCTCTTGCTGTCCGCCCGCAGGTGTTGGAGTGGGGCCACTCCAGCCACTTTGCTTGTCACCCCGGGGAGCGGCGGGCGGCGGAGTTCATCAGCCGGAGGTTCTGGTGGTCCACCCTCAGGAAGGATGTCAGGGGGTTTGTAGCCGCCTGCACCACCTGCGCCCGGAGCAAGGCCTCACATCGCCCTCCAGCAGGTCTCCTGCACACACTCCCCGTTCCCAGTCGCCCATTGTCCCACATTGCCTTGGACTTTATTACTGGGCTTCCTGTTTCCCAAGGCTGTGACACCATCCTGACCGTGGTCGATCGCTTCTCCAAGGCTGTTCATTTTGTTTCCCTCCCAAGGCTTCCCTCGGCGGCCAAGGCAACGGACCTCCTGACCCTCCATGTGGTCCGCCTACATGGAATCCCCTCCCCTTGAAGAGAGAGAGGGAGAGAGAGAATGTGAGCATGGCAACACGACAGGGAGAGTGTGTGCTGGTGACGTGGAGGTGAGTGAGAGAGGAGCTAATATTGATGGTTAAGACCAAATAATGACAACATAGCAGTCTAATCTTAATGTTAATTTATGATGAGATCATCCTCATGTGTATTTCAGATAATACCATCAAGCAGGGAGAGTGAGTTTGACAATGAGAGAGAGAGCAGCCAGGCAGGCAGGCGAAAATGAAGGTACAGGAAAGGAAGGGGAGGAGCTTGGACCTAGCCCAAATCATCCAAATGTGAAAGTCAAACCCATCCATACCCAGTCCAACCCTATCAAATACAATACTCTACTTTCAGGAGAAGTGGTTTAAAGATCATACATGGCTCCATTATAGCCTCACTGTAAAAGGGGTCCTCTGTTTCTATTGTGCTAAATACTTTGCAGCACAAAAGTCTAAGCTTGCGTCAAAAGCTGATTCTGGTTTTAACAATTGGAAGAAGGTACTGGAGAAATTGAGTGTGCATAAAGACAGCCAGTGTCACAAATTAGCTGTGATGACTAGGATTCAGGAGCCAAAGCCTGTTAATGTGCAACTTTCACGTGAGCTTGAAAGACGGCAGCAACAAGCGAGAAGAAATCTGATGAAGATCATTGGGGATGTGAGGTACTGGCTTTCCGAGGCGATCAGAAGGAGAGTGGGAATTTCAGCCAGCTTCTAAAGTACAAGGCAACACGCGATGCAGAGCTGACCTCCTGGCTAAAAGGTCACTTTGATTTCACCAGTCTGGAATTGCAGAACAAACTGTTAAAGCTGATGGCCAATACAATCATCAAAGAAATTGTGTCGGAAATAACATCAATGCCAGTGGTCCAGTTCGCACTTATCATTGATGGCACCCAGGATATATCAGGAGTTGAGCAGGAGTCAATATGTGTGCACTCTGTAGATGCAGATCTACAACCAAAGGAAGAACTCCTGGGACTCTACCAAGTGTCATCAACAACAGGGCAAAATATAGCCAAGGTGGCATGTGATGTGATGACGCCCCTACACCTTCCTCTGTCTCAACTCCGAGGACAAACTTATGATGGTGCCGCAAACATGGCTGGACGATTGCAGGGAGTGCAAGCCATTTTAAGGAAAGAACAACAGCTGGCTGTGTATTGTCACTGTGGTCCGCACTACGTGATTGAAATGCTTTAATATGAGTATGGTTATAGTTGTACTTTATTAATCCCTAATCTCTGCCATAGTATACAATGAAACAAGAAAAGCTAAACAAAATAAAATAGTGATGTAATACATTGCACAATTTGACATTATGGTAAAAAATGTAAAAGTATCCTATGTGTTAGTGAATTTTTAGATATTTTTTTTTATTGATTTAATTTTTGGTCCCCCCCAATGTTGACTCCATGGTTACGGCCTTGACGTGTAGCCAAGGGAACTATACTTTATTTGAGCAAGGTGGGTGGGGACACAGCTTTATTACCAATAAATCACAATGTCAAGATAACAAAAACAAAGTTTTTACAAAAACATGAGGCGGAGTTCATGTCCAGGTCAATAACTCTTAAGCGTAGTTAACAAGCTACAACCTCATTTTTATCAAAACGAGCCGTCTTCCGAGGTGGACAAATAAAATTGGTCTTATTTGTCTCAATGTGCAGCCAGCTGCGAGGCGAGTGCGCAGGGACCGTCTATAAAGTGCAACGCCCGAAAATAGATACAAATCAAAATATTCATTATCTTCATTCTTATACAATGTAGTGTCACCAAAATCACCTCACACATCAATGGTCTCATGTTGGTCTTACTACAACTCTTATTTTAGAAAAATGGGTTTTTGCAAAAAAATTGTGAATATATGTATTTTTCAAATTTCAATAACTTCATTTTTATGAAATATAGCGTCACTAAAATCACCTCACACATCAATGGTCTGATGTTTGTCTTACTACAACTACAACTGTCTTACTACAAAATAAATCTCTCATCCTCTTTTCCTCTTATTTCAGGACAACCCCCTCACTGTTAGGAAGAGCAGGGACCAGTAGAGCAGGAAGCGTTGGCACTGTCGTGCGGAGTCTCCTGCCCATCAGAAGTTGAGCTGGACTGTATCCGTTATGCAACGGGGTGGCCCTGTATGTGTTACCGGCCTCAGACCTAGGGGAGTCTGGGTCGGTCCAAGTGATCCACAGGCATGGTGCACTGTGGATCTGTGAAACACCAAGAACAAGACACGTTACATTCTCATGCCTTGCTCAGCCGGCAGCGGTTTATTACTAAACATGCAGCATCTCAACATCACAATCATATCATTTCAAGTTCTCAACATCAAAAATATTGTTTAACAGTCCAACAGACAGTTTACTTCACAATATTACCAAAAATACAATAAATCAAATAATACAAAAATACAATGTATTCTTCATAAAACCTAAATAAAGTGCAAAACAATAACCCTTCTGTATTCTTTACTCCAAATACCATTCGCTCAAATACAGAAAATAACATGAACACGTTTTCAGTCACACAAGCACGCACGCACGTGCACGCGCACCACGTGTGCTTTCTGTGGTGAAACACAGTGTAACAAACTACCTTCATTCAACTCTTATTCAACTCGACAAAACAATAAAACTACTCGTCCAAACTTACATGATTACCTGTGAAACACGAAGAACAAGACACGTTACATTCTCATGCCTTGCTCAGCCGGCAGCGGTTTATTACTGCGCTGCACATGTGTAGGGCCAAGACTAGTGTTTCCTCTATGACTTGGAAGTCTAATAAGATGTGGGTAGTTCTGATAATCTATTAGAGTAGTTCTGATAATCTTAAAAAATGGGGGTGTATGTTTTACTGCGAAACTTTAAATAGAGGCATTTTCTGAACCCTCTACATATGCTAGCAGAGCGCGGTATGGGTCAGCTGCTTCCTTCAGAAAACCTTTTACTGTCTTGACCGCACGTTCTGCTTTCCCATTACTTTGCGGATATCTCGGGCTGCTTGTGACATGGCAAAACGCTAGGACGCTGCAAACGCTGCAAAGGCCATTCCGGAGAACTGCGGCCCGTTGTCCATCACCAGTTCCTCCGGGATACCGTGCCGTGCGAAGATCGATTTGAGGTGTTGGATGACGTCTGTTGATTTTGTGGGAGTCAGCAGAGCGATCTCCACGTATCTCGATGCATAGTCCACAACCAGCAGGTAAGTCTTGCTCTCCAGCATGAACAGGTCTGCTCCCAACTTCTGCCATGGTCTCCCCGGGTATTGAGATGGCATCAGTGGCTCCTTTTGGTTTTGTCTCTCTTTGCTGCATGTTCGGCAGTTGAGAACTAACTCACTCAGCTGTTGGCTCAGCCCGGGCCACCATACAGACTGTCGTGCGCGCTCCCTGCACTTTACCACCCCCTGGTGGCCTTCATGCAGCCTGGCAAGCACATCATTCCTCATTGTTGAAGGGATGACAAGCCTGCTTTCCCTCAGCAAGAGTCCATCCTCTACTGTGAATAACGCCTGTTCCGCCCAGTACAGCCTGAGAGCCGGTTCACTGTTGTTGTGTGCTGCCCACCCCAGCTGCTCTCTCAGCTCGTCCAGGTAGGCGGTGCTCACTGGCAGGTTCTCCAATATCATGTCCACGTAGATGTTTGTACTCTCAAATAACTCCATCTCATCCGGTGTTTCCCTCCTCTTCACAGGAGCACGGGAGAGCGTATCGGCAGTCCACAGGCACTTCCCTGGCACATGAGCAATGTGTAGGAATAGTGCATCAGGCGCATCCGGAAGCGCAGAATCTGCGGAGGGAGAGCAGCCAACGCCTGAGACCCCAGGAGACTGAGGAGAGGCTTGTCTCTAGCTGGAAGCCCAGGTCAGGCCTAAGGCCTCCTTCTCGACCTGCGCATATCTCTGCTCAGTTTGTGTGAGAGACCGCGGCACGTAGGCTACTGGTCTCCACACTCCATCCCATTTTTGGAGGAGCACACTCCCTAAGCCGTAAGACAACGCGTCTGCTGAGACTTTGCACTCCCTGTTGGGATCATACTTGGCCAACACTGGTGGGGATATTAGTGCATCCTTCAAATCTTGGAAGGCTCTGGCCTGCTCGATGCCCCACAGCCAGCAGTTCTTCTTTGACAGAAGGTCTCGCAGAGGCTTGTCTCTCTCCGCCAGCTGTGGGATAAACTTCCCCAGCTGGTTTACCATGCCGAGAAAGCTTCTCAGCTCACTCACGTTCGTCGGCTCCTCCATCCTCCTTACGGCCTCCGTCTTACTCGGGTCTAACTCTAATGCCGCTGGTGGAGATGATATGGCCTTTTGACAGGTCGCACTTATCTATGTTCAGGGTGATTCCGGCCTTCTCGATCCTCCCCAACACGACATGCAGACGAGCATCATGTTCCTCTTGTGTTCGGCCCCACACTAGCACATCGTCCATGTGGCAGACGACACCCTCCAGCCCTTCCTTGACCTCAGTCACCATTCTGTTTTGGAAGTGTTCGGGGGCGGAAGCGATGGCGAAAGGTAGACGATTGAAGAAATATCGGCCAAAGGGCATAATGAATGTTGTATACTTTAACAAATCTTCAGTCAGAGGGATTTGCCAAAATCGCATATTTGCGTCCAACTTACTGAATATTCTGGCTCCAGCCAGCATTCCCAGTGTTTCCTCCACTATAGGCAGGGTGTACTTTTCCCGGCACACTGACTCATTGAGGTTTGTGAGATCAACACATATGCGTATAGCACCTGTATTCTTGGGAACCACCACAATGCCGGCACACCAGTCAGTTGGCTCTTCGATCCGGCTGATCACCCCGAGGCTTTCCATGCGGGACAGTTCTTTCTTGACTTTGTCCATCAGTGGCAATGGAATCCTTCTGGGCGTCTTCAGCAAGAATGGTTGGGCCCCAGGTTTCATCCTGATTGCATACGGCTGTCTCATCTCACCTAGACCAATGCATATCTTCGGGTAGGTTTTCTTGAGCGTCTCCATTGTGATACTGTCTAGACGTGCCACAAGCTCCATCTTACCGATAGCAGGCCTCCCCAGCAACGCTCTGTGCAGGTGTCGAGTGACATACACATCCTCCAACACCTCTTTCTCTCCCCTCCTCAGCAACAGCGTGGCGACACCCACAACATCTAGTGGACTCCTCCCAGGTCCCATCAGTGGCTTAGTTGACTTCCGGAGGGTAGGTGGATTTTTGTCTCTGTAAATTTCTTGGAATACAGTGTTACAGTGAGGCATCACTGTAACATCAGCACCGGCGTCTATTTTGAATGGCACATGACTGTCACCGATGTCTATGCTGACCATCCATGGCTCACCATCAGCTGTGATGCTGCCTAAGAACATACAGTCCTCGTCTTCTTCACAGGAGCAGGAATAGTCCTCTTCAACCTCATGTACAGCTTTGGATGACTTACACACACGCTTGTAATGTCCCATCTTCCCACATGAATGACAGAGAACTGCTGCATTTATGACACTGGACACTTTTCCCCTTTAAATATTGGGCACTATGTGCTGGCTTGGTAGCCGTTAGTCTGTTGAGGTTTATTTCTAGCATATGTCCTGCTACTGCTCTTAAACACTCTGTCCACAGATGTAGCATCACTTTCCTCTGTCCTGGTGTCCCCTCGCAGAGAAGATTGCTGTCTTTTCACCTCTTCACTCTGCCTCGCCATGTTTATTGCCTTTTCCAGGGTCAAGTCCGGGTCCAGTTGCATGCGTTCGGACAGCCGCTTATCCATCAGTCCGACGTCAAGCCGAATAAGCTCATCATGTAGCACTCCGTATGTACAATGCTCCGCCAGCGCATACAGTGGCGTCACAAATTAGTCCACTGTTTCACATTCTCTCTGCTTGCGCATGTTAAATTTGGTCGCAGATGACATTTTTCTTGACTACGAAGAAACCCTGTAATCCATTGCGCACTCCTTGGTAAGTACGTCCTAGATCGTCTGTCAGATTTAGTCCACGTAAAATATCATCCGCCTCATCTCCCATGCAATATATTAACGTGTTGACTTGATTCTCTTCAGAGCTAGCATTCAGGTTACTTGCCAGACGGACTCGTTCGAACCTGCGTATCCATTTGGCCCACTCTTGCGGCTTTGAAAAGTCAAAGGACTCTGGAGGCTGGATGCTGAACGTAGCACTTGAGCCTGGCGCCGCTCTCTGGGCTGCACCTGCTCCATTATCAACCGTGCTGTTCGTCCTCCCTTCTCGCCGTCAACCAGCCAGTAGCGTGGCGTTATTAATTTAAGCATTCCCCCCCCCCCAAATGCATAACCAGCCTCTCAATGCGCAGTGCAGATTCGGTAATGAATAAAAAAGAAGCATTCATTCACAAACTAAATCAGGAGACCTTTAAAGTTTTACGTTCACATCAAAGTATCAGTAGGCGTGTATGAAACACATGAATTCAAAAACAATTATGTGCAGAAACATTGCATGTGTAGCCGACCATAGAGGTAATTTGATTGGATTGTGAGGCAAGGGATTCCCTTGCCTCACAATCCAATCAAATCGCAATCAAATCACATCAACTCCCTTGAAGGGAAGCCAGAGGCGGCTGGCTTCCCTTGGCATGGCCCTGACCAATCACAGGTTGGCAGGGGCATGATGTGGGCCTCATCTGATTGGTCAATCCGGGACAATCCCTCCATTTATTTTCACCAAGGGAAGCCCGATTCGGCTGGCCTCCTCTCGCAACAGTGAATGCAATTTACTGTTTCACCATAACATCTAGAGGGGCGCTGTTTGTTTCACTCTTTGTAAAATACTCAATGAGAATTGGGGAGAGACGGTCCGGCAGCAACACACAGCAAAGGAGAATTACCGGAAAAAAACAAAGTGTTTTTATTTATTTATTAAAATTATAACTACAATCCGAAAAAACAGGGGAAGCCTGGCTTCCCTTGGCCTCCGGGAGAAAACGCCGCTGCAACCAGCTCCAAATTACACTTATTGTCCGACTAACTTTTAACACTTTTAACACTCACAGGACTTCTGACACCATGTTGTGTTATTTCATAAGCATACACGTGAGTCTTCTGTGTTTGATTGTAAGTGTCTTTTATTGCTAGCTCCACATACTGCCGTCTTGCTCCGCTCCTAGCCTAGCCTGCTCTCGCGTACCCGGCCGTGACGTCACTACGTGGCCTGTACTCTGTGTTGTATAAACGCACACCTATTAACAATAACACCACATTAACTACCTTTCTATGGTTGCAGAGAGGCGTCGTGTGAATTTTTAAAACATTTAGATTAAGAGTTATTGATCCGCCATATTCGAATCTGTGAATATCTTGCCAACTTTACTGAACTGGCCTGTGCCAGAGCCACAGAGACAGAGACAGACTGTGATTCACGTACACTTTTAGATTGAAATTGATTGTCATTGCACTACAGCACAAGTACAGTACAGCGAAAATAATTTAGCATCTAACCAGAGTGCAAATGTTGCAGTAAAGTGCATGGTAATATAATTTACAGTTTAAATGTACAGGTTAAAATAGTCTACTGGGTATTAAATGAGATGTGAGCACACTAATAGGTATATATATATACAGGTAAGTGAGTATTTAACAGGTAGTGATCGGTTATTGAAAGCAGGATAAATATATATAAATATACATGTATATAGTGTGAGCATGGGATATATAAATGTATATACAGGAGTAGGAGCAGTTCTATCAACAGTTGAGATTTAAATACATATGGCAGGTACAGTAAACACAGGTATCTTATTAATAAATATGTAACACACTTAAAATATGATAGTAAACTTCAGATAGTTACACACAATCCATGTATGGTTTTCTTTGGTTATTCCGTTTCTAAACCGAATAGGAAAAACAAGTTTGTTTTTTGGTTTTAATACCATAACGGGGAAAAAAACAAAAGACGTGCTTGCAGGGCAATTTGAACATGAATGCTTAAATAGAGAACTGCGATTGTTTTGGGGGTAATTCGTAGTCAAGAAAATACGTGCATGTGAATGCATGTGTATGTACAGTAGTTGCATCAATATAATATGTTTCGATGTGTATTGATATGTTTAGAGGGAAGAGGATCGGTACGGAGCCCCTAAAAAAGTCCCAAAAGTTAATATATTGTTTATCTTTTATCCACACAAGATAAATATCTTGTGCAAGTTGTTTTGTGTTGTGATTACAATGTAATTTCTGTTTTTGAGGACCACTGGGGTAAGTTGCATTTATACATTGCTTTCTCAAGTAGGCTATGTTTGAAATATGGCGGCATTAAGTGCTTTATTACGACAGTCAATGTGCTATGTTTATGGTGGGTGAGCTAGTTCTCGCCAGTTGAGGTGACATTGTTTCTTCACACGCCATGTTTATGTGCAATGGTTTATTTACCATTCTTTACAGCACCGGGAACTCTCATCAGTACTGCAGCAAACAACCATCTTGATTGAACAAGGATTCGCGCCAGAAAAGTAGCAACATACATATCATGTAATTTATATGTCACGCAGTGGTGAAGCGTCAGGGCCTTCAAGGTATTCAGAGAAGACCCTGGAACTCTCAGATGAAACAGAAACAAAATCGAATTAATGGTATTAATACAATTTAAATCAAATGAATAAATGAGAATCATATCTGTGTTGTCATCTGTTATATTACAGTGTTACGTTGATTTGCTTGTCTTTCTCGGTCCATGCACTACACATTTGAGTGGTTTTGTGTTGGAAAAACAATGCAACCAATCAGACATTTTTCTGGGTTGCTGGGAAGAATATCCTTCAACCATAGTATTCCCGATTGCTTTGCCCTTATACTGAATGAGAGCGTACGTTTGGATTGACAATTTGATCAACCAATCATATAGTGATTTGTAGCCAATGGGCGTATTCTTTCAGATTTCCCCACAGGTCCATAGTGCTCTAGAAGGTATACCGTCTCGAAACCTAGCGTAGCATAGTGCTACGTTGTTTTTTTTACGTCAAAATGGCAACAGGTGAAGATGATCTTGTTGTGGAATTGTTGTTAGTACCCTTTTCAAGATGACCATTCAGTGAAAAGATGGACATTATAAAAAAGTTTTAACGATCCCCGTCACCACTGCATCTGTGTTACGTGGGGTCATGCATATATGCCGGGGCAAAGCCAGTGAGGTTGTGGTGCAACAGGAACCGAGGCTGACAACCGAATCAAATGCTAGCAATGATTTATTTACGTCATGTATAGTTTAAATATCCAGCACGGACAATTATAAGGCCACAAGCCAAATAGACAACAAGTAACATGTAACGCGGGGACATTAACTAGGCCTGGGGAGGACGCCAAAACAAACGAGTACCGAAACAAACAAAGAAAACAAACCCCCTCAAGCTAAGTCTGACGCTACCGCTACCTAACCTACTAAGCATCAATTTATCCCACTAAACTAACTAAACTAACTGTCCCTGACCTGGTCCCAATAAATACATGAGGTGGTACCCGCCTGGGGAAACTTACCTAGTGTATCTATACAAAGAATACCTGCGTGGTGTAAAATGTAGGCCCATGGGCATCTTACCTGCGAACTACCTCGCCCTCCCCAGGGTATTACAAGGAGGAACAAGACCGACTGGCAAAACAAACAGGACTACCAACAGGCAGGACTACAAACAATGGACTCGCATTCAATGAAGCAACACTAACACCCAAGCACACACCAAAATGCCGCCCCCCCCCCCCTCTTGGAACAAACGCAGGAGGTTTAAATAGGCAGCTAATTAGGACAGTTCCAGATGCAGCCACTTGAGGTTAACGATGACCACCAACACCTGGGTAAAAAGCATTAGGAGAGGGAGACAGCAAGGAACACAAAACACAACACAAACAGTTCATACGATGTACGTAACAGTGTTCTGTGGAAAGGACATTGTCCACCCCCAAACGGATAAAAACAGAACAGGACAATCCCGACTCACTGCATTAGCTTCCATAGCTATTGAAAGGCAACTTATTTTGGATCTGAAAAGCAGTGATCAGCTTTATGACCTGGTTATCGTAACATCCAGAAGGAAAGGAGAATGGATTTTGTCTCATCATTGGTGAGTGAGACTCATTTGTCTTTGCTGGTTTTGGCGCAGTGTTGCATCTCGTTGAGCTGGATGCATTTTGTTTCCACACACTTTGTTAAGCATTGTTGTGTATTTAAATTGAGAGTTTTGCCTTGATCTTTCTTTGCGTCGCTTAACGTGAAAAGACTTAACGTAACTAAGAGTTTCTAAACCGCGATCAATAATCACCTAATTTCTCTGGCATATGTCTTGTCATTAGCACTCACCTGTCAATATCTCACTGTCCTTACTTGACGTAGGCCAACAATCATCTCAATAATTTGTTGTTTGACTACTTTTGTTAGAGTTGTATTTTAGATTTGATGACCTGTGTACCACGTGGATAACATCATGCCGTCTCATTGTTCTGTGCCTGGTTGTACAGGATATATCGAGTGGCGTAATGGCCCTGTCACACCTTGATGATTTAGCCAGACGTATGAGCTATACGCTGGCCTACGCGCCATAAGTTGTAGGTAAGTTATGCGATCGTTGACACACGTTCACAAACGTTACTTGTAAGTTACTCATAAGTCGAAATACGTCGAGATAATGTCTGGCGTACCCGAAACTTATTTATAACCTATGAGTAACGTGCTTTGAACGTATGTGTAACTTATCTCCAACGCATATTGACGTATGTAGACCACAGAACTTACTGAACGTGTTTCTAACTTCTAACTCTAACAGCTACTGTATAATGGCGTATTGGCAGCGTTTAGGGAAATTGGTATATAAAAATGGGGTTGGAACTGTCGTGTTCAGATTTTCGCTCTAATCGTCCGATCCTCGGATACACATATTAACTGTGCTCCAACTGGGAAAACGGAGTAGACCCGTGCGTAACAAACTAATCAAAAGAGAATTTAGAATTCTAAAATATTTAATAAAAAACTGCTGCGATACAATTCAATACAATATTCCATGGAACAAAGAGCCCGAGATCTACGCTTGACAGACCGGATAACCAGTTAGCTGCCTGACAGTAGTTCATCCCGAAAGTCTCCCGCTTCTCCGCTACAAACACATATTGATCCCCTTCAAACTCGCCTAGTCGTCGCCTGGTCCTTCTCATCATTCTCGTAATCCTGTCCCATGCTTCGCGATCATTATCTTGACAGCTCTCAATGTTTGCCAACTCCCCTATCAATGATCCACTTCTGTGCCCGGTCATCCACGACATCTTCTTCCTTCCTGGCACCTTCCTAGCACTGAGAGTCATTTGGTTATCTATTCTCCAATACGCTCCTCCACGGCCTCCAACTGCGTTTTTGAACACTTTCTTAACTACTGAGCAAATACATGTGTGCCAACACTCTAATTATCTAAAGGGTGGGGTACATGGTACAACACTTTTAACACATGAATACACACTTCTAAATTTGCCCACAATATATGTATTATTTATATGAAATACACATGCATTTTCTTGATTAACACCACAAATCCTGCATCATCTCCATCAGATGGTGAAGGTGAGGGTGTAGGTGATGATGGATCCTCTTTGCGCCCATGCCCACGGCCAGGAGACTTCTTGGCAGACTTCTTCAAAGTTTTCTTCGGCATGACGGTGATATTGATACGATATTGATTGATATTGATATGCGATGTCTAGTGCGGTTATGATTTGAATCGTCGAGCGGCAGCCTTTTTAGAGGCTACAACACGTGATCGTCGGCGATACACTGCTGCGCGCTATGCATTAGTTAGACTATCGTTGGGCATAAGTTGTGAACGCCGGCAACACGCTAAGCATTCGTTGGTCTGGAACATCTTCTGCAGCTGCTGTGGACATTGTTATCCTCGTCTTCATGGGTTAAAAGGCCAGACCGTAATCTATGTGAGTCTGCTGTGGTTCGGATTCACTAATACAGCATATCAGAGTACACTCTGAGAATGGTAGTTTAGTAGCCGCAATTCAGTATGAATACACATTACCTATAAATAACTTAAAATGTTAACAAGTGTAACGGACACCAGCCGGTGGTGCTGTGCTGTGAAGTAAACCTCCCGCCCCGCGATGAAGCTAGAGCCCGTGGGTTACATTATTATTATTATTTTTACTATTAAAAAAATAATAATAAATTAGCTTCAAGTTAGAACGTGGCCTCCAATTTGAGCCCAGTGCGGCAAACTCACGGTTACACATTGAAGGTTACACAACCCTTCATTCATCGATTGAGATGCTGAAAGTGCACGAGTAAACTCTCTCATACTGCATGTATCAACATAGCATAACACGTATCTCCAACGCATATTGACGTATGTAGACCACAGAACTTACTGAACGTGTTTCTAACTTACAGCTACCGTATAATGGCGTATTGGCAGCGTTTAGGGAAATTGGTATATAAAAATGGGGTTGGAACTGTCGTGTTCAGATTTTCGCTCTAATCGTCCGATCCTCGGATACACATATTAACTGTGCTCCAACTGGGAAAACGGAGTAGACCCGTGCGTAACAAACTAATCAAAAGAGAATTTAGAATTATAAAATATTTAATAAAAAACTGCTGCGATACAATTCAATACAATATTCCATGGAACAAAGAGCCCGAGATCTACGCTTGACAGACCGGATAACCAGTTAGCTGCCTGACAGTAGTTCATCCCGAAAGTCTCCCGCTTCTCCGCTACAAACACATATTGATCCCCTTCAAACTCCGCCTAGTCGTCGCCTGGTCCTTCTCATCATTCTCGTAATCCTGTCCCATGCTTCGCGATCGTTATCTTGACAGCTCTCAATGTCTGCCAACTCCCCTATCAATGATCCACTTCTGTGCCCGGTCATCCACGACATCTTCTTCCTTCCTGGCACCTTCCTGGCACTGAGAGTCATTTGGTTATCTATTCTCCAATACGCTCCTCCACGGCCTCCAACTGCGTTTTTGAACACTTTCTTAACTACTGAGCAAATACATGTGTGCCAACACTCTAATTATCTAAAGGGTGGGGTACATGGTACAACACTTTTAACACATGAATACACACTTCTAAATTTGCCCAAAATATATGTATTATTTATATGAAATACACATGCATTTTCTTGATTAACACCACAAATCCTGCATCATCTCCATCAGATGGTGAAGGTGAGGGTGTAGGTGATGATGGATCCTCTTTGCGCCCATGCCCACGGCCAGGAGACTTCTTGGCAGACTTCTTCAAAGTTTTCTTCGGCATGACGGTGATATTGATACGATATTGATTGATATTGATATGCGATGTCTAGTGCGGTTATGATTTGAATCGTCGAGCGGCAGCCTTTTTAGAGGCTACAACACGTGATCGTCGGCGATACACTGCTGCGCGCTATGCATTAGTTAGACTATCGTTGGGCATAAGTTGTGAACGCCGGCAACACGCTAAGCATTCGTTGGTCTGGAACATCTTCTGCAGCTGCTGTGGACATTGTTATCCTCGTCTTCATGGGTTAAAAGGCCAGACCGTAATCTATGTGAGTCTGCTGTGGTTCGGATTCACTAATACAGCATATCAGAGTACACTCTGAGAATGGTAGTTTAGTAGCCGCAATTCAGTATGAATACACATTACCTATAAATAACTTAAAATGTTAACAAGTGTAACGGACACCAGCCGGTGGTGCTGTGCTGTGAAGTAAACCTCCCGCCCCGCGATGAAGCTAGAGCCCGTGGGTTACATTATTATTATTATTTTTACTATTAAAAAAATAATAATAAATTAGCTTCAAGTTAGAACGTGGCCTCCAGTTTGAGCCCAGTGCGGCAAACTCACGGTTACACATTGAAGGTTACACAACCCTTCATTCATCGATTGAGATGCTGAAAGTGCACGAGTAAACTCTCTCATACTGCATGTATCAACATAGCATAACACGTATCTCCAACGCATATTGACGTATGTAGACCACAGAACTTACTGAACGTGTTTCTAACTTACAGCTACCGTATAATGGCGTATTGGCAGCGTTTAGGGAAATTGGTATATAAAAATGGGGTTGGAACTGTCGTGTTCAGATTTTCGCTCTAATCGTCCGATCCTCGGATACACATATTAACTGTGCTCCAACTGGGGAAACGGAGTAGACCCGTGCGTAACAAACTAATCAAAAGAGAATTTAGAATTATAAAATATTTAATAAAAAACTGCTGCGATACAATTCAATACAATATTCCATGGAACAAAGAGCCCGAGATCTACGCTTGACTGACTGGATAACCAGTTAGCTGCCTGACAGTAGTTCATCCCGAAAGTCTCCCGCTTCTCCGCTACAAACACATATTGATCCCCTTCAAACTCCGCCTAGTCGTCGCCTGGTCCTTCTCATCATTCTCGTAATCCTGTCCCATGCTTCGCGATCGTTATCTTGACAGCTCTCAATGTCTGCCAACTCCCCTATCAGTGATCCACTTCTGTGCCCGGTCATCCATGACATCTTCCTCCTTCCTGGCACCTTCCTGGCATTTGGTTATCTATTCTCCAATACGCTCCTCCACGCCCTCCAACTGACACTTTCTACGGGGTGGGGTACATGGAAACACTTTTAACACATGAATACACACTTCTAAATTTGCCCAAAATATATGTATTATTATTATTATGAAATACACATGCATTTTCTTGATTAACACCACAAATCCTGCATCATCTCCATCAGAGGGTGAGGGCAGGGGCGTCGCAACAGTGTAGGCAAAGTAGGCAATTGCCTGGGGCCCCGAGCTGGAAGGGGGCCCCCGAGGACGACAGATTATATTTCCCCCCCGCGTGCGCTTAATGATGTTGTATGCATGTATCAACATAGCATAACACTTTTTGAAAAAATGACTTAAATGACAGACCGGAAAGACTCTGAACAGGCGTTGCACCTGCTGCCGTCTCCACTGTAAAATTTCCTCTCACGTGTATTCTGGCTCAAATAAATATCCAAATTACTACCACTCAGTAAGACTTGGCTGAAGTTATAGTCCTCATTTGATGAGCATCTTATTTTACACAGAACAACTGTCGCTGTTCTTCAGTAACAGTTGTTCTGTGTAAGATAAGATGCAGGGATTGTTCTGTTTACTGTCATCTGGAGGAGGTTGTAAATCTTCTTCGGATAACACGCTGTATGGGTTATTTCTTTCCTTAGGAGAGCCGTGTACATTTTACAGCTTATTGTATGTGTGTGGTCTCAGTGAACTGAAAGCTATATAATCTGTAAGACAATTGTTAAGATATGTGTTCTCATATGTTAAAATGAGTATGCGCTCATATATACACATATACACATATTTTATATTTATTTATAATTTCATAATTTATAATACTTTGTGCACCTCTATTATAAGAGTTACGTTGTTACGTTGTTGTGTACACATGACATCAGTGGCGAAGCGTGTCTATCTGTGTCTATCTACCACCACCCCCCCCCCCCCCCCCATTCGAACATTCGGTTGTTCTAGTCAGACGGACGTCACTTTATGCGTTATCTCATTTAGGCAGATAAGATTGTCGCAGCCAATAGGCCTATATCACACTTCCTGCTTCCGGAGCCGTGAGCAGTGTACTCTTTCTTCCGGTAGTTACCCCAGATACGTGACAAACTGTGGCCGCCTCCTCTCCTCTCTGTTATTGTAATGTACCGGCTGCTCAATGTCTAAACAAAGACAGCCCTACCTCAGTTTACACCATTTACCCAAAGACAAACTCCTCCGCAAGTCTTGTGTGAGGCTGATAAGGAGGATGAAGGTCCCTCGTTTCATGTTCTCAGGGGTAGCGCATATGTCTGCAGTTTGCACTTTGACAAGGAGAGCATATACGTCTCGAAAAGTGGGCGGAATAGGCTAATAATGTCGGGTATGTGTGTGATTAAAAGCACTGGTCCTGACCCCCACACACACTCCATCTCTCATCCGAATAGAGCCACATATTGTCGGGTATGTGTGTGATTTAAAGCACTGGTCCCAAGTAGGGCTGGGCGATACGTACCAAAACCCGGTATTTTTTGGCTGCATCGCGATATACGATATATACGATATATAGATAGATAGATATATATCGATATATATATATCGATATATACATATCTCTATCTATAGGTATTTTATACAAATTTGGTTTTAACTCAATGCCACAAGTACCGGTATGTCACAAGCACTTTTATTTTAAGACAACTCATATTCACAAGAATAACAGGCATTCCCTTTTAGAAAATATACAGCTGCACACTACATATTAACACGTAAATGAAAAGGTACATTGAAATAATCAAAATCCATCAAATAAATCACCTATATTATGTACATACCTCTGCTTCTACACAAAATCACCTTTGTTATTCAAGATTCAAGATTCAAGTTTACTTTATTCAACTTTATTTATCCAGAGGGAAATTAAGGTGCAACAGTTGAGACAGGGGGAATAAATCCACACACTAAGTATACTAATACCTAAAAACTAAATAACAACAAAATAAACTAGTATAAACAAAATATAACTAAATGAAATCTAAATGTATGTGTTATATGGCGATATATCCAGATAGAGCCACAAGACACAATGTCGGGGAATTGTATGATTCGGATTTAGACTTCTTCACTGTAGAGTGTTCATTCACTAGTTGAACCAAATTGTCTGGACCGACTTTTGGAAGGTTATGCAGCAATGTTGTCCAGCGATAACTATCCGCCATGGTGAATGCCAAGGTGAATGCATAAACCGGAACTTGGGATACACTGCTCCGGCGGGTTCTTCCGGCGTTCTAATCTACTGTGATATAGGCCTATTTTCAAGTGTACCATAGTTGTCAAAGCAGTGTCCATGTAGTGAAGTTACAGCCCAACACAGCAGCACCACACACAGGCTATCGATGAAAGGGACAGTCTTAACGGGAAAAGGCTTAACATAACTTAAAGTTCCAAAACAGCAATCAAAAATAACCAAATGTCTCTGGCATATGTCTTGTCATTAGCACTTCACCTGTCACAATATCAAAACCTAAATCCTACTATTATGGAAGTTATGTTACATTGAGTGTTTTCCTCTCATAAAGCTGCGTTAAGACTTTTCCTTACTGGCTCAATAGAGAGGAAAACACTTAATGTCACATAACGTCCATAATGGTAGGATTTAAGTTGAGATATTGACAGGTGAGTGCTAATGACAAGACATATGCCAGAGAAATTAGGTGATTATTTATCGCAGTTTTGAAGTCTTTTCACGTTAAGCGACGACAAATGAGTCTCACTCACCAATGATGTTCACTTAAAGACAAAATCGATTCTCCTGTCCTTCTGGATGTTTCGATAACCAGGTCATAAAGCTGATCACTGCTTTTCAGATCCAAAATAAGTTGCCTTTCAATAGCTATGGAAGCTAATGCAGTGAGTCGGGATTGTCCTGTTCTGTTTTTATCCGTTTGAGGGCGGACAATGTCCTTTCCACAGATGCAGTGGTGACGGGGATCATTACAACTTTTTTATAATGTCCATGTTTTCACTGAATGGTCGTCTTGAAAAGGGTACGAACAACAATTCCGCAAGAAGATCATCTTCACCTAAACCAACGTAGCACTACGCTACTCTAGGTCTCGAGACAGTATACCTTCTAGCGCACTATGGACCTGTGGGCAAATCTGAAAGAATACGCCCATTGGCTACAAATAACTATATGATTGGTTGATCAAATTGTCTTTGTTTACTTCCAACTAGCAAAGCTACAACTCCTGAGGTACTATTTCGCCATGAATTCCCATAAGAAAATGCGTTTTCAAAAACAGGAGAAGAAATACTCCGAACATTGTTGTGTTCCGCTTTGTTCAGCATCATCGGAATGTAACGGTATTTAGAGTTTCCATGGCTTTCCAACATATCCCGACCTGAGAAGAACCCGACGTGGACATCCGATTCTATACCAGGTAACGTTAGACTGAAGTTGTGCTATTCAGCTAACTGTTTAACATCGACCAAAGTAAACATCAGTTAAACTATACAGAATCCTATCGTAAGTCTTAATACAAAAGAGTTACTGTGCCTACTGCACATTGGTCAGATCATTTGATCAAGTTAATAAGGATAAGGTGGAAACGTGTTTGGGTGATCAAACATATTTACATAAGTTAACACTGCTAATATACACCATCTAAGGCATAATAGTTATCAAGGAAGGTTATTCAAGTTTGTTTGAGTAGGGAGAGAATGTAAAGCTAAGCATTTAGGAGGGTAGGCATCGTCTAGGAGCATGGTTCAGTAACAATAACTGTTCTACTCATAATAACCTACTTTTCCATGAAGCAGAGGGTATATTTCTAATTGTTTTCTCTTTCTTCTTAGATTAGATTCCGCTTCTGGATTCATCGTCAGTGGTGTTGACGCACAGCCAATGCTCCTGTGTGGCAGGCAGTGTTGTGTGCAATCACATAGTGGCATTGCTGTTCCAAACAGGTGTGCAACGATTACACATGGATCCACAAGTGCAAAGATGAATTAGAGAAAAAGCTGACCATTTATTTTTCTACATATACATGCCAAGATACCTGTCTTTGAGAAATGAACATAAGCAAAACCCAGGTTCTTCAATGAAAGATTGGAATGACAAAATGTTATAAAATATTTTATTACAGTTCATTTTTCAATAATGTTTTTTAGCCAATATGTTACAATGTTAATTTTTACAAATCTATACAAATGACTTTACATTCAACAGTTTGCTTACATTGATAATGTTTGTGTACATAAGATTTACAGAATGTTTAACAAAATGATCTGCCACTGGAATAAACAAAATTCACAAAATTAAATTACAAAAATTATTAATTAATTAATTAATTAATTGTGTTGAACCAATGCTTTACTTAACCCATGCCTTAACTAATGCCTTGTTTTGTTTTAGTTTGACAACAGGCATGCCACTGTAAACGTCTGCCAATAAGCCCTTTCATGGTGCAGTGAGATTTGTAGGTGAAGTACATCTCACTTTGCAGGAGTGGTGAGGATGGTGTCTGACACTTGAGCTCAGTGCAGTCCAAGATGACCTGGGTGTCTGGGAAATCTCAGAATTCCTCAGGGAGGTAAGCTTGCACTTCTGCAGGTGTGATCCAGATGCATTGAGTGGCTAGAAAACGTGTCCATGTTGCAATAATGCAGCTCACTGTGGACTGGTGTATGTTGAATCGATGTGCCGGGTCCCTCTCCTTCAAACCAACCAACAGAAAGACGAGGAAAATAAAGAACTTGTCGATTGGCTGGAGCAGCTGTCTCTGGAAGGTCAAAAAAAGGTTTTAAGTTATAAACTAGTAAGGCTGTGCTCTTGTTTGGCTAAATGTTTTATAATGGTTATGTGTACCATACCATGGGGGAAAACTGAGTTGCTGTAGTGCACCGGTGTATTTAAAGGGGGCTGAGTCCTTTAGTGTAGCCTTCTGTAAATGCAATGGCATCCAACCCTCTGTTACTACAAAGCAGCTCAGACCATAACCTACCGTTAATGTACGTGCTCTGGAGGCTCTTGGCTCTGGAGACCCGAACCATTTAGTCAATTGAAGGCTCAATCAAACCCCAAAACGCCATCAGGTGGTCATAGCTTGGAAATGTATTTACAAAAAGACATATACATCTTGTCAGTCATTAATTAACAAAGTAAATACAATCATACACGGTCACCAAAATAATGTTAGCTGTAACAACTAAGCCAATGTCTCATCTCGTATGCATGACTGCAGCGGTCACGCAGTAGGTACATTTTTATTAAGACTTACGATAGGATTCTTTATAGTTGAACTGTTTACTTTGGTCGATGTCAAACAGTTAGCTGAATAGCACAACTTGGGTCTAACGTTACCTGGTATAGAATCGGATGTCCGCGTCGGGTTCTTCTCAGGTCGGGATGGGTTGGAAAGTCATGGAAACTAAATACCGTTACATTTCGATGATGCCGAACAAAGCGGAACACAACAATGTTCGGAGTATTTCTTCTCCTGTTTTTGAAAACTCATTTTCTTATGGGAATTCATGGCAAAATTGTACCTCTACTCAGGATCTGTAGCTTTGCTAGTTGGAGGTAAACATATATACCGGAAGAGGTTTACTCATTTAATTTGAAGCCGGATGTCCTTCACACAGCTTAGTGCATATAGCCCATTGTTCAGTCTGAAAGGGGTTCACGTGGGGTGGAGTGCGTGTGCGTGTGCGTGCGTGTGTGTGTGTGTGTGTGTGTGTGTGTGTGTGTGTGTGTGTGGTGGTGGTGGATTTGTAGATTGGATGAACACAATCTACATTCATTTCCTATGGCGGTCATTTTTGACCGGGAACACCACAGGTGTTACAAAGTTGACTAAACCAATTAAAATTCAATGAAAGTGGTGATCAGCAATTGTATATGTTGAAATGCCTAGCGTGGAGGATATCATAAGGCCTTGAGACAATCAAATGTAAAACCCAATATTTATGATTGATGAAAGTAGGAAATCGGTCAGATTTAACCGAACACGACAGAAAGGTGACGCTACTATTTATATAAAAAATGTTATTGGACTTCCGGTTATGGCACAGTACTGGTGAGACGCATCTTCGTGAGGCTCCCAGGCTAATATATTGAAACAAGAAGACCACAACTTTCTTAAAATACACGTATACTTGAACAATAGACTACCTGCCAACCCCATGCCAGGAAAATCGAAAACGTTCAGGGCAAGCTAAAGCTAGTCGAGCTGCTGCTAGCCAAACCACAGAGGCAATAGCCCAGAACGTGGAAGTCCTTGGCGCCATATGCTCTATGCAAAGTGACTTTTCAAAGAAATGTGACGATGTGCTGGAGGGAATAAGAGGACTCAAGGGTGAGCTGCAACACCAAGCTAACAGGATCACAGAAGAGGAGGAAAGAATTGGAAAGACCGAGGACGACTTAAGCTCCATGCACAGCGCTATCAAAAGGCTACAGGATAAATGCGCCACTTTGGAAATGAAGGTCGAAGACCAGGAGAACAGGGCCCGTCGCAACAACCTAAGGCTCATCGGCCTGCCTGAAAAAGTTGAGGGTCAAGACGCGTGTGGTTTTTTTGAGCAATGGCTACCTAGAGCCCTGGGCACCGACACCTTTCCCACACAGCCCGTTATTACTAATGTACAGTCTCTGGACAATAAGTTAAGCGGGCTACAGGCTCGTATTCAATTCCACCGGGAAACTAAGGACAATTGTATCATCTGCCTTACGGAGACATGGATGTCGGAGGGGGTTACCGACACAGCTATCGAGCCGACGGGCTTTTCCGTCCACCGGGCGGACAGAACAAAGGCTCTCTCCGGTAAAGATCGCGGAGGGGGGGTATGTCTCATGATAAATAGATCTTGGTGCAACCAAAGTCATGTACATCCCCTCAAGTCTTTCTGTTCCCCGGACCTGGAGTACCTGATGCTTATGTGCCGTCCACACTGGCTACCTCGGGAGTTTACAGCGGTAACCGTGACCGCTGTTTACATTCCCCCACAAGCCAACACGGACACAGTGCTGAAGGAACTGTACGGGGCTATCAGCGAACAGGAGTCGGCACACCCCGAGGCTGCTCTCATCGTGGCGGGGGACTTCAACAAGGCGAACCTGAAGAAGGTTCTCCCGAAGTTCTACCAACACATAACGAGCAACACACGGGGCGAGCGGATCCTCGACCACTGCTACACTCCCTTCCGTGATGGCTACAAGGCCCTCCTCCGCCCACCGTTCGGCAAATCAGACCACCGCTCTATCCAGCTACTCCCCGCCTATAGGCAGAGACTGAAGCAGCAACCGATCGCTGTGAGGGAGGTCCAATGCTGGTCGGACCAATCAGACTCTATGCTGCAGGATTGTTTTGATCACGCTGACTGGCACATGTTCCACGTTGCCTCGGACAATAACATCAACGAGTACGCGTCGTCAGTCACCGGGTTCATCAAGAAGTGCATAGATGACGTTGTTCCGACCAAGTCGATTCGGATATATCCCAACCAGAAACCGTGGATTAACGGCGATGTCGCGCTGCCCTACACGCGCGTAACGCCGCCTTTGGCTCCGGGAATACGGAGGAATATACGAGAGCCCGTTACGACCTCCGTAAGACCATCGTCACTGCCAAGCGGGAGTATAAGGACAGAGTGGAAGATAAATTCAAGAACCACGATGTGAGGGGTATGTGGCAGGGGCTGCAGACGATAACGAACTTCAGAGGGAGAACCAGTTGTGTAGAGAACTCCTCTACCTCCCTCCCAGGAGAGCTAAATACTTTTTTCTTGCTCGGTTCGACGTAAACGGCAGCCCGCCGAAGCCAGCACCGACTGAGGAGACCAGCCAGCTGCGCATCTCGGAGGCGGATGTGCACCGCACCTTCAAACGGCTGTACATCCGTAAGGTGGCAGGCCCCGACGACATCCCGGGCCGCGTCCTCAGAGCATGCGCAGACCAGTTGGCAGGAGTCTTTGCAGACGTCTTCAACCTCTCCCTGTCCCAGGCTGTTGTCCCCGCAGTCTTCAAGATGTCCACCATCGTGCCTGTCCCTAAACAACCCAAGGTAACATGCCTGAACGACTATAGACCTGTCGCCCTCACCTCGAGCAAATGCTTCGAGAGGTTGGTCAAGGACTTTATTTGCTCCGTGTTACCTGCCACGCTGGACCCATGGCAATTTGCATATCGTCAAAATAGATCCACGGACGACGCAATTGCCATGGCCCTCCACACTGCCCTTTCCCACCTGGTGGGAAAGAACTGTTATGTGCGAATGCTGTTTGTGGACTACAGCTCAGCGTTCAACACAATAGTTCCTGCCAAGCTCGACACCAAGCTGAGAGGTCTAGGCGTACCCCCATCCACGTGCAGCTGGATACTGGACCTCCTGTCGGACTGCCGCCAGGTGGTGAGGATGGGCAGCACCACATCAGAGCCACTGACCCTCAACACGGGAGCCCCCCAGGGATGCGTGCTGAGCCTTCTCCTCTACTCCCTCTACACCCACGACTGCATGGCTATGCACAGCTCCAACGTCATCGTCAAGTTTGCTGACGACACGACAGTGATGGGCCTGATCACCGGTGACGACGAGACAGCCTACAGGGAGGAGGTCGGATCGCTGGAGCAGTGGTGCCAGGAGAACAGCCTCGCCCTCAACGTCAAGAAGACCAAGGAGCTGATCGTGGACTTCAGGAGGCAGAGGGGAGAGCACAGCCATATCTCCATCGACGG
>CM051004.1:16236615-16324389 GCA_027704905.1 Muraenolepis orangiensis | reverse complement strand
GTTGCAGTAGAGAGGGTCAGCAGCTTCAAGTTCCTCGGCGTGCACATCTCCGAGGACCTCACATGGTCCACGCATACCACACACGTGGTGAAAAGGGCACAACAACGCCTGTATTTCCTCAGGCATCTGAAGAAATTCAGCATGGGCCCCCGCATCCTGAGAACATTCTATAACGGCACCATCGAGAGTGTTCTTACAGGGTGTCTCACCGCCTGGTACGGGAACTGCACTGCACTCGAGCGCAGAGCGCTTCAAAGGGTGGTGTGGACGGCCCAGTATATCGTTGGAGGTGAGCTCCCCTCCCTCCTGGATATTTACAATCAGCGGAGCGTGGCCAAGGCCAAACGAATCATAAAAGACATTGCCCACCCCAGCCACGAACTGTACTCACTGTTACCGTCAGGCAGGCGATACCACAGTATCAAGTGCCGTACAAATAGGCTTAGAGATAGCTTCCACAGTCAGGCCATCAGGCTGCTGAACAAGGGTGTATAGCATATAACAATGTATATTTGATTACATTGATTTATATATACATTCTGTGCTGATATTTTGCATTTTATAAATTGCATTTTTATTTTTTATTTTTATTTTTAACTTTATTCTATTTTCATTCTATTTTTATCTATTTTTATCTTATTTTATAACTGCCGTCTGTCGTCGGGTATTGCACACAAGATTTTCACATCACTGCTTTATACTTGTGTAAACTGTGAAGTGACAATAAACTTGACTTGACTTGACTTGACTTGACTTTACCGGAGAGAGCCTTTGCCCGGTGGACGGAAAATCCCGTCGGCTCGATAGCTGCGTCGGTAACCCCCTCCGACATCCATGTCTCCGTAAGGCAGATGATACAATTGTCCTTAGTTTCCCGGTGGAATTGAATACGAGCCTGTAGCTCACTTAACTTATTGTCCAGAGACTGTACATTTTGCCAGTAGAATGGTGGGAAGTGGGGGGCGATCGGATCGACATCTCAGCCTGACTAGCACGCCGGCTCGCTTCCCTCGCTTCTTCCTGCGACACTTGTGCGTAATCGTGCCCAAGATGGTCAGGGATAATCCAGCTGTGACTTCGGGTGGGACGGCCGAGTCGAAAGAATGAAAAAAATGAACGTGCTGCTGACTTCCTGAACAAAGATAGTTGCGATAAAAAGAATAAATAACAAAAAACTGCGTGGTCGTGCGGGAGCTCGAGACACGGCAGCCATCTCGTACGGCGCCATACTCCATCTCCAAATTTGAGGTATCTGGCCAGGTTTTGGGGTCATGTTATCTGATTTCTTGGTAGCTTTCCCCACTCTTCGATGACCAAATAAGAAGGAAACACTGAATCGGCTCCGCTTTTATAGTGTTGAACTTTCCTGACTAGCTTCCAGACCATAGTCGAGGAATACAGGGGATATTAATCCAGGGCCGAAGCACAGGCTTCGGGTTCAATAACCCACTTAATGAACAAACAGGCAGGGTTTACTTCGAGAGGGTTGGATTTATTAACAACTTATTCTAGACAGGTGTACATTGCTCATTCACATTGCGCTCCCACACACACACGCCACGCCCCCCTCTCTAAGGGGTAGGCAGCCTTGCCCTACATGAACCTACTGGTATAACAATAGGTTTTTATTACGTGACCGACATTCGCAAATACCACGCAACTAGCACGCAGGTCAAACGCAACTTGTAAGTTTTGAACGCAACTCAAACGCAACTCGTAAGTTCTGCACGCAACTCACACGCAACCCACACGCAACTCACACGCAACCCATAGGTTGAATAGGTTACAAATTGACAAAATTGTTGATTTCGGTTGCGTTTGGTGCATATACAAATATTTTTTACACGCAACATAGGTTTCAGCATACGCTATGGTGTGAGGGCACCATAAGGAGGGTTTTATATACCTAGGAATAACAATTGTGAATATTGTCCCCTCTAATTATGACCCCATAATACAATCAGTAACAGAATATCTGAATAGATGGATGCCAATGCCCATCTCCATGTTAGGCCATATTAATATTCTTAAAATGTCTATTCTGCCCAAATTTCTTTACCTGTTTCAATCTACCGGTATTCCTCTCCCTCTTTCACAATAATCTTTTTGCAAACTCAGGCAGCTCTTCTCAAGTTTCATATGGAACAACCGGCGTGCAAGACTACGGCTCTCCCTTTTGCATCTGCCTTATGATAGAGGGGGACTTCAAGTACCTAATCTACAATTGTATTATTGGGCAGCGCAGCTTCGCACAGCCATGTTTTACTTCTCCTCTGACCCTCCAGCATGGCTAGTCATTGAACACAATACAACATCGGGCCTATCCCTCCATTCGTATATGTACTTTGCTCATGCTAAAAAAAATTAAAAAACAGACAAAAAAAATTTGTCTGTTAATTTGTTTGTTAAAAATACTCTTTCTGTTTGGCATGAAGCACATGTCTATATAGGAGATGCTCCCAAACTCTCCCAGTTCTCCTCAATATGGGGTAATGATAACTTTGACCCCGGTAGAGCGGATGGGGGATTCAAACAAAGGGCTGCCAAGGGCAGTGGCGGCCGGTGACATCCGAAGTAGGAGGGGCGCAGGAGTAACAATCTTTTTTTTAATGATTTTTAATCATATCTGCTGTGCAATACCGGATTTGCCCAGACGGTGGCGCCATTTCACCATGTAAACGACCGAGAGGGCTAATTATAAATAAAAAAACTATACATAATATAAACCTCATTCTACTCTGTATTGTATATATGTATATTGACTGAACATTCCTTTACTTACTGCTTAATTTCTTTTTTTACTTACTTTATTTTTACTGTATGTAGCACAATCAATCAGTATTCTGTATTTTGTTGTGACAAATAATAAACAAACTTGAAACTTATGGTGAAAGAACATTTATTATATGGTGCCTAGTAGAAAATAAACAAGAAAAAAATATGGTCTTATATTAGAAAGACTACCCAGTGTGCCATCAAAAATAATACCTAAATATGGTCTTACATTCGATTGTGCAAAAGTAATTAGAACAAAATAGAAGATAATAAAATAGACCTGATACAAGTCCAGAGATAAAATGCAATACAATGTTAAGCTTACAAATTAAAAAGGTACTGGGTCCTATGTACACTACACTACTATACAATATACAGTTTAATCTATGTACCTATGCTATACAAGAACCACTTAGCAAACCAGGTTCTGGAAAACGACTGAATATATAGCCTTATTCTGTCTGTTGCTGGTTGCTGAATGCTGATGTCAGGCTGATGAGGTCCAAACTCTTTCACTCTGAGTTTTTCTTGCAGTGTTCGTCTTTCAAATGGTGTTGCTTTGAGGGATTTGACAGAATTCTCCATGGTAGCTAGTGTAATGGCTGTGTCCTGTACAGAACAAAAAAAGAACACACTTGCAACATGAGGTCTCACCCACACACACGGGTCTCAATCTCCTCTCCTCAGACAGCAAGACGCAGCAAGAACTGACTCATTAACAAATGCTTCTGAATTTAACTAATTAAATAGAATACAAATGCTTAATACATTCGACCACAGCCTATATTAGCAGACAAACACACGGAGGACCCTGTAGCTAGCATTGGGGAAGCACGTGTCCACGATAAACTTACAAAACCCCAATCCACACCGTTTACATACAAATGACACAAGCTGCATGTTTATACAGCAAGACCAACATTTCTTATCCCCTTTACTTTTCGTTTACATCGTCCACAATAAAAATAAATGTAAAACTATAATCGGGACAAAAACAAACAACGTACCTTTCCTCAGACAGCAAGACGCGAACTGAGAGCAGAGCAGTACAGGCTTTACAAATAACTAGGTTCAACTAGGCTATGAATTGCGCATGCGTGACTGGTTTTCTTTGCTCACGCATTCACGCATGCGCCACTCAATTTGCTCACGCATGCGCCACTCAATTTGAGTCGCGCATGCGTGACTGGTTTCCTTGTTCGGGCGCAATGAAATGCGCTCCCAGAGATCGTATTCAGGACCCTTGATAGGCTACATTTGCCTATCAAATTTGGTACCTACCTCAAAACCTTGACCCTTGATAGGCTACATTGCCTATCAAATTTGGTACCTACCTCCAAACCAGTGCGCCCAGGTTTGGAGGTAGGTACCAAATTTCTATGAGAGTGACGTCAATGACAAACGAGGGGGGAGAATAGCACGCACAACAATGATTTATATTTGCTATATTAACGTTATTGTGCATTTTAAACACAAACATCAAAAAAATAAAAAATAAAAAAACACAATTATTATAATGTTTATTTTTTATTTTTTTTTCCTCTCTCAACCAGGTGGGGCGGCGCCCCTGCGCCCCTATGGACGAGCCGCCACTGCAACTGATCAAACGACATATGTTTTCCTTACAAGTCATTTATTTTACTCATACCTTGGCCAGTGGCGGCTCGTCCATAGGGGCGCAGGGGCGCCGCCCCACCTGGTTGAGAGAGGAAAAAAAAATAAAAAATAAACATTATAATAATTGTGTTTTTTTATTTTTTATTTTTTGACCCCTAAAAATAAACTAAACATGTTTAAAATGAATAATAATTACTCATTTTATGTATGTTTGTGTTTAAAATGCACAATAACGTTAATATAGCAAATATAAATCATTGTTGTGCGTGCTATTCTCCCCCCTCGTTTGTCATTGACGTCACTCTCATAGAAATTTGGTACCTACCTCCAAACCTGGGCGCACTGCCGTGCGCCCAGGTTTGGAGGTAGGTACCAAATTTGATAGGCAATGTAGCCTATCAAGGGTCAAGGTTTTGAGGTAGGTACCAAATTTGATAGGCAAATGTAGCCTATCAAGGGTCCTGAATACGATCTCTGGGAGCGCATTTCATTGCGCCCGAACAAGGAAACCAGTCACGCATGCGCGACTCAAATTGAGTGGCGCATGCGTGAGCAAATTGAGTGGCGCATGCGTGAATGCGTGAGCAAAGAAAACCAGTCACGCATGCGCAATTCATAGCCTAGTTGAACCTAGTTATTTGTAAAGCCTGTACTGCTCTGCTCTCAGTTCGCGTCTTGCTGTCTGAGGAAAGGTACGTTGTTTGTTTTTGTCCCGATTATAGTTTTACATTTATTTTTATTGTGGACGATGTAAACGAAAAGTAAAGGGGATAAGAAATGTTGGTCTTGCTGTATAAACATGCAGCTTGTGTCATTTGTATGTAAACGGTGTGGATTGGGGTTTTGTAAGTTTATCGTGGACACGTGCTTCCCCAATGCTAGCTACAGGGTCCTCCGTGTGTTTGTCTGCTAATATAGGCTGTGGTCGAATGTATTAAGCATTTGTATTCTATTTAATTAGTTAAATTCAGAAGCATTTGTTAATGAGTCAGTTCTTGCTGCGTCTTGCTGTCTGAGGAGAGGAGATTGAGACCCGTGTGTGTGGGTGAGACCTCATGTTGCAAGTGTGTTCTTTTTTTGTTCTGTACAGGACACAGCCATTACACTAGCTACCATGGAGAATTCTGTCAAATCCCTCAAAGCAACACCATTTGAAAGACGAACACTGCAAGAAAAACTCAGAGTGAAAGAGTTTGGACCTCATCAGCCTGACATCAGCATTCAGCAACCAGCAACAGACAGAATAAGGCTATATATTCAGTCGTTTTCCAGAACCTGGTTTGCTAAGTGGTTCTTGTATAGCATAGGTACATAGATTAAACTGTATATTGTATAGTAGTGTAGTGTACATAGGACCCAGTACCTTTTTAATTTGTAAGCTTAACATTGTATTGCATTTTATCTCAGGACTTGTATCAGGTCTATTTTATTATCTTCTATTTTGTTCTAATTACTTTTGCACAATCGAATGTAAGACCATATTTAGGTATTATTTTTGATGGCACACTGGGTAGTCTTTCTAATATAAGACCATATTTTTTTCTTGTTTATTTTCTACTAGGCACCATATAATAAATGTTCTTTCACCATAAGTTTCAAGTTTGTTTATTATTTGTCACAACAAAATACAGAATACTGATTGATTGTGCTACATACAGTAAAAATAAAGTAAGTAAAAAAAGAAATTAAGCAGTAAGTAAAGGAATGTTCAGTCAATATACATATATACAATACAGAGTAGAATGAGGTTTATATTATGTATAGTTTTTTATTTATAATTAGCCCTCTCGGTCGTTTACATGGTGAAATGGCGCCACCGTCTGGGCAAATCCGGTATTGCACAGCAGATATGATTAAAAATCATTAAAAAAATTGTTACTCCTGCGCCCCTCCTACTTCGGATGTCACCGGCCGCCACTGATCAGTTGGTTCATAAATATGCCATCCCTAGAAGCCACTTCTTTAAATTCCTGCAGTTAAGGAGCTTCATATCAGCAGAGACTAAATGGCAAATGGCGTCCTGCCTCGCGTCAAAAATGTACCTGTGATCAAAAGGAAAGTAAATACATTTAAATTGAATTTCCTTGAGAGTGATTAAGTGGAAATTGATGAGTGAAATTGATTAACATCGCTATTAAACACTGATAAAAAATGGAATAATAATAATGCTGCTTATAATAAAATAGTAATTATAATAACTATCTAAAGATAGAAACGAGTTATTCTTTCATATTTTTATTTAGTTTGTATAGTTTTATGTTTATTTTATTTTATTTTTGTATTATAATTATTGTTTCACATCCTTTACTTTATCTGATTGTATTTACTCCTGTTTCATTTCAACCTGTGTGGTTTCCCTGAATGTTCCATATTGAGGGTGGGGGGTGGGTGGAGGGGAGTGTTATTTTCCCATGTGTCAATGTATGTATGTGTGACTATGTTCTTTCCAATGTGTCAATGTATGTATGTGTGACTATGTTCTGTCTATGTGAAAAACCCAATAAATATAATGTTAAAAATGTCCAAAATTTTGCAAAAGCCCATTTTTTCCAAAATAAGTGTTGTAATAACAATAGTAGTAACACCAACGTGAGACCGTTGATGTGTGAGGTGATTTAAGTGACGCTACATTTCATAAAAATAAAGTTATTGAAATTTAAAAAATACATATATTCAACAAAACTATGCAAAAGCAATTTTTTTGTAAAATAGGCATTGTAGTATGATCAAAAGGAGACAATTGATGTGTGAGGTGATTTTGGTGACACTACATTGTATAATATTGAAGATAATGAATATTTGTATAGTATCTATTTTCGGGCGTTGCACTTTATAGACGGTCCCTGCGCACTCGCCTCGCAGCACATAGAGATCAATGTTATTTGTCCAGCTGAGGTTGTAGCTTGTTAACTACCTTTTTACGGTTGAAGAGAGGCGTCGCGTGTATTTTAAAAACGTTTCGATTAAGAGTTATTGACCCGCCATTTTCGAATCTGTGAACATCTTGCCAACTTTACTGAACTGTGTCGGACAACGGTCTAAGTTGAATAGGATTTCCTGGGCGTACGTGGTCTAACTGGTTCCGTGTGCACCGTCGAGTTTGCATTACTTCTTGCGAAGAAAGGAACGACCAGGTTGGCAAAGAAAATATTGGTTTTGTACAGTTAGTAATTATGCATATTTTGGTTACGGGTGTTTCTGACATGCACGCCAGTAGTTGTGTGCGTGTGAATCCGGACCTCCGGGTGTGGGCGGTGGTCATGCGATGCAAACTCAAATAAACTACGAGTAGTCTGTGTATTGACTCTGTGATGTCAATCTACACCATTTGGCAGTGTTTGTGTTTACAGGAGGACCTCCACACACACGCAAGCCATGGCCACCCTTGGTAGCTCTAACACAGAGTTTGCTTTGGACATGTTCCGCACTCTGAGCCAAGAGAACCGAAACGGGAACGTGTTTTTCTCCCCTTTGAGTATCAGCTCGGCTTTAGCTATGGTGTACCTGGGAGCCAAAGGTGACACCGCCTCTCAAATGCGGAAGGTACACAACGTGTGTGTGTGTGTGTGTGTAATGTTTCATGCCACTTAATTCTTACATTATCCAATTCCAAACACCAGCATTTTGGAGCTATTGCTGAGACTATTATATTTCATATGTTTGTGTTAGTTGAATACGAGAGATAGAAGGCCGACTATTGACGCCAGAAAGGAAATTATATCAAAACTATGATACAATGTATTAGCATATTACATTTAAATGTTCATTTTCACGTTTATTATTTATTTTTTAGCCTTCTGTTATGTGCTGCTTCGACACATACGTACTACTTGCTTAGAAACTAACAATGAACCCTGTGTGTGTGTGTGTGTGTGTGTGTGTGTGTGTGTGTGTGTGTGTGTGTGTGTGTGTGTGTGTGTGTGTGTGTGTGTGTGTGTGTGTGTGTGTGTGTGTGTGTGTGTGTGTGTGTGTGTGTGTGTGTGTGTGTGTGTGTGTGTGTGTCCTAAATTCTGTTCTGTGTAGACTCTCTCTTTCTCTACCGAAGACATTCACACAGACTTCCAAACCCTCAATGCTGATATCAACTCTCCATCGACTGCATATATCCTGAAACTAGCTAACCGTCTTTATGGGGAAAACACTGCTCACTTTGTTCCGGTCAGTTAGTTTTTTCTGGTAGTTTAGCTCAAATATATGATTGCATTGAATTTGCATTTGTTTACCTTTCTAATAAACGTCCTGCAGGAATTCCTGGCAGCCACAGAGAAGTTCTACAATGCTGACCTGAAGGCAGTAGACTTCATTGGGGCTCCAGACGATTGCAGATTGGAAATCAACAGCTGGGTTGAACAGCAGACTGAGAGTAAATATAATTTGAGAGCAACCAGACCCAGAGCTGGGAAGGAACGTCATTGAAACATTTAGGTTTCAATGGAAAGGCTGTAATCTCAGTTGGGTGTGTGTCTCTCTGTTTGTCTACAGATAAGATCAAAGATCTCCTTAAGTCGGGTACAGTGACTTCCAGAACAAGGCTGGCACTGGTGAACGCCGTCTACTTTAAAGGAGACTGGCTCAAACCATTTGATCAGGCCAACACCAAACAGATGCCCTTTAAACTGAACCAGGTGAAACATTAAATGTAATATTAGGACAAAATCATCTATCTGAATGTGGCATTATTGATGATCATCAATAAGGCCACATACAGATAGTTGATCGGTGGGGAGGGATAGCGGTGCCTTAACACCTGCCTGTTTCCTTACTCCCATTCATCTAAATTCACCGCTGAATGAATAAAAACAATACTAAAATGCTATATGCCGTACTTAACGCACACAAACACAACACTGCATAGCACGTGTGTTCATCATGTGCTATTTCCTTCATGCCAGAACGAGAGCAAGCCTGTCCAGATGATGTACCAGATGAAGAAGCTTCCCTTCAACTACATCCCTGACTACGGCTTGCAGATCGTGGAGCTTCCCTATGCCAAGGAGGAGCTCAGCATGCTGGTCTTGCTGCCAGAGGAGTCCACAGATGGCTCTGACCCACTGCTTAAGGTAACGCAACAGTCAAGGATAGTTCTACCACAACGCCAGATCGATCGGGTTAGAGTGAATCTTGGCGACCGATCAATCCCCTAATTATTTGTATTGACTGTGTGTGTGTGTGTGTGTGTGTGTGTGTGTGTGTGTGTGTGTGTGTGTGTGTGTGTGTGTGTGTGTGTGTGTGTGTGTGTGTGTGTGTGTGTGTGTGTGTGTGTGTGTGTGTGTGTGTGTGTGTGTGTGTGTGTGTGTGTGTGTGTGTGTGTGTGTGTGTAGCTGGAGAAAGAACTAACTCAAGAAAAGCTGGATGAATGGACCAACAGGGACAACATGGAGACCCAAACTGACGTCCTAGTTCACCTTCCCAAGTTTAAATTGGAAGAAGATTATGAACTCAAAGAGTCATTGAGTAAAATGGGCATGACAGATGTGTTCAGTGGGGCTAAGGCGGACCTTTCTGGAATGAATGGCGAAGGAGGTCTCTTCCTGTCTACGGTGGCCCACAAGGCCTTTGTGGAGGTGAATGAGGAGGGGACAGAGGCTGCTGCAGCCACAGCTGCCATTGTGTCCTTCTGTATGATGCGAGAGGAGCACTTCACAGCAGACCACCCATTCCTGTTCTTCATTCGGCACAACAAGACAAAGTCCATCCTTTTCTTTGGTCGGTTCTCCTCCCCTCAGTAAAAATAAATTACTACAACAGGTTAAACTTATTGTGTGTTTAAATAACAGCCCTGTTAATGAAATAAAGACATTTTAAAACAAGCTGAAGTTTTTCAAGTAAGTTATTTACTATTTCTTTTTGGTATTCATAGTTCGAGATTTTGAAAAATGTTGAAAAGAAGGTTTGTGTGTGCTTGAAAGATCATATAACATGAGAAGAAAAGAGGATATCTATATACAAATATTTTACGGTATATGTAAAGCAAATACAATAAGCAAATTAATTGCAAATACTACTACTACTGCCAAACAGACAATCCCTTATATTCTGAGAATCAACAATATATTTCACTTTCCCTTATTTCCTTTTTAACAGTTTGTTGATATTAAATAGCCGATGTCAATCTACTTGACATTTCTTATGTTATCTTCCCATAATAGATTTGGTTTATTTGTTTTTCGGCAACACAAATGTTGTAGAATTGTGTGAAGCTCTCTAAGGCTAACTACAACAACAGCAAGGCAACTGATTCTCACAGACAAACTCCAAGCTGATTGGCCAGGGTGATTTATAGCAATCTATGGTGGCAGTGTAGTTCAGGAGGTAGAGTGGTCGCCTCACAATGCTGGTTAAATCCCCCAGCTTTTAAAAACTGTTGAGGTGTCCTTGAGCAACTTACCATACACACCCTAACCATAACTGCTGATAACGTGCTGCCTTGCATGGCTGAACGGACCACCGCCAGGTGGTGAGGATGGGCAGCACCACCTCAGAGCCACTGACCCACAACACGGGAGCCCCCAAGAGATGTGTGCTGAGCCCTCTCCTCTACTCCCTCTACACCCACGACTGCATGGCTATGCACAGCTCCAACGTCATCATCAAGTTTGCTGATGACACGACAGTGATGGGCCTGATCGCCGGCGACGACGAGACAGCCTACAGGGAGGAGGTCGGATCGCTGGAGCAGCGGTGCCAGGAGAACAGCTGATTGTGGACTACAGGAAGCAGAGAGGAGAGCACGGCCCTATCTCCATCGACGGTGTTGCAGTAGAGAGGGTCAGCAGCTTCAAGTTCCTCGGCGTGCACATCTCCGAGGACATCATATGGTCCACGCACACCACACACGTGGTGAAAAGGGCCCAACAATGCCTGTATTTCAGCGGAGAGTGCTTCAAAGGGTGGTGCGGACGGCCCAGTATATCGTTGGAGGTGAGCTCCCCTCCCTCCTGGATATATACAACCAGCGGTCTATTATTTTTATTTTTATAACTGCTGTCTGTCGTCGGGTATTGCACATAATATTTTCACCCATTGCTCATACTTACTACTATACTACTATAACTTTGATGGGACAATCAACTTGACTTGACTTGACTTGACTTGACTCCGCCGTCGGTGGTTGAATGTGTGTATGAATGGGTGAATGTGAGGCATTGTATGTCACAATGGCTATTCACCCTGCCTCCACTAGGGGGCAGCGTCAACCCACATTTACATTTCCCCCACACCTGCAGCGCATGATTAACCGGCCTATTTAAGTCTACCCCGCACACTCATACTTGATACCAGATTGTCCTGATGACACAGACTCTCCAGCGTACCCGGACTGATTCCTGTTGCCGACCCTGCCTGCCCTGGTCCTGCCCACCCTGCCTGGTTCCTGATCTACCGCCCGTCCCTGACTACGCTTCTGCCTGCCCCTGCCTGGTTCTCCATCTACCGCCCGTCCCTGACTACGCTTCTGCTTGTCCCTGCCTGGTTCGTCTACCCTGCCCCGGTTCTGATCACCTGCCTGTCCCCGACTACGTCTCTGCCTGTCCCTGTCTGTGTGTGATATTTATCGCAATAAATACCACTATCTGCCTTTGGTGTCTGTGTGCAGCATTTGGGTCCAAACCTAACCCGCGACATTGTAAAGCGCTTTGGATAAAAGCCACACCCACAGACTGAATTCATATGCAGTTTTTCAGTTGTAGGCTTTTGTTAGGCAACTTTCCATTGACCCATTGTGCTCTCAGTTGGCAATCATTGATAGTCACGTGTCTGCTTCTTTCTGTCCTTTATGAAAGTCATAAAGATTAGTCATTAAATAATAAACATTACTTAGGTCCTTATTGTGTCACGGCTTGGTGTAGGTGGGACCCAAAAGCAGAGCGGTAGAAACAGGGTAACAAAATGATATTTTAATTGCCCACAAACCCAGAGGGGTGCAAAGCATGGCAGAGTCCAAAAATGTTGTCAAGGCAAGTAGAGGTCGGTAACAGGTTGTCGAGGGTTGAGGCAAAGGTACAAAAAACGCTGAGACAAAAACAAAGTCAATATCCAGGCGATGGTCAAACACGGTGAATCAAAAACAGAATACAATACGTAATATTTTGACTTGAAACAGATCAGTGTGATAATCCAGCGATGAATGACAGACAAGACATGACACGGCCGAAAGAGAAAACATGGAATGGCATTCGGAGTCCAGTGACATTGCGGATCCAGGAAGCCAGCGGAAATCCAGGACTAGGAGTGGGAAGAGCTGGGTTGGACCGTGACAGTACCCCTCCCTCTAAGGACCTCACCACGGCATCTTAGGCACGGCAACGGGATGTCTCCGGTGAAACTCAGAGAAACTCCTAGGTGGAGGAGGAGGGAGGGACAAGGGACTAGAGAACACAGGTTTTATCTGTGACACATAATGGGTGAATGCGGTGCCTAGACAGAGGAAGAGCCAGCCTAGACAGAGGAAGAGCCAGCCTGACCGTGCATGGGTTAATGATTTTGGAAATGGGGAATGGACCTATGAACCTAGGCACTAATTGAGTAGAGGTTACCTTGAGAGGGATGTGCTTGGTGGACAACATCACCCTCTGACCTGCCTTGTAGCGCGGAGCAGCTGTGCAGCGACGGTCAGCCTGCGCCTTATAACACAGTGACGACTGACGTAGCACCCTCCTGGCTCTGGTCCAGGTCCTTCCACAGCACTGAATGAAGCGCTGGGCGGAGGGTACCGCCACTTCGGGAAAAGGGGGGGTTGGTAGCCCAGACAGCACTGGAAAGGTGATAATCTCGTAGCGGAGGAGGGCAGGGAATTGTGAGCGTACTCAACCCATGGCAACATCTTGGACCAGGTGGTGGCGTTAGCTGATGACATGCAGCGTAGGGCCACCTCCAACTTCTGGTTGGTCCTCTCTGTCTGGCCGTTGGTCTGGGGGTGATACCTGGAGGACAGACTGGAGGATGCTCCCAGCAGGATGCAAAAGCCTGCCAAAAACGAGCAGAGAACTGTGGTCCCCTGTCAGACACAATGTCAGTTGGCAGACCGTGAATCCTAAACACATGGATCAGGAGATCATCAGATCAGCTGTCTCCTTAGCTGAGGATAGTTTGGGCATTGGCACGAAATGAGCCGCTTTGGAAAAAACGGTCGACAATGGTTAGGATGCAGGTGTTACCATTCGAAAGGGGGAAGACCAGTGACGAAAATCAATCGCTAGATGAGACCAAGGTTGTCGGGGAATTGGTAGTGGTCTGAGGAGCCCAGCCGGGGGTCTATTGCTCACCTTATTCCGTGAGCAGACGGGACACGCAGCGACATAAGCCTTCACATCATCACTTTACGTTGACCACCGGAAGCGCTGTTTAACGAGAGACACTGTCCGTGACACACCCGGATGACAGGCCAGTCTTGAATTATGTCCCCAGTCCAAGACATCAGCCTGAGATGTTAAGGGAACAAAGAGTCGACCTGGGGGCACGTCACTTGGTCCTGGTTCACAAACCAGGGAGCCACCTCGCTGGAGATTGAGAGGACTGTCCAGGAGGCGGGACAGTCCTCTCAATCTCCAGCAAGGTGGCTCCCACCAAGCAGCGAGCAGGCAGAATCGTCTTGGCGGTGTCCGGGTCATCTATTGGGGCAACAACTTGAGAGAGTGCATCAGGCTTGGTGTTCTTCGAACCAGGGGGATAAGAATATTAAAAAAAAAAAATGTAATGAGAGAAAAATAGTGCCCATCTTTGCAGACTTGATATATTCCAAATTACGGTGATCCGTCCAGACTTAAAAAGGAATGTTGGTCCCCTCCAACCAATGTCTCGATTCTGCAAACAAAAATTGTATAGCCAGCAGTTCCCGGTTCCCGACATCATAATTCTTCTCAGTAGGCGTCAACTGAAAATAAGGGTGCAACTTGTTGTTCACTGGTGACCTCTGAGAGAGAATACCTCCGACTCCCGTCTCGAAGGCATCTACCTCCACCACAAGCTGAAGGTCAGGGTCTGGAATAGTCAGGACCGGTGCAGATGTGAAGCGTGACTTGAGCACCTCAAACGCCTCCTCAGCCTATTCTAGTTCCAGACGAACGGCTGCTTGACATTTGTGAGGGCAGTAAGGGGAGCGGCCACTGAGCTATAATTACTGATGAATCGCGATAAAAATTAGCAAAACCTAAAAAACGTTGCAGTTCCCGTCTGGAGGTGGGGGTAGGCAACTCGGTCACAGCTGCCACCATGACAGGATCCATCCTAATTGCATCAGGAGAAATACAGAAACCAATAGAAGACATCTCCGTGACATTAAACTCACACTTCTCCACTTTAACATACAGCTGGTTGTCCAGCAGCCTCTGGAGTATAGCGAGCATGGATGTGATGACTCTCTTGGGATGCGGAACAAATGAGAATGTCATCCAAATAAACAAAAACAAACTGATTAATGAAATATCTACATCGTTGACTAGAGCCTGAAAAACAGCAGGTGCATTGGACAACCCGAACGGCACCACCAGATATTCGTAGTGGCCGTCGTCGTGATGTTGAATGCTGTCTTCCGTTCGTCTCTGTCTTGAACCCTGACAAGATGGTAAGCATTACGTAGATCAAGCTTGGTGAAACATCTGGAGTAACTCAAAAGCAGAAGACATCAATGGCAAAGGATAGCGATTCTTGACCATCACATCATTAAGACCACGATAGTCAATACAGGGGCGTAAAGACTTATCCTTCTTCTCAATGAAGAAAACCCCCACTCCGGCTGGAGAGGACGGACAAATTATTCCAGCAGCTAGAGACTCGTTAGACCATGACATATTGATGCAACTACGGTACATACACATCGGTGTGCTACATAAATATTACAAATGAATGTATTTTCTTGACTACAGATTACAAAGAAATCGCAGTTCTCTATTTAAGCATTCAGATCAAAGCAGGTCCTGGAAACTCTGTGTATTGTTCGTACTTTGGTTTTTCCATTTCAAAACCGAATAGTGCCTATAATAATATAGTATAGAATAATAACAGTTGGAAATTACCAGTTTCATTATGTTCCGAGGGAGTCGGCAGCTCAGTTTAAGGTCTTAGAATGGTTCTAATATATTGAATTAAGACTACATTTATGTTTTTTTAAAAGAGTGGTCCACGTGTAGATGCACAAGTTTTAAATATTTTGCAGCTGTTCTGGAAAATAAAACATTGACATGACAAAAATGTAACATTACATTTCATTACATTACATTACAATTCTCTCTCCTCGGTCCTGATACACCTGGACCTGTCGACCATTCGACACTGTGAACCACCAGATTCTCCTCTCCACCCTTGAGGGGATGGGTGTCTCGGGCTCTGCTCTCTCCTTGCTTGCATCCTACCTGACCGGTCGCTCCTACCAGGTGGCATTGAGAGGGTCTGTGTCAGAACCACGCAGACTACCAACTGGGGTTCCACAAGGATCGTTCCTGGGTCCTCTTTTCTTCTCTCTCGACTTATCCTGCCACTGCTATGCTGATGACACCCAACTGGTCTTGTCGTTTCCCCCCTTGGACACGCAAGTGTAAAAAAAACATGGAGCGACTCCGTCACTGCCAGAAGGGCTGTTTCTGTCGAGTGACTCGCCTTAAAAGATTGGTGGGGATCCAAGAGGCAATTCTGGTGGAGATACAAGGACAATAGGTTAAAGACAGCACGTTCAAGAGTTTTGGATAAGAATGGAAAAATATTTGTAGTTCTTGAGTTTAGAGGGGTCGAGTGTTGGTTTCTTCAGGAGGGGGGCGACTCTGGCTCTGTCTTGAAAGCAGCGGGAAAGCATCCAGACGTCAGAGATGCGTTGATGATGTGTGTCAGGAAGGGCAGGAGTTCAGGCGCAGTAGACTGAAGCAGAGTCTACAGAGTCTCTCTATGCCTATGTTACTACTACTAAAAAACACCCAGAATTCCTAGTATTAGTTTAACCAATTAAGAGCACTCTATTGGCCTTCTAGCACATAACATGCACATCTGTGATGAGCCTTGGAATTATTACTTAATCATGTGTCACCATAACCAATGTAAAAAGTCATGAGCAGGTAATTAAATTCACATTTGATGTATGTATAGCCGAATTGCTGCCGTGCGACTATTCTCACCCGGGTGCAAATAGACACTCAAAGCAATTTAAATCCTTGTTTTTGCCATTTTTTGGTTTTTCCGTTTTTCTGGTTTTCTGTTCTGGTTTTAATACAGAAAAACGAACAAAACTACCCCGTCCTATTCGGGTTTGAAACGGAATAACCAAAGAACGAACCATACATGTGTAGCCTGTGTAATTATTTTATGTAGGATATTCTGTCTGCCTGCCGGTTTTCTCTCCTGTAACTCACACCTGGGTTACGTCATTAGTATTGGCGGAGAGGCGGGGAAATGATTACGACGGGCATATGTATGGACACCTGGGGTCCTTAGCCAGGTAACTTGTCTATGCGCTAGCTGGGTGCTTGTGCGACGCAATGGTGTGGGTGCTGCGGCTTGTTTCGAGTGTTGTAGAGAGCCAACGCAGACGTGGCCGGTAACCGTCGTTCCTGTCAACAGTATGAACGAAATAGATGCAACCACAGATTGATGCAGCTTCTCATTGCTAGCTGCTGTTCTTTTGAGTGTTTGATGCGTGTGTGAATGCTACTCCCAGTGTCTTATTTTCATTTTCCCTCTAGCCTGGGGACTGTTTGTGTATCCTAGTAAACGTGTGGCGAGTCCCAGGTTAGAGGGTCTTTTTCTTTGTTTGTTTGTTTGTTTGTTTTTTTTGTTTGTCTCCCCATAGTCTGCCCCTGTATTGGTCAGGTCACAAGTCGAAGCACCAGGTAGGCTTCAGGAAGCCGGTCTCCATAGAGTGAAGTTTGACTCACTGACTAGTGTTTGATTGCTGTGTGGTCTTAAGGCCAATTATCTGAGTGTTGCACCAGTACTTAAAGTTTGCAGTGTTTGTACACCCATCCACGTGTGGTATTGAGACCGTAGCTCCCATAGCCTATACATATATATTTATGACTTGACTGTTGACTGGTGGCAGATTAGCTATCCCCCCCACCTTGTATGTATGTACTGACCAACTTGCATAACCTCCTTCAACGATATGAAATAAAGAACCTGATTTATTACTTTTCTAAACTCCTGGTGTCCGTAAACTCATTAAGGCAGAGTTCCCCTTGCTCTGACACCATATCACATCCACTAGCTCAAGGGGTGGCGTAGTCAGCTCTACTGTAGGGGGCGTCACAATTTGGCGTTGTCGGCAGGATGGTTTTCTTCCCTCTTGAAGTGTTGTGTTAGGTTGGTCAAGGGAGTAGTGTGTGTATGTGTGTTTGTGTGATTGTATATTGGCATTTAAAGAACAGCAGCTGGCAGCAACATGAGCGACACAGACGAAGGAGCCAGCGCTGAACGACGGCAGCAAGGAGCCAGCGCTGAACGACAGCAGCAAGGAACCAGCGCTGAACGACAGCAGCAAGGAGCCCACGCAGAGCTACAGCAGCTGCAAGAACGTTTGGACCAGCTCCAACTTGAAAATGAGAGACTTACTCGTGCACGAAATGGAGGTACTGGGGGAAATGTTGGTGACGAGGGTATCCCATTGGTACGACGGGAACAGGCCTTGTATCTCCCTAGAGAGAGACGGTGCCCAAAATTCTCTGGCTCCACTGCTGGAGGGTCTCTTTCCATTGATGAGTGGGTGGCGGAGGCTCAAAGCTGCATCAGGTCTAGATATATGTCCGACTTTGAAAAGGCAATGTTTTTGTATGACCATTTGGAGGGCGAAGCCCGAAATGAGATTAAATATAGGCCGACAGCCGTTAGAGAAAACCCAACACAAATGTTTGACATTTTAAAAGAGGTATATGGGTGCTCAAAGTCCTACGTTTTCTGGCAACAACGTTTTTTTGATAGGAAGCAAAAGGAAAACGAGTCACTTTTTGAGTTTTCCCATGCATTGATGGAACTTGTGGACAAGGTGAAAATGTCCGAGAAGGATGCCATTGCTAATCCTGACGTGGTATTACGGGACCAGTTTTGTGAAAATGTTTATGACCACATGTTGCGACGGGAACTTAAGAGACTGGTGCGAGCTAGTCAGACACTGACACTCTTAGACGTACGGCGTGAAGCCATCCGGTGGGTGGAGGAGGGACAGGCAGGGCGTGACCGGAGCCACCGGCCTTCGGGGCGTAATGCAAGCGAGGCTCAGTACACAACACAGTGTGAGGTCACCTGTACTCCCAGCTCTGAACTAGCTCAACTGAAAGACATCGTCTCAAAACAGCAAGCCCAGATCGATACTTTAGTCAAGCATTTAGCGCAGTCTGGTCATCAAGCTCCAGATCCTCAGACATATCGAGTGGGTCAGTTTAGACGTGCCCCTGATGGCCAGCCTATTTGTCACCGATGCGATCAACCCGGCCACATAGCTCGTTACTGTCAGGGAGCCCGTCCTTTGAATAACCGTAGGCCAGTTCCCCACCCACCCCCTGACAATTCCACTAGTCAACCAAGGGCCCCTGCCAACAGCTCCATTAGCCATCTGGGAAACTAGCGCCCCCCAGTGTGCAGAGCCACACACTGGGAGGGGAGGTCTCTGGTTCTGTATTTTCTTCTTCCTACGGCCAGTTAGTGGGAAATTGTCCTGTGTTGAGTGTAACTATGGGGGGTGTCATGGTTTCGTGCTTAGTCGACACTGGGTCAATGGTGACTACAATCACTGAGAGTTTCTTTGGCAGGCATTTCCTTCATATGCAGACAAAAGATTGTAAATGGTTAGGCCTGAAGGCGGCTAACGGGCTGGATATACCATATATCGGCTACGTGGAGCTAGACATAATAGTGTTGGGACAGTGTATTCCTGGGAGGGGGGTGCTGATTGTCCGGGACCCAGAGGATGTGACTCTCCAAACCCGTAAGACGATGACGCCTGGTATTTTAGGCATGAATATATTAGGAGAGTGTTATACGGTCCTTTTCGAGCAGCACGGCCCCAAGCTCTTCCACTCCCCTCCGGTTCTGTTGGCAACCCCGGCAGCACAGCGTGCTTTGAGGCAGTGTGAGAAGATTAAGGCTGTCATCAATGCTACCAAACCCTTTAAGGTCAAAATTCAGGGAAAGTCCTCACTCTGCATTTCGGCCGGCTGTCTCACCATGATTCCCGTCACATGCCCCCAGCTAGACTCGGCTGAGTTTTTGCTGGAACCATTGAGCTTTGAGGAGGAGCAGTTGCCCGAAGGTCTTCTTGTGTCCCCCACCCTTGTTTCTGCCCAGAGGGGCATTTTCTACGCCCCTGTGGTCAATGTCAATAACACAGATGTATGGCTTTCTCCTCGCCGCACCATTGGCACTGTCCAAGCAGTAATGGCACCTTCTACAGGAACCTCCTCCATTGTGGTAGACCCTTCCTGGGAGGACTGTTGCGCCTATGTGTCCACTCAGGAAGTTACCACAGACCCGGGTGCCACTGCCACTCTTCTCCCTGACTTTGAGGGGCTCACCCAGCAGCAAGCTGCTCAGGCCAAAACTCTGTTCGCCAAGTACGATAATGTGTTCTCAAGAGGCGAAGGAGACATAGGGTGCACCTCCCTGATCACGCATGAGATCCCTGTGCTAGACGATGCCCCAGTTCGTCAGCCCTATAGACGTATTCCACCCTCTCAATATGAGATGGTGAAGGCACACATCCAAACATTGCTGGATAGCCAGATTATCAGAGAAAGTTGTAGTCCGTACTCTTCACCAATTGTCCTGGTAACTAAAAAGGACGGGAGCCTTCGACTGTGTGTCGATTATAGACAGTTAAATGCTAAGACCCGCCGAGATGCATATCCCCTCCCCCGAATTGATGAGTCCTTGGATGCCCTGTCAGGGGCAAAGTGGTTCTCCACGCTGGACCTTGCGAGTGGATATAACCAGGTTCCCATGGCCGAGAAGGACAAACCCAAGACTGCCTTTTGCACTCCATTTGGCCTCTTTGAGTTCAATAGGATGCCATTTGGACTCTGCAACGCGCCGGGCACATTTCAGCGTCTCATGGAGCGCATGTTTGGGGACTGTCGGTACCAATCTGTCCTCCTATACCTTGATGATGTGATAGTCTTTTCGGTTTCCATAGAGCAACATCTGGAGCGGTTGGGGGAAGTGTTTGCACGGCTGCACAAACAAGGGCTGAAGGTCAAGCGTTCCAAATGCAACTTCTTCCAACATAAAGTGAGCTATCTTGGCCATGTGGTCTCTGAGGAGGGTGTATCAACTGATCCTGCTAAGATTGAGGTTGTGAAGGAGTGGAAGCGCCCTAGCCATCTTGCCGACCTGCGCTCCTTCCTTGGCTTTGCGAGTTATTATCGCAGATTTGTAGAGGGTTTCTCTAAACTTGCCACCCCTCTACACCACCTAGTGGGGAAGTTGAGTGGACCCCGGCGGAAGGGAAGGACTCCTCCGGTTCCCCTGATGTCAGCATGGGATGACACTTGTGAGCGGGCTTTTCAGTCTCTCAAAGAGAGGCTCACCTCCGCACCAGTTTTGGCATATGCAGATTTTAAAAAGCCTTTTATTCTTGAAGTAGACGCTAGCCACGGGGGCCTAGGTGCCATACTGTCCCAAGAGCATGATGGGAAAGTCCGTCCAGTTGCTTTTGCCAGTCGAGGGCTAAGACCAACAGAGAGAAATATGGAGAATTATAGTTCCATGAAGCTTGAACTCCTTGCAGTGAAGTGGGGGGTCACAGAAAAGTTTAGGGAGTACTTGCTGGGGAACCATTTCACCATATTGACGGATAATAACCCGCTGAGCCATCTGCAGACTGCAAAGCTGGGAGCACTCGAACAGCGGTGGGCGTCCCAACTGGCCTCATTCAACTTCACCATCAAGTACCGACCAGGAAGGAGCAACCAAAATGCTGACGCCTTGTCCCGGCAGTACCTTGAACGCTTTGCTTTTGGCACGGAGGTCCCGGCCTTGGGAGCTTTGGCTGGGGAGTTCTCGCTGCCCACCATGGAGGGCCTATGCGAAGAAGTGGTTGCGCTACCTGAGCGCATGCCGCAAGATCTCAGCCGGCTGCAGGAGGCTGATCCAGTCATTGGGCCGTTGCGCAAGTACCACCTGGAAGGGCGACGTCCAAAGGCTGAAGAGCGTGAGTTGCTGTCCAGCGCTAGCAGGGTACTGCTTCGTCAATGGGACCGCCTGGTGGAGCAGGAGGGGGTACTGTACCGCCTCATTCGTGCCCCAGGGGGAGGCCCAGAGACATTCCAAGTGTTGCTCCCACAGTGCCTGAAAGAGGAAGTATTACAAAGTGTCCATGACCATCAAGGACATCAAGGCACAGAGAGGACTCTTCAGCTCCTACGGAGCAGGTGTTTCTGGCCGAATATGGCCAAAGAGGCTGAGCGATGGTGCCAACAATGCCAGAGGTGTGTGCTGGGGAAGGCTGTCCAGCCCAAGGTTCGTCCACATTGGGGTACACTACAAGCCAGCCAACCCAATGAGATCGTGGCCCTGGATTTCACCATTCTGGAGCCCGCCAGTGACGGTAGAGAGAATGTTTTGGTCCTGACGGACGTATTTACCAAGTACACTCAAGCAATCCCCACCAAAGACCAAAAGGCAGCTACTGTTGCCACAGTATTAGTACAGCAGTGGTTCCATCGCTTTGGCCCTCCAGCCCGCATACATTCTGATCAAGGGCGTAATTTTGAGAGCTCATTGATTCAACAGTTGTGTCAGATGTACCGGATTCAAAAGAGCAGGACAACCCCTTACCACCCTCAAGGAAATGGACAATGTGAACGGTTCAACCGCACCTTACATGATCTTTTGCGGACACTGCCAGCCGCAGAGAAGCGACGTTGGCCGCACCATCTCCCCCAGCTCACCTTTGCCTATAACACCACGCCCCATCAGACGACTGGGCACACTCCGTATTACCTCCTGTTCGGCCGTCACCCAAGATTGCCGGTGGATTTTCTGCTTGGGACTCCAGAGGCAGTCCGACCTGCAGACACGCTGGAGGAATGGGTCCAGAAGCATCAAGAGAGCATGAGACTTACCCAAGAGCATGTGAGGCAAAGATCGGAGGAGCAGGCACGGCAGCGGAATCAGAACCACAATGCCCAGGTGAACGATGCTGGGTTCGAAGAGGGTCAGCTTGTGTACCTGCGCAATCATGTGCAGGGAAGGAATAAAATTCAAGATCACTGGAACGCTAACATCTTCCGTGTTATTCGAAGTCCCCCAGGGCCCGGAGTTGTGTATACTGTGGCACCGCTGGAGGGAGGACCAGTCCGGCATGTCCACCGGTCTGAGTTGAGAGCAGTTCCTGATGGGGTACGGCCGGAGCCGGAGAAGAGGATCCATACTGCCCACAGAGCAATACGGCCTACAGTCCCTACACCCTCAGAAGAGGAACCGTCCGAAGATGCTGTCATGGTGTTTTATGAGGAGGAGCCCGTGGAGGGGCCTGAACTACCGAGGGCCACTACCCCAGATGAGGTAGACGATGTGCCTGAGACCATGTCTGTATCCCTGCCCCCGTCCTTGCGACGCTCCGCCCGGTCCACAGCAGGCCAACATTCAAATCCCTACAGACTCCCCCTGGGCTTTGCTATCAGAAGTGAAGGAGAGGGAGAGGTGGATGATGAACACCAAGATGGTCAAGAATAAACATGCCATCGTCGGGCCGCCGATTTATTTGGGGGGGGTAGATTGTAGCCTGTGTAATTATTTTATGTAGGATATTCTGTCTGCCTGCCGGTTTTCTCTCCTGTAACTCACACCTGGGTTACGTCATTAGTATTGGCGGAGAGGCGGGGAAATGATTACGACGGGCATATGTATGGACACCTGGGGTCCTTAGCCAGGTAACTTGTCTATGCGCTAGCTGGGTGCTTGTGCGACGCAATGGTGTGGGTGCTGCGGCTTGTTTCGAGTGTTGTAGAGAGCCAACGCAGACGTGGCCGGTAACCGTCGTTCCTGTCAACAGTATGAACGAAATAGATGCAACCACAGATTGATGCAGCTTCTCATTGCTAGCTGCTGTTCTTTTGAGTGTTTGATGCGTGTGTGAATGCTACTCCCAGTGTCTTATTTTCATTTTCCCTCTAGCCTGGGGACTGTTTGTGTATCCTAGTAAACGTGTGGCGAGTCCCAGGTTAGAGGGTCTTTTTCTTTGTTTGTTTGTTTGTTTGTTTTTTTTGTTTGTCTCCCCATAGTCTGCCCCTGTATTGGTCAGGTCACAAGTCGAAGCACCAGGTAGGCTTCAGGAAGCCGGTCTCCATAGAGTGAAGTTTGACTCACTGACTAGTGTTTGATTGCTGTGTGGTCTTAAGGCCAATTATCTGAGTGTTGCACCAGTACTTAAAGTTTGCAGTGTTTGTACACCCATCCACGTGTGGTATTGAGACCGTAGCTCCCATAGCCTATACATATATATTTATGACTTGACTGTTGACTGGTGGCAGATTAGCTATCCCCCCCACCTTGTATGTATGTACTGACCAACTTGCATAACCTCCTTCAACGATATGAAATAAAGAACCTGATTTATTACTTTTCTAAACTCCTGGTGTCCGTAAACTCATTAAGGCAGAGTTCCCCTTGCTCTGACACCATATCACATCCACTAGCTCAAGGGGTGGCGTAGTCAGCTCTACTGTAGGGGGCGTCACACATGGATTGTGGAACTATCTTCAGTGTACATAAATCACACAGTCTGTCTTTCTGGCTCTGGCACAGGCTTACTGTCAGTTCTGTATAGAGAAGATAAGCTGTACATTACGTGTCTTTTATCCTTTTCTTATCTTGACATTGTGATTTATTGGTAATAAAGGTGTGTCCCCACTAGACTTGCCACCCGTTCCTTGAAATACGTATTTGTTACGTAATTGGGAATTAAATGTTGCGTTCCGTATTGAACCAATACGGAACGCATTTTGTCCCGTATTTTCACAATCTGTCCCATGCACGTCTGTCACACACACACGTGAACACTGAACTAACAATAATGAACAAAATAAAGGACAGGAAATATTAAAAACAGCAAAATATGTTGGCGGGAGGTGCGCAAGACCTTCCGCGGACTCTCCTCTCTGCTCTGCCGCTGTGCCAAATCCTGTCTGTCTGCCTGTCAGCCCGGCCCGGCCCCTTTGCGCTGCCTGTCGTCGTTACGCTCGCTACGTTACGTCATTACGCCGCTCTGTCGCGGCGTGATTTTTAAAAACAAATGCAAGATGTCTTCAGATACGCCACCTCGTCCTCAAAAGAGGAAACACCGACAACAGAAATACAGACGAGAATGGGAAGAGGCAAACCAGTGGCTTGATAGGGTCCCTGAAGATGACTACAAGGCAAATTGCAAAGCATGTCGCAGAACATTTTCAGTGTCGCACGGTGGGCTGTCTGATGTCAAACAGCACGCAGCCGGGGATCTCCACTCAAGAAATATCAGAACACAAAGGAGCCAAGCACCAGTGTCACAGTTCTTCATAGCTGAAACATCTCCTGAGATTGATTCGGTATGATATGGGACCAGGGGTGGGTAGAGACTCTACCCACCCCTGGTCCCATATCATACCGATATGATTTTAAAGTCTATTAAATAAACGTGTATTTAATATTATCAATATAGAATGAAATGTAACCATAAAGAACATCTCTGATTCAGAATCAGAACTCTTATGTTGTTATGCTAATGCTGTTCCTAATAGATTAACAGCAAATAAATACTGTGAATAAATAGGCCTACTGTGAATAAATACGATTGATTGATTGATTGATAAATAAAATAAATAGTGACAACAATATGAAAGTAATAATCTGACATCATCCCATTCCCCCCTCTAGATTACTGCAGCTGAGGTGACACAGGTATACCACACAGTAAAACATAACCTCAGCTACAACAGTGCTGACTGTGGACACAAGCTCAATCAAAAGACTCTATCTGATTCCAAAATGGTGAAGAAGATGACTTTGGGGAGAACAAAGCAAGAGGCACTGGTGAAAGACGTCCTGGCCCCGAAGGCAGTGGGTGATGTTCTCAAGATCTTAACATCACCACCCCTCCCATTCTCCATACAGACCGATGCTTCCAATAAAGGAAACAGGAAGATGTTTCCCCTTGCTGTCCAGTACTTCACTCCAGAGTCTGGTGTCACCAACAAAATGCTGGACTTCATAGAGAATCCAGATGAGTCAGCTGCTGGGATTGTAGCTGTCCTGGAACAATCCCTTGAGAAATTTGGCTTGTCAATGGATCAAGTGACTGCATTCAGTGCTGACAACACAAATGTCAATTATGGTATTCACAACTCTGTTTTCACCAACCTGAAGAGAAAACAAAACGATCTGCTGCGAGGAAACTGCCATGCCCACATAGTGCACAACACAGTGAAGCACGCCCTTGACAAGCTTACTGTAGATGTGGAGAATGTTGTGCTGAAGGTCTATGGCCACTTCTCCATTTCAGCAAAAAGAAGAGAGTCACTCAAAGAATTTTGTGAGTTTTGTGACGTTGAATTCCAAGAGATCCTACGACATGTGACAACCAGGTGGCTCTCCCTCAATCCAGCCATCCATCGGCTGATGCAGACCTGGACTGCACTGAAGTCGTACTTCATCAGTCTAGGAGACGAGTGTCCCAAGCAAGTGCAAGCTTTGTTAAAGCTCAACAGAGACTCAACTGTGGAAGATGAAGACATTGTGGAGATTTACCTTCTTTTCTGCAACAATATACTCTCCCTCTTTGAGGAAGTAGTAAAGAGCCTGGAGAGCAATAGAACCACCTGTGTTGAGTTGTATTCCATCATGGATGAATTCAGGCAAAAGCTCATACAGAGACGAGACGACCAGTTCTACAGTTCAAAAGCTGCAGCGCCTCCTCCCTCATGACGCACACATGGCAAGGGCCGAATTCACTGCATTCCTCAATACAGCCATTTCATATGTTGAGAAATGGTTCGACTTCTCCGAAGAGAACTGGCTCTTCTCACTGCAGCCTCTCTTACTCCAACATGGCAACCTGACCTTTAATCAAATTGAGAAGGTGGCTACCAAACTCAACCTCATCAATAAATTGAAGATGAATGAGCTTTACGATGAGTGCACCACAGCCAATACAATCCTGAGGAGGCTCAGAGAAGAATATTCTGATGCATGGAAGTCCAAGGGTGTGGCTGCGAGGTGGATGGCTGTGTTTAAAGAAGTGGATGTGCCCAACATGCTCTCCATCATGAGACACATCCTGAGCATCCCAGCATCCACTGGATACGTGGAAAGGATCTTCTCCAGAATGACCAACAAGTGGAGTGACTGCAGGAGCAGGTGCTCAGTGGAGCTCATCAGGAGTGAGCTCCTCATTACTCTGAACTTTGAGCAGACCTGTCCAGAGTTCCACACCACAGCTCTGAAAGACAAGGAGCTGCTCAGTGCTGCAAGAAGTAACAAGAAGTACTCCTGGAAGAAGAAGTGAGGAAGAGAGGGGACTGTTTAAACCTGTTCTAACAAAAAAAAGGACATAAAGGAGTTGAGGGAAGCTATGCACTTTATTTTTTATCTGTTTATTAGTTTTATGTTATGCACTTTCTTTAGGCGTATCTTGACTCCACTGGTGGCTCCCAGTTATGAAGCAGAGGGTATGCGGCCAGGTTCAGACTTGGCTCAGGGAGTGATGTTATCAATCTTTTCATTTGTCATTTTGTTCAATCAGATAATCATAACAGGTTCACAAAAGTGTTTCATTTTAAGATGATTCGTAAAAGAGTCCTCAGGCAGGCTTTGTTACAGCTGTTACAGCACTTTATATGCATATAATACAGACTAGCATATGCTCAAGTTCAGCCTAGGTCAGTCTAATCACCCGTAACAAGTTTACAAGTGTGTTTCATTTCATTGTTTTCTGCCTTAAGTTTAATTGTTCCCAAATGTTACACTTAAAGCACATTCTATTGTAGCTTATTTAATTTAGGTGCTGTTCTGTTTCAGTTAACGTGCCCTATGCAGGCAGGCTTTGTTTAATTTACTATGGCTATGCTCAGGTTCAAATGTTACACTTAAAGCACATTCTATTGTAGCTTATTTAATTTAGGTGCTGTTCTCAGGTTCAGGCTAGTTCAGCCTATGCACAGTATGTATTTAAACATGCAAGTTTACAAGTTCATTGCTAATAAAGCACTTTAAACTAAGTATGACTACAGTAAATGCTTTCTTGACTACCCCTTCCTTACTGACCACCAAGTGACCCCAGGGCCCAGAGGCTATTATGGTATGTGAAATCATGTCAATTATTTAAATCAAAGCATTTTGGTTCATATAAAAAATAGATATATTTCTATGCATTTCAGGAGTTTCGGACACCCGCGCGGCGTGAGGGGTGTTCCTTATTTCTATTTCTGAAAGGTGGCAACCCCACCCACCTTGCTCAAATAGTGTATAGTTCCCTTGGCTACACGTTATATAAAGCGACGCAGTGTCGGACAGCGGTCTTCGTTTAACAGGATTTTCTGGACGTTCCTCTACCGTGCCTTATATTTACTTTCATTGAATTACTTCCAGATAACTGGGTCTGTGCACCGTCGAGTTTGCATTGCTTCTGGACGATCAGGTTGGCAAAGTTAAAATATCGGGTTGTATAGTTAATAATTATGCATACTTGTGTTACGGGTCTTTCTAACATGCACGCCAGTAGGTGCGGGCGGTGGTAATGCGATGCAAATTCATATAAACTACGAGTAGTCAGTGTATTGACTCTGTGATGTCAATCTACACCATTTGGCAGTGTTTGTGTTTACAGGAGGACCTCCACACACACGCAAGCCATGGCCACCCTTGGTAGCTCTAACACAGAGTTTGCTTTGGACATGTTCCGCACTCTGAGCCAAGAGAACCGAAACGGGAACGTGTTTTTCTCCCCTTTGAGTATCAGCTCGGCTTTAGCTATGGTGTACCTGGGAGCCAAAGGTGACACCGCCTCTCAAATGCGGAAGGTACACAACGTGTGTGTGTGTGTGTGTGTGTGTGTGTGTGTGTGTGTAATGTTTCATGGGACTTAATTCTTACATTATCCAATTCCAAACACCAGCATCTTGGTGCTATTGTTGAGTCTATTATGTCTTATGTCTGTGTGAGTTGAATATGAGAGATATAAGGCCTACTTTATTGATGCCAGACAGGAAATTATATCCAAACTATCATAACATTGATTAACATATTGCATTTTATTTTACATACATGTTCATTTTCACATTTATTATTTATTTATTAGCCTTCTGTTATGTGCTGCTTAGACACATACATACTACTTGCTTAGAAACTAACAATAAACCCAATGAATAAAGTGTGTGTATATATATATATATATATATATACGTATATATATAATATAGGTGTGTGTGTGTGTGTGTGTGTGTGTGTGTGTGTGTGTGTGTGTGTGTGTGTGTGTGTGTGTGTGTGTGTGTGTGTGTGTGTGTGTGTGTGTGTGTGTGTGTGTCCTAAATTCTGTTCTGTGCAGACTCTCTCTTTCTCTACCGAAGACATTCACACAGACTTCCAAACCCTCAATGCTGATATCAACTCTGCATCGACTGCATATATCCTGAAACTAGCTAACCGTCTTTATGGGGAAAACACTGCTCACTTTCTTCTGGTCAGTATGTTTGTTTTTTCTGGTAGTTTAGCTCAAATATATGATTGCATTGAATTTGCATTTGTTTACCTTTTTAATAAACGTCCTGCAGGAATTCCTGGCAGCCACAGAGAAGTTCTACAATGCTGACCTGAAGGCAGTAGACTTCATTGGGGCTCCAGACGATTGCAGATTGGAAATCAACAGCTGGGTTGAACAGCAGACTGAGAGTAAATATAATTTGAGAGCAACCAGACCCAGAGCTGGGAAGGAACGTCATTGAAACATTTAGGTTTCAATGGAAAGGCTGTAATCTCAGTTGGGTGTGTGTCTCTCTGTTTGTCTACAGATAAGATCAAAGATCTCCTTAAGTCGGGTACAGTGACTTCCAGAACAAGGCTGGCACTGGTGAACGCCGTCTACTTTAAAGGAGACTGGCTCAAACCATTTGATCAGGCCAACACCAAACAGATGCCCTTTAAACTGAACCAGGTGAAACATTAAATGTAATATTAGGACAAAATCATCTATCTGAATGTGGCATTATTGATGATCATCAATAAGGCCACATACAGATAGTTGATCGGTGGGGAGGGATAGCGGTGCCTTAACACCTGCCTGTTTCCTTACTCCCATTCATCTAAATTCACCGCTGAATGAATAAAAACAATACTAAAATGCTATATGCCGTACTTAACGCACACAAACACAACACTGCATAGCATGTGTGTTCATCATGTGCTATTTCCTTCACGCCAGAACGAGAGCAAGCCTGTCCAGATGATGTACCAGATGAAGAAGCTTCCCTTCAACTACATCCCTGACTACGGCTTGCAGATCGTGGAGCTTCCCTATGCCAAGGAGGAGCTCAGCATGCTGGTCTTGCTGCCAGAGGAGTCCACAGATGGCTCTGACCCACTGCTTAAGGTAACGCAACAGTCAAGGATAGTTCTACCACAACGCCAGATCGATCGGGTTAGAGTGAATCTTGGCGACCGATCAATCCCCTAATTATTTGTATTGACTGTGTGTGTGTGTGTGTGTGTGTGTGTGTGTGTGTGTGTGTGTGTGTGTGTGTGTGTGTGTGTGTGTGTGTGTGTGTGTGTGTGTGTGTGTGTGTGTGTGTATAGCTGGAGAAAGAACTAACTCAAGAAAAGCTGGATGAATGGACCAACAGGGACAACATGGAGACCCAAACTGACGTCCTAGTTCACCTTCCCAAGTTTAAATTGGAAGAAGATTATGAACTCAAAGAGTCATTGAGTAAAATGGGCATGACAGATGTGTTCAGTGGGGCTAAGGCGGACCTTTCTGGAATGAATGGCGAAGGAGGTCTCTTCCTGTCTACGGTGGCCCACAAGGCCTTTGTGGAGGTGAATGAGGAGGGGACAGAGGCTGCTGCTGCAGCCACAGCTACCACTGACTTACTCTGTATGATGCGAGAGGAGCACTTCACAGCAGACCACCCATTCCTGTTCTTCATTCGGCACAACAAGACAAAGTCCATCCTTTTCTTTGGTCGGTTCTCCTCCCCTCAGTAAAAATAAATTACTACAACAGGTTAAACTTATTGTGTGTTTAAATAACAGCCCTGTTAATGAAATAAAGACATTTTAAAACAAGCTGAAGTTTTTCAAGTAAGTTATTTACTATTTCTTTTTGGTATTCATAGTTCGAGATTTTGAAAAATGTTGAAAAGAAGGTTTGTGTGTGCTTGAAAGATCATATAACATGAGAAGAAAAGAGGATATCTATATACAAATATTTTACGGTATATGTAAAGCAAATACAATAAGCAAATTAATTGCAAATACTACTACTACTGCCAAACAGACAATCCCTTATATTCTGAGAATCAACAATATATTTCACTTTCCCTTATTTCCTTTTTAACAGTTTGTTGATATTAAATAGCCGATGTCAATCTACTTGACATTTCTTATGTTATCTTCCCATAATAGATTTGGTTTATTTGTTTTTCGGCAACACAAATGTTGTAGAATTGTGTGAAGCTCTCTAAGGCTAACTACAACAACAGCAAGGCAACTGATTCTCACAGACAAACTCCAAGCTGATTGGCCAGGGTGATTTATAGCAATCTATGGTGGCAGTGTAGTTCAGGAGGTAGAGTGGTCGCCTCACAATGCTGGTTAAATCCCCCAGCTTTTAAAAACTGTTGAGGTGTCCTTGAGCAACTTACCATACACACCCTAACCATAACTGCTGATAACGTGCTGCCTTGCATGGCTGAACGGACCACCGCCAGGTGGTGAGGATGGGCAGCACCACCTCAGAGCCACTGACCCACAACACGGGAGCCCCCCAGAGATGTGTGCTGAGCCCTCTCCTCTACTCCCTCTACACCCACGACTGCATGGCTATGCACAGCTCCAACGTCATCATCAAGTTTGCTGATGACACGACAGTGATGGGCCTGATCGCCGGCGACGACGAGACAGCCTACAGGGAGGAGGTCGGATCGCTGGAGCAGCGGTGCCAGGAGAACAGCTGATTGTGGACTACAGGAATTAGAGAGGAGAGCACGGCCCTATCTCCATCGACGGTGTTGCAGTAGAGAGGGTCAGCAGCTTCAAGTTCCTCGGCGTGCACATCTCCGAGGACATCATATGGTCCACGCACACCACACACGTGGTGAAAAGGGCCCAACAATGCCTGTATTTCAGCATGGGCCCCCGCATCCTGAGAACATTCTATACCGGCACAATTGAGTGTTCTTACAGGGTGTCTCACCGCCTGGTACGGGAACTGCACCGCACTCAAGCGGAGAGCGCTTCAAAGGGTGGTGCGGACGGCCCAGTATATCGTTGGAGGTGAGCTCCCCTCCCTCCTGGATATATACAACCAGCGGTGCGTGGCCAAGGCCAAACGCATCATAAAAGACAATGCCCACCCCAGCCACAAACTGTATTCACTGTTACCGTCAGGCAGGCGATACCGCAGTATCAAGTGCCGCACAAATAGACTTAGAGATAGCTTCCACAGTCAGGCCATCAGGCTGCTGAACAAGGGTGTATAGCATATAACAATGTATATTTTATTACACTGATTTATATATATATATAGCTATCTGTGCTAATATATTGCATTTTATATATGCACTTTTAGATTTTTATATGTTTAAATTTATACAGTTTGTACTTTTTTACTTATTTTTTATTTATTATTTTTATTTTTATAACTGCTGTCTGTCGTCGGGTATTGCACATAATATTTTCACCCATTGCTCATACTTACTACTATACTACTATAACTTTGATGTGACAATAAACTTGACTTGACTTGACTCCGCCGTCGGTGGTTGAATGTGTGTTTGAATGGGTGAATGTGAGGCATTGTATGTCACAATGGCTATTCACCCTGCCTCCACTAGGGGGCAGCGTCAACCCACATTTACATTTCCCCCACACCTGCAGCGCATGATTAACCGGCCTATTTAAGTCTACCCCGCACACTCATACTTTGCCAGATTGTCCTGATGACACAGACTCTCCAGCGTACCCGGACTGATTCCTGTTGCCGACCCTGCCTGCCCTGGTCCTGCCCACCCTGCCTGGTTCCTGATCTACCGCCCGTCCCTGACTACGCTTCTGCCTGCCCCTGCCTGGTTCGTCTACCCTGCCCCGGTTCTGATCACCTGCCTGTCCCCGACTACGTCTCTGCCTGTCCCTGTCTGTGTGTGATATTTATCGCAATAAATACCACTATCTGCCTTTGGTGTCTGTGTGCAGCATTTGGGTCCAAACCTAACCCGCGACATTGTAAAGCGCTTTGGATAAAAGCCACACCCACAGACTGAATTCATATGCAGTTTTTCAGTTGTAGGCTTTTGTTAGGCAACTTTCCATTGACCCATTGTGCTCTCAGTTGGCAATCATTGATAGTCACGTGTCTGCTTCTGTCTGTCCTTTATGAAAGTCATAAAGATTAGTCATTAAATAATAAACATTACTTAGGTCCTTATTGTGTCACGGCTTGGTGTAGGTGGGACCCAAAAACAGGGTAACAAAATGATATTTTAATTGCCCACAAACCCAGAGGGGTGCAAAGCATGGCAGTCCAAAAATGTTGTCAAGGCGATGGTATCCAGCCGATGGTCAAACACGGTGAATCAAAAACAGAATACAATACGTAATATTTTGACTTGAAACAGATGTGAGGCTTTCCGAGAATCAGTGTGATAATCCAGCGATGAATGACAGACAAGACATGACACGGCTGAAAGAGAAAACATGGAATGGCATTCGGAACAGAGTCCAGTGACATTGTGGATCCAGGAAGCCAGCGGAAATCCAGGACTAGGAGCGGGAAGAGCTGGGTTGGACCGTGACAGTACCCCTCCCTCTAAGGACCTCACCACGGCATCCTAGGCACGGCAACGGGATGTCTCCGGTGAAACTCAGAGAAACTCCTAGGTGGAGGAGGAGGGAGGGACAAGGGACTAGAGAACACAGGTTTTATCTGTGACACATAATGGGTGAATGCGGTGCCTAGACAGAGGAAGAGCCAGCCTGACCGTGCATGGGTTAATCATTTTGGAAATGGGGAATGGACCTATGAACCTAGGCACTAATTGAGTAGAGGTTACCTTGAGAGGGATGTGCTTGGTGGACAACATCACCCTCTGACCAGCTTTGTAGCGCGGAGCAGCTGTGCAGCGACGGTCAGCCTGCGCCTTATAACACAGTGACGACTGACGTAGCACCCTCCTGGCTCTGGTCCAGGTCCTTCCACAGCACTGAATGAAGCGCTGGGCGGAGGGTACCGCCACTTTGGGAAAAGGGGGGGTTGGTAGCCCAGACAGCACTGGAAAGGTGATAATCCCGTAGCGGAGGAGGGCAGGGAATTGTGAGCGTACTCAACCCATGGCAACATCTTGGACCAGGTGGTGGCGTTAGCTGATGACATGCAGCGTAGGGCCACCTCCAACTTCTGGTTGGTCCTCTCTGTCTGGCCGTTGGTCTGGGGGTGATACCTGGAGGACAGACTGGAGGATGCTCCCAGCAGGATGCAAAAGCCTGCCAAAAACGAGCAGAGAACTGTGGTCCCCTGTCAGACACAATGTCAGTTGGCAGACCGTGAATCCTAAACACATGGATCAGGAGATCATCAGATCAGCTGTCTCCTTAGCTTAGTCCTCTCAATCTCCAGCGAGGTGGCTCCCACCAAGCAGCAAGCAGGCAGAATCGTCTTGGCGGTGTCCGGGTCATCTATTGGGGCAAAAACTTGAGAGAGTGCATCAGGCTTGGTGTCGGGGACAGCGCGACGTCGGCAGGCGGGGACAGCGCGACGTCGTCAGGCGGGGACAGCGCGACGTCGGCAGGCGGGGACAGCGTGACGTCGGCAGACGAGGGCAGCGCGGCCAGGCGGGGACAGCGTGACGTCAGCAACGTCGCAAGGCGGGAACAGCGCGACGTCGCCAACGTTGCCAGGCGGCGACAGCGCGGTGTCGTCAGGCGGGAGCAGCGCGACGTCGGCAGACGAGGGCAGCGCGACATAAGCAGGTGGGGGCAGCGCGACGTCAGCAGGCGGGGACAGCGCGACGTCGGCAGGCGAGGAAATTGCAACGTCGTCAGGCGGGGACAGCCCAACGTCGTCGGAACGGGGCAGCGCAGCATTGGGCAGCACAGCATTGGGCAGCGCGGTGCTGTCAGACGGGGGAAGAGCGGCGCTGTCAGACAGGGACAGCGCGACGTTGAGCAGCGTGGCGGCGTCGGAACTGGGCTCCGAATGGAGGGAGGCAGAAGGAACCGGCAAGACAACCGCTGGTGGTGGGGCGACCACTGCGGCATTTGGGGTTCCTCCGATGAGGGAAGCAACGGTGGCTTTCAGGTCCTTAAGTTGGTCCATCACCTGGTCGCGGTCGCCGGGGCCCATGTTGGCTAACAGGTCCTTACATTGCTCCCCCAGCTCCAGCAGCAGACACAACAGAGAGTGATCGGGGACAGGCCAGGAGTCTGGATACCGGGAAGTCGATCAGCGGAGTACCGGCAGGTAGTAGACAGGCACGTGGTCCGGGACGGGCGAAGGGTCTGGATCCCGGGAGGTCGAAGTTGTGACAGGTATTAGACAGGCGAGTAGTCCGGGACGGGAGAGGAGTCTGGATACCGGGAGGTCGAAGTTGCGACAGGTATTAGACAGGTGAGTAGTCCGGGACAGGAGAGGAGTCTGGATACCGGGAGGTCGGAGTAGCAACAGGTATTAGACAGGCGAGTAGTCCGGGACGGGAGAGGAGTCTGGATACCGGGAGGTCGAAGTAGCAACAGGTATTAGACAGGCGAGTAGACCGGGACCGGAGAGGAGTCTGGATACCGGGAGGTCGGAGTAGCGACAGGTATTAGACAGGTGAGTAGTCCGGGACGGGAGAGGGGTCTGGATACCGGGAGGTCGAAGTAGCGACAGGTGTTAGACAGGCGAGTAGTCCGGGACGGGAGAGGAGTCTGGATACCGGGAGGTCGTAGTAGCGACAGGTATTAGACCGGAGAGTAACGCGGGACAGGAGTCTGGATACCGGGACATCGGAGTAACGATTCCGTCCAGAGTACAAAGTACGACGTACGACCTAACCCCAAAGTAACGGGACGCCAGGGTATATATACACCCCGGTGAGGTGATTGTCATTATCAGCAATTTACGACAGGTGTGTGTGTGCGCCCCCAAAGCCCGCGCCTTGGCCACACCCCCTGTCAACCACCGTAACCGTGAAAAAATCGGTGGGGATCCAAGAGGCAATTCTGGTGGAGATACAAGGACAATTGGTTAAAGACAGCACGTTCAAGAGTTTTGGATAAGAAGGGAAAAATATTTGTAGTTCTTGAGTTTAGAGGGGTCGAGTGTTGGTTTTTTCAGGAGGGGGGCCACCCTGGCTCTGTCTTGAAAGCAGCGGGAAAGCATCCAGACGTCAGAGATGCGTTGATAATGTGTGTCAGGAAGGGCAGGAGTTCAGGCGCAGTAGACTGAAGCAGAGGGACTGGATCCAGTGAGTATGTGGTGGGGCGGCTGGTTGTGATGAGGTGAAGAACATCATCTGTGGAGAGGGGAGAGAAATGGGTAAGGGAGGGATGTTGGAGGGTGGGGGAAAGACATGGGTGGTTGATGCGATCATCAGCCCCCCCGGCTAATGCTCGAATCAACCACCCATGTCTTCCCCCCACCCTCCCACATCCCTCAGGGAAGGAGGATCGGATATCGTTGACCTTCTTGTCAAAGAAGGTCAACGAAGAAGAAGTTGGCAAAATCGTCCGGGAGCAGGGAGGAGCTGAGCGGAGGGGGTGGGGGATGGAGGAGGGATATACAGTAATACTAAATCTATCCCAGGACAGTCAATTTGAATATAGTGGGGAATCACCCTTGGAAATAACCGTTATGTCAAAACTGAGGGAACTATGTAGACATTCTTTTTTTGGTGGTACCTTAAGTGCTTTATAACTTCACACGCACAGTACACACATGCAAGCATACATCCATCTAATTAGTTGGGAACATATGAATGGGAAACTTCCCTTTCTCCTTCTTGGTGGGTTGGAAATGCATTTTTCCTTACCGCTTCTTGACCGCTTCACTACATCATGCGGTCATGGAGAAACACTGGAGAACACTGGATTGAATTTAGGCAGATGCTATTAGTACCCAGGTGTCCGTAACTAACAATGATATTTACACCTGAGAAGCCATAGCCAATGTGGCTATTTACACAAGGGCACACCTTATCTTAAGCACTGTAGCTATTTACACCCGGGGGTTGTACTGCATGTATCTGTTCTTGCTCTTTCTACGATTGCTTGGTAAGGTAACCTGAACATCACGGACAAAACACGCCTGTGCTATATTGTGAACATGGCTGCAGGGTACTACATGTCCCACAGACCCTGGTGGCTATCTTCAACCAGCAGGTTCTTCTCAAGGCCAGGTCTATATTGGACAGCACAGACCAAACCCTTCCCTTGGATTTTGAGGCCTTAGATTTTGAGTAGTGCAATAGTAGATTTAGAGTACCCTGATTAAAGTGCAATAGGAGTAGACACTATTTTGTTCCCTGTGCAATAACCATGCTTGATCTGCTCATGCAATTTAGCACTGAATTTTTTTTTATTGCATTATTTCTGTATGTAGAGGAAACATTTGTATACTAGTGTTATCTTGTGCCACTGACTGTAAGGGAAGTTTCTCATCTTGGATAATAACGTGACTGAACTGAACTGTGTGATATTTGCACCCAACTGTTAACAGGCACTTATTAGGCACTCCTACTGTCACTACTACTAAAAAAACACCCAGAATTCCTAGTATTAGTTTTACCAATTAAGAGTCATTTCAAAAGAAGCAATGTATAAAGTCATGATCAGGTAATTAAATTCACCTTTGATATGTCAATTTTGTTCAGAAATAAGAAATGGGGTTAACTAATCTGCCACAACAGCAGGGATTTGGTGTAAATAGCCGAATTGCTGCCATGTGAATATTCTCACCCGGGTGAAAATAGACACTCACACACACACGTTTTTCTGTTTTTCTGTTCTGGTTTTTGTGGTGTTATTGTTAATCAGTAGCGTGGCGTGGGGAACATTTTAGGGGAAGCCAGTTTTTTTGGGTCAATAACGTAACCAGATGAGTGATTACAGTATCATTTTACACAGTTGTATCATACAGATGCAGGACTTGCACACGCCTGTTATCTAACCGACAGGTCCGCACGCACTCTCCAGCCAAAACTCTCTCGTCTTATTAATTTAAGCATTCCCCCCCCCCCCCCCCCAAATGCATAACCAGCCGCTCAATGCGCAGTGCAGATTCGGTAATGAATAAAAAAGCTTCAATTTCACAGCACAATCTATGTGAATTTTTGATTTACCGTGCCTCTCAATTGCCCGTGACAGGTTGGCAAGGTCGATGAATCCTGAAGTTGCCCAAGGATTGTTCAGGGAGCACGAATCCTTGTCAAAAAGAAGACATGGCCAGCAAAATAGACGCTGAAGTTCAGCGCTTCCAGTTAGCCACTCCGTGCGGACATAATTGTCCTCATTGAACGTCCGATTCGCTCCCTTTTTCCTCTGTGCACACAGCTCGAGTGTGGGCATGGGCCTGTCATCAGATTTAATTTTTAGTTGCTGCTGTAGCGGAAGTTTAGTAAAGTTGTTTTTTATTAAGTACGCCAAATCTCCACCCTCCATAATGCTTAATACTATCAAACGGCGAGGATGACAGTTACAGTACTATGTACTGATGTTGATGTGATTTGATTGGATTTGTGAGTCAAGGGATTCCCTTCAAATCGATCCAATGGGATCAAGGGATCCCATTCCCTTGAGGGGGGATGCCAGCCGTCTCTGGCCTCCCTTGGCATGGGCCCTGACCAATCACAGGTTGGCAGGGGGACATGACGTAGGCCTCATCTGATTGGTCAATCCGGGACAATCCCTCCATTTATTTTTTCACCAAGGGAAGCTCATTCGGCTGGCCTCCTCAATTTCACCATAATATCTAGGGGGCGCTGTTGTTTCACTCTTTGTAAAATACTCAATGAGAATGGGGGAGAGACGGTCCGGCAGCAACACACAGGCTGTGTGTTGCTGCCGGACCGTAAAAAAAATTCGGTAATTACCGAATTTTTTTAATTTTAATTTAAAAAATGTATTAAAATTATAACTACAATCCGAAAAAATAGGGGAAGCCTGGCTTCCCTTGGCCTCCGGGAGAAAACGCCACTGTAATAGGTGTGCGTTTATACAACACAGAGTACAGGCCACTGTAGTGACGTCACGGCCGGGTACGCGCGAGAGAGGCTAGGAGCGGAGCGAGACGGCAGTATGTGGAGCGAGCAATAAAATATATTTACAATCAAACACAGAGGACTCACGTGTATGCCTGTGAAATAACACCACAGTTTTAATACAGAAAAAACGTTGTTTTCCTATTCGGGTTTGAAACGAAATAACCAAAGAACGAACCATAAATGGATTGTGGAACTATCTTCAGTGTACCTGAACCAAGTCTGTCTTTCTGGCTCTGGCACAGGCCTACTGTCAGTTCTCTATAGAGAAGATACGCTGTACATTACGTGTCTTTTATCCTTTTTCTTATCTTGACATTGTGATTTATTGGTAATAAAGGTGTGTCCCCACCCACCTTGCTCAAATAGTTCCCTTGGCTACACCTTATATAAAGCGACGCAGTGTCGGACAGCGGTCTTCGTTGAACAGGATTTTCTGGACGTTCCTCTACCGTGCCTTATATTTACTTTCATTGAATTACTTCCAGATAACTGGGTCTGTGCACCGTCGAGTTTGCATTGCTTCTGGACGATCAGGTTGGCAAAGTTAAAATATCGGGTTGTATAGTTAATAATTATGCATACTTCGTCGTGTTACGGGTCTTTCTAACATGCACGCCAGTAGATGCGGGCGGTGGTCATTCGATGCAAATTCATATAAACTACGAGTAGTCAGTGTATTGACTCTGTGATGTCAATATACACCATTTGGCAGTGTTTGTGTTTACAGGAGGACCTCCACACACACACGCAAGCCATGGCCACCCTTGGTAGCTCTAACACAGAGTTTGCTTTGGACATGTTCCGCACTCTGAGCCAAGAGAACCGAAACGGGAACGTGTTTTTCTCCCCTTTGAGTATCAGCTCGGCTTTAGCTATGGTGTACCTGGGAGCCAAAGGTGACACCGCCTCTCAAATGCGGAAGGTACACAACGTGTGTGTGTGTGTGTGTGTGTGTGTGTGTGTGTGTGTGTGTGTGTGTGTGTGTGTGTGTGTAAACACCAGCATCTTGGTGCTATTGTTGTCTATTATGTCTGTGTGAGTTGAATATGAGAGATAGAAGGCCTACTTTATTGATCCCAGACAGGAAATGATATCCAAACTATCATAACATTGATTAACATATTACATTTTATTTTACATACATGTTCATTTTCACATTTATTATTGATTTATTAGCCTTCTGTTATGTGCTGCTTAGACACATACATACTACTTGCTTAGAAACTAACAATAAACCCAATGAATAAAGTGTGTGTATATATATATATACGTATGTATATAATATATGTGTGTGTGTCCTAAATTCTGTTCTGTGCAGACTCTCTCTTTCGCTACCGAAGACATTCACAAAGACTTCCAAACCCTCAATGCTGATATCAACTCTGCATCGACTGCATATATCCTGAAACTAGCTAACCGTCTTTATGGGGAAAACACTGCTCACTTTCTTCCGGTCAGTATGTTTTTTTTTCTGGTAGTTTAGCTCAAATATATGATTGCATTGAATTTGCATTTGTTTACCTTTCTAATAAACGTCCTGCAGGAATTCCTGGCAGCCACAGAGAAGTTCTACAATGCTGACCTGAAGGCAGTAGACTTCATTGGGGCTCCAGACAATTGCAGATTGGAAATCAACAGCTGGGTTGAACAGCAGACTGAGAGTAAATATAATTTGAGAGCAACCAGACCCAGAGCTGGGAAGGAACGTCATTGAAACATTTAGGTTTCAATGGAAAGGCTGTAATCTCAGTTGGGTGTGTGTCTCTCTGTTTGTCTACAGATAAGATCAAAGATCTCCTTAAGTCGGGTACAGTGACTTCCAGAACAAGGCTGGCACTGGTGAACGCCGTCTACTTTAAAGGAGACTGGCTCAAACCATTTGATCAGGCCAACACCAAACAGATGCCCTTTAAACTGAACCAGGTGAAACATTAAATGTAATATTAGGAAAAAAATCCTCTATCTGAATGTGGCCTTATTGATGATCATCAATAAGGCCACATACAGATAGTTGATCGGTGGGGAGGGATAGCGGTGCCTTAACACCTGCCTGTTTCCTTACTCCCATTCATCTAAATTCACCGCTGAATGAATAAAAACAATACTAAAATGCTATATGCCGTACTTAACGCACACAAACACAACACTGCATAGCACGTGTGTTCATCATGTGCTATTTCCTTCATGCCAGAACGAGAGCAAGCCTGTCCAGATGATGTACCAGATGAAGAAGCTTCCCTTCAACTACATCCCTGACTACGGCTTGCAGATCGTGGAGCTTCCCTATGCCAAGGAGGAGCTCAGCATGCTGGTCTTGCTGCCAGAGGAGTCCACAGATGGCTCTGACCCACTGCTTAAGGTAACGCAACAGTCAAGGATAGTTCTACCACAACGCCAGATCGATCGGGTTAGAGTGAATCTTGGCGACCGATCAATCCCCTAATTATTTGTATTGACTGTGTGTGTGTGTGTGTGTGTGTGTGTGTGTGTAGCTGGAGAAAGAACTAACTCAAGAAAAGCTGGATGAATGGACCAACAGGGACAACATGGAGACCCAAACTGACATCCTAGTTCACCTTCCCAAGTTCAAATTGGAGGAAGATTATGAACTCAAAGAGTCATTGAGTAAAATGGGCATGACAGATGTGTTCAGTGGGGCTAAGGCGGACCTTTCTGGAATGAATGGCGAAGGAGGTCTCTTCCTGTCTACGGTGGCCCACAAGGCCTTTGTGGAGGTGAATGAGGAGGGGACAGAGGCTGCTGCAGCCACAGCTGCCATTGTGTCCTTCTGTATGATGCGAGAGGAGCACTTCACAGCAGACCACCCATTCCTGTTCTTCATTCGGCACAACAAGACAAAGTCCATCCTTTTCTTTGGTCGGTTCTCCTCCCCTCAGTGAAAACAACAGGTTGAACTTATTGTGTGTTTTAAATAACAGCCCTGTTAATGAAATAAAGACATTTTAAAACAAGCTGAAGTTTTTCAAGTAAGTTATTTACTTTATTTACTATTTTTTTTTGGTATTCATAGAATTACAGATTTTGATGTTGAAAATAAGGTTTGTGTGTGAAGGCTCGAAAGATCATATGACATGAGAAGAAAAGAGGATATCTATATACAAATACTTTACAGTATATGTAAAGCAAATACAATAAGCAAATTAATTGCAAATACATCTACTGCCAAACAGACAGACTTATTTTTATAACTGCTGTCTGTCGTCGGGTATTGCACATAAGATTTTCACTCACTGCTTTATACTTGTGTAAACTGTGAAGTGACAATAAACTTGACTTGACTTGATTTGAACTTCTGGTTGGTCCTCTGTCTGGCCGTTGGTCTGGGGGTGATACCTGGAGGACAGACTGGAGGATGCTCCCAGCTGTTTGCCAAAAGCCTGCCAAAAACAAGCAGAGAACTGTGGTCCCCTGTCAGACACAATGTCAGTTGGCAGACCGTGAATCCTAAACACATGGATCAGGAGATCCAGGAGATACAAGATGTTTTTATTTGCCATATGCAACAATAACAATGGAACGCTTACTCCCCATTCCCTCCCGCAGTATGAATTTCCTTAAACACTATTGTAGCAGACGACGCTGCCACCAGCCACTTTACTGGCTACTTGAGGGCTCCTCCCGAAGACTAGGATACGGGTTGATGAGGAATCCGGTTAATTGCAAAGTTTTGAATAATAGTGAACAGAGCAGATGCTACATGCTAGAGCTCTTCTCGAGTGTGTTCAGTGGAGGCCGTTTTAACCTGTTGGCCTTGATTAGGGTAGGTTCCCACTGTCGTGTGATCCGTTACGAACGCCACGATTGGCCATTCATAGCTGATCGTGGAATTTCTCTGACATTTCAGGTTTGGATATGAGTCGATACGTTCTGATACGATGTGTTTTGCTCGGATGCGATCTGGTCAAAATTTGTCAGGTGTCACGATCTGTCACGGTCTGATCTCCCGTTCAGATACGATCACATACGTTCCGATAGGATTGTTTCGATCGAGTCCAAGATTGGGTCTCGATCTGACACGATCATCACGATGGGGTTCCCCGAATTGGGACGATCTGGTACGTGCAGATACGTTCCGATACGCTCATCACAAACCGATGCGCTCCGTTGCCATAGGATACGATTGTGGTCGCAATGTCTTTCACGCTCATGATCGAGGGTGATCACGATTTGAGCTACGACTGGACCCCGACGTGTATATATACAGCCCGACTGACCATGGACTTCATTGTTTCTTGAACTTTTACAGAGTGAACACTACAACCCTCAACCATTGATTATGGGGAAGGGTAGCTGTCATCTGTCTCCTCTGGGGGAGCCTGAACGGGGGCTCCTTCTTGCCTCTGGTACCCTTGGGTGGCATCTCTCAGAGGCTCTAAAAATTACTATTACTAAGATGTGCTCTCTTCAAGAGTAGATCGCTGAATGTGACGCATTAAATCTTGTCTGGTATATATATGGGCATGAGAACTAAAAAAACGCAACTACTCGTATCTACTCGCATTTACTCGCATCTTCTCGTATCAACTCGTATCTGCTCGTATCAACTGCTATCTGCTCGTGAGTCATTCGTGTCAGGTGTTGAGCAATGGGACCCGACAGAGCGTAACAGAGCATGACAGATCGTGGGAGATCACAATACATCTCAACAGAGCGTGGTGTTTGTCTTGTCTAAGATCGATCCCGCTCACCACGATTTGGAAGAACTATTAGATGCAATCTGTCGTGCTTTGTTACGATGCAATACGATCTGATACGATGAACCCGATTGACAATTGATCGTGTTGATTGTAGAAAAATGTTGAACCGTTCAAAAAGTTTCTACGATTAACACGATTGCCATGACTGACCTCAAGATCTGATAGGATCACCACGATTACTCCACGATTAAGACCGTGTGCAGCCTCAGCCAAACTCAGGCTAGGTGAGGCTGCTTAAAACCAGCCACCAACCACACACACTCCACATACCCCCAACGCTGAAACCTACTCCCCGCCCCCCCCCATCCAAAAATAAACCTGAACCAGACACTAAACGGTTTAAAAAAAATATATATATTTAAAAATATATATTTAAAAAACCAACCCCATTGTCCGTACACCACCCCAGGGTGACCCACCAACCCATCCTCCCCTTCCTTCCTGGATACCGGAGAACAGGGCTGCTGTCTTGACTGGCAGTGGTTCGCTCTGGACTGGCCGTTGCTGGGTTGTCTGGATGGACTGGGAGACTGGACAGCTAGGCCACGGTGGTAGCTCCTTCAAGGGCCCAGCAACAGCCTCCGGTAAGGCTACCCTCCACCAGGGCGACGAGGCATCTTCCCCCTACCTCCTACTTGGAGCATGGGGCCCTGGGCTGTTGCGCTGGCTGGTGGAGTTGCTGCAGGATCTTGGCTGTTGTGGGCTAGATCCAGGGTTGACTAACCGCAGGCGGTTGCTCCCAGCATTTGCTGCGCCACCACCCTGTCCTCTGCTGGGCCCCACCATGGTGGCCGTTGCTTCCGGCAGGGAAAGGGTTGGTGCTGGGAGGTGGCTGTGCATTGTCCTGGTTGGCGAAGGTCCCTTTTTAGGTGCCAAATGTAGCAGATGACGCTGCCCCCAGCCATTAAACTGGCTACTTGAGGGCTTCTCCCGAAGACAAGGACACAGGTTGATGAGTAATCTGGTTCATTGCAGAGTTTTGAATAATAGTGAGCAGATGGTACATGCTAGAGCTCTCCTTCTCTAGTGTGTGTGGTTGAGGCTGTTTTAACCTGTGGGCCTTGATTAACGATGACCCACAGCTGTGCTGCCTCACCAGCCAATCAGTCCAACTCAGGCTAGGTGAGGCTGCTTAAACCAGCCACCAACCACACAGACTCAACAACTATACTATAAAAATACTGTGCACAATTAAAATAACTAAAAATAACTGGAATTTCAGTTTTGTGCCTTCCTCAGACACCGTTTGGGGTGGGTAGTCTTTATTGCAGTGAGGGGTAATCCAACCATGCGTTTCAACAATCCAACAAGCGCTTTCCGGTCTGATCTACAATGCATCACTGCACAGTCTGTCGTCCCAGTGTGCTTCAAAGAGACAACCATTGTGGCGTTACCCAAAAAGATGTAAAAAGCCTCAATGATTATTGTATAGTGCCTTTAACACCCATAGCCATGAAGTGCCTGGAGAAACTTCAGAGGACTTCAGTAGCCACCGGGGCATCCACTCTACCATCAGCCTGGATGGGACACCAGTGGAAACCGTCAGCTGCTTCCGTTTCCTGGGACTACAGATCTCCGACGACCTGGCGTGAACCTGCAACACGGAGGTCATGCTGAAGAAGGCACATCAGTGCCTCTATGCCCTGCGGTGCCTCAGGAGATGCGGCATAGGCAAGCGGTGGCTAGTGAACTCCTCCTGTGGCACTGTAGATAGCGTCCTGGTGAGTGGTGTCACTGTGTGGTACACCACTGCACCTGACAAGAATACCATCCAGATGGTCGTGAGGACAGCGGAAAAGATCATTGGGTGTGCACTTCCATGCATTGAGGAGATCTTTAGGACCAGATGTAAGGCCATCTCCATCACAAAGGACCACAACCACCCTGGGCACCATCTCTTCTCCCCCCAACGATCTGTGGAGAAGGCCGACCTTTGTCTGGACTCTGGAGGTAAGGGAATCTGCCAGTAATCCTTGGTTAAATCGAGTGCTGAAAAAGAATTGCCTTGCCTAACAGATCGAGGAGATTGTTAGACGCGTATCCAATGTCTTGTCGACACAAGGCATTGGATACGCGTCTAACTTTTACACACAATTCACCTTGCTATTGTCAACATAGAAACAATGTCCACAGTTTGTCAGACTGCAGGACTGTGTGTCTGACACTGTGGTCAGCAGCACTGGTGCTCCACAGGGAACTGTTCTTTCCCCATTCCTGTTCACCCTTTACACCTCAGACTTCCAGTACAACTCTGTGTCCTGCCATCTGCAGAAGTTCTCGGACGACTCTGCAGTTGTTGGTTGTGTCAGCGAGGGAAACGATGAGTACAGGGGCGTCGTGGACTCCTTTGTTGAGTGGTGTGAGCTGAACCATATGCAGCTCAACACTGACAAGACGAAGGAGATGGTGGTGGACTTCCGCAGGAGGAAATCCACACCCACACCCATTTCCATCCGCTGTGTCCGCTGAAGTTGTCCAGGAATATAAATACCTGGGAGTTCATCTGGACAATAAACTGGTCTGGGCCAAGAACTCTGAGGCTGTTTACAAGAAGGGCCAGAGCCGTCTCTACTTCCTGCGGAGGCTCCGGTCCTTCAACGTTTGCAACAAGATGCTGAATGTGTTCTACCAGTCGGTGGTAGCCAGTGCCATCTTCTCCGGTGTTGTGTGCTGGGGAAGCAGGTTGAGATCAGCAGACGCCAACAAGATCAGCAGGATTGTCAGGAAGGCTGGCGCTGTCCTGGGGGTCCAGCTGGACTCCTTGTTGGTGGTGTCTGAGAGAAGGATGCTGCGCAAGCTGCGTAGTATCCTTGACAACAACTCTCACCCTCTCCATCAGGTGCTGACCTCATATAGAAGCACCTTTAGCAACAGACTCATTCCACCCAGGTGCACCACAGAACGCCATAGGAAGTCCTTTCTTCCTGTGGCAATTAGACTTTTTAACTCATCTACCTCGGGTCGTGAGAGGGACAGTGGCGACTCAGTGACCTGAGGCCAACGTACTTAAATATTATTATTTTTTGGTCAACGCACTGCAAATCACTCTTCAAATTCACTTTTCACTTTACACATGTCACTTTCAGTTGATTTATTTATTAATATATTATTCTGCCAATTTGCACTATACGTATTGTTGTGTATTGTATATACCTACGTACTACTGTAATAATACTGTCAATTTATCTTCATTTATCAATACATTTAGATTTCATTTAACTATATTTTTGTTTATACAATTTTTATTGTTTTTTAGCTTAGGTATTAGTATTTTTTGTGTGTGCTTTTATTCCCCCTGTGTCAACTGTTGCACCTTAATTTCCCTCGGGATTAATAAAGTAATCTGAATCTGAATCTGAATGGGGCTAACCTGCCACTGTGCAACTCTTCTGTTTTCCCCATTTCCTGCATGGGCTGGAATTCTTCCTGCACAATTTTTGCATTTATGCTCGGCTAACCTTTATGGCCACGACTAACAGTCACGCCGGGGGACAGGAAAGGGCGCACACAAACTGCTTTACATGCTATTCATGCTTCTGATTTTATTAGAGATGTATTTATTTTGGCAAATTTGTGCATAGTAAAAAGACAAAAGATACATAAAATATCTATGTTAAATGTGTATAAACATATACTGTATATGCATATATATATCTTTTTTTATAAATATATATATGTAGATGCTCGGCCCATTTTGTTTAGCGTTTCATAAATGGTATTTGTTTACCTGTGGACTATGTGGATAACATCATGCCATCTCATTGTATCCCTCCTTGGTCATCAGCAAACGCAAACTCGGCCAGCACTGGTAAACTAAACGTTTCCTATAAATGCAAGTGAGAAAACAGGCTAAAGCGACCTGTCCGGCGACACCAAGGTCCTTAGACAAAGTGTCTATGTAGTAGGCTGGCCACTGTAGAACTGTACATTTCTTAAAAATCATCTTCTGCAACCTCCATTTTGCTCTCAGGAATGAGTAACAAAACAGGAAACACTGCATAACTCCGCCCCTCTCCCGTTTTGGTTTCCGGCCGAGGCGCTGTGCGGTCTCCCCCCAGAAGATTGGCTACCAGAGATTGAAAGCAACCCAGAAAATGCAGGTAACCATTTATGAATTTCTATTTTGAGTCGACCCTTAGAATGATTGAACGCAGACGTTCGATCGCAGACTATTTATCATTGTCGGGCCCATGCAGCCACAGCCACACGTTGTTGTACCGCTGGTTCTGACGGACAAGACGATCCTGGGGAAACAGCTTGAGCCAACTGCTCTGCGTGCCTAACCCACACAGCTGTGACCTGGTGAGGGATCACCAAGGAATCTTCCCCTCCTGATTGAGATTCCGTGTACGATTATGCACATCCCCAAAAGAAAAGTATTTACACTCTTCTTCCAAAAACCGTTGGTCCTATTTGTCCTCCTCCCTTCCCCATCGGCTCGTGTTCAGGATGTGCCCGGGGGGGGGTATTTACACCTCAGGCTATATCAATGTTGCATGTTGCAATTGGGACTGCGGCCCGGACCCTACCAGACGGTTCCCAAGGTTTACAAGTTGTCGGGCCGAGCATATTTCTATAATGCCAACGCAGTAAACAAACGCAGGTCTCAAAATGTGCCCTCTCTGCACTGCAGTTGTTCAGGCGTGTCTCACGAAGACTTGAGAAACTCTCATGTACGTACCAAAAATATATAAATAAACGTTTTTCCTAACCCTTACCTTTAATCGTGCATAACTCAATACTAAACTATTATAATTAGTGTTGTTTTTTCCTATGGTAGCTTAACGCTTTTATTGACGAAATCATGATACTAGGTCCCATAGGACATAGTGGATGCATTATCGCCGGTCTCCACTACACACCAATGCCTGCTTCGAGCTGACACCTCGCCCCCCCGCCCGAGACCATCCACTGAAAAGCTGAGGTCCTATTTTTGTAATGATGTCATCAAACAAAACATGCTTATTTTGTACCTATTCAGTTCAAACAAAAAAACATTGGCACATGCCAGCATTTTATTAAAGGTCAGTGTCCTCCCGGGCCCTCACAGGATATGCCGACTCGTCATAATGAGTCAATGGGCCAATGGGGTGGCGCTTGAGCTGTGATTGGGCGGATCGGTCTTGGCATGAGTCGAAGGGTGGAACGAGCAGCTGGACGGATATGTGGCTGGCTGTAACCACACATCCGAATGCGGAACGGAAGGGGGGGAGGGAGCTAAACCGGTGAAAGCAGGTCAGACTTACCCATCACACACCTTGACCTAATATTTTGACCCATGACTGACAAAGTATACTCTTTTGGTTCCCCTTTCTTTAAAACCAAGACCTGCCATGATCATAGCAGGTCTGGGATATGGAGGTTGAGCTAAATATAGCGAGAAATAAAGAGCAACTTGTAACACAGGGTGACACGTACCCATCACGCTGTATTGTTAAACCCTAGGGCAACAGAGATCATGCTAAGCTAATTATCACACACACACACACACACACACACACACACACACACACACACAAAGGGGTGTGCAAAGGGGTCACGGCAGGAACCTCAAACTAATGGAAACATGCTTGGACTCAACAGCAGCTGGGGATGAGATTAAAAGAATATATGATATATTTATTGAAAAATAAAAGTCTATAGTCTTCCCCATAGTCTTGGGGCTATGGGGTCTTGTTCATGTTTAGATTCTTTATCTAACCCTGCACTCTAAAATACAAACCTTCACTGCAGATGTGTGCCTTTATCTGCTTTTTCTATTGAAGGCAATATCTACATCATTATATCTTTGTGCCCGTCTACCTCTTTGTCTGTCTGTCTGTGTCTGTCTCTCTTTCCACATCTCTCTCTCTCTCTCTCTCTCTCTCTCTCGCTCTCTCTCTCTCGCTCCCATAGACAGGCACCATCCCTCCCTTGTGGGCAGACACATGGCAGCCCAACATTTTCCATTATAAACAAGTCTCAAAATATTCCCATGATTATGTCCTGCACGCTGTCCATGAGTGGTCCCCCGGTCCTCCAAGCCCCTCCTCCATAACACACACACACACACACACACACACACACACACACACACACACACACACACACACACACACACACACACACACACACACACACACACACACACACACACACACACACACACACACACACACACACACTCTCTCTCTCTCTCTCTGATCTGCCCCCCTGGACCCCCTCAGCCCTCACCCTCCTCCCACGCCAGTTGGATGGACTCATCTCTCTGCGTCCAGTGACCCTCATTGCAGACGGACAAAAGCACTGGCAGCTGTCAACTGAGCTCTCTCTCTCCCCTGCTAGCACACGCCCACACTGCATTTAGATCAGTAGATCAATACTATCCCGCGGGGGGGACCTCCACCGTCCATATCCCGGGATCCCCATCCATCAGTGGGGGGGAAACCTGGAGGAAGGGACGGCGAGAAGCAGCAGAGGGGATACATCTCGCCCTGCATGAGAGATATGGGAGGAAAGGAGAAGAAGATCCTGGTTATCGCCAACGTACCCAAATACGAAGGGCAAGTTCTCTCACCTTTTATTTTTTGTTTATCGTTGTTATGCGGCTTTGTTGAATACGCAATTGTGATTGGTCAATTTTTTTTTAATTGACTTCTTAGCGGGATAACCTTGTCAGGTTTTATTGCCAATAACGACCGGATCACTGTACATTATCCCTTACTTTTTTATATTATTTTATTTAGTCATTATTTAATTTGAGCCATTGCCAAGGACTGGCAGGTTGCAAGGGGGATGTATTGGCCTTGCAATGCGGATTTCAAAAATTGCAAAATCAAAGATTTTCGATTTTTTTGATCTTCAGCAAGGCGCCAGTTAGCAGTTAATAGACACAGACAAAACTCTTGGGTTTTCACATTATTAATTCATGTAATAACCTGTTGCATAACGCATGTCAAATCTAAGTGCACATTAGCTTTGCTTTGAAGTAAGCTAAATGGAAAAAGGCAATGAGTGATTCAGTTCTACAGTTACAGTCTTCTGCCAACGTGTTGAGTTGTTGCTTCTTGAGAGTTGGCAAGGCTTTGCAAGGGCCCAAGTGTAGTGTGTGCGTGTGGGCAGGCGCGCGTGTGTGTGTGTGTGTGTGTGTGTGTGTGTGTGTGTGTGTGTGTGTGTGTGTGTGTGTGTGTGTGTGTGTGTGTGTGTGTGTGTGTGTCAGTGTGTGCCAGCGTGGACACAGAGGGATGCTAAATAGGCACTTTCCTGTGCAATGCAGAGCGTGTGCAATGTTATATGTTCATGCATGTGAATGTACGTATGCTTAAGTGCATTTTTCATTATAAGTATCTACTTAGGACCGGATTAGATTCGGTAGTATTTTGAGACACTACAATAATACAGGGGTCCCCAACCGCCGGGCTACTAAAGAGACTACGCGCTAGTGACGTGTCGGTCGCGAACGAGCTGGGTTTTTTTACGGGTGCTCCGCGTACATGCGCGTTTATACTGAAATCGAGCCCTGCCGTTTTGTTAGGGGTGTGTGTTGACAACACACTTTTTAGACAACCGGTCCGCGAAAATTGACATCCGGGCCGCGAGATTTTTTTCATGTATCTGCGGGTCCGTGGCACAAAAAAGGTTGGGAACCCCTGCAATAATATATAATAACCTCCGATGTCATGCTTGCAAGGATGCACTTATTTTAACTTTAGTTCTTTATCAAGGCTGCAGCACCCTGGGAGAGCACACTTTAAAAGCACAGCCAAGCAGGGATGTGATATTTTGTGGGTGAAAAATATACCTGTTAATAACTTAGGTATTAGTTCCCCGGATAGTATTGCTGGAGCATTTCGCGGTTGTGCCGTAACATTAGTTATCTTGAGCATATCGTCTCAGTGTGTGTGTTTTTACAATTTTTATACAATTTAAATAGGTGTACCCGTTTTGCTCTAGCAACATTTCCCACTTATAACGGGACCCTGTGGACCGTGGTCACAACTATCCACTAACAACAACATCTACCAATAACTAACAACCAAAATGTTAGTTAGTGATCACATTTATTTCAGCTGAAAACCCTTATAAGCTAATAATATTATCAGGTAAAACAAAAATGAAACTCAATGGTGCAGTGTTTGTTCCTTTTTTTTTTCCCGCAAAATTGTCGCGCAGGTTTACTCCTTTACGCCTGTAGGCCCTAAGGGCGTGTTCAGGAAACCTCGTTACGCTCGATCGTTTTTTACTAACCAATACAAATAAAAACATCGACAGTCAGTGAGTGAAACAGCGTCGCGTAAGGATTGCGGTGTGATTGCTGAACCGGGCCACCTGTGTCGGAGATTCCTGAAAGATCCCTGTGTGTGACTGTCCACATGGGGGGGGGGGCACTACATCCATGACCCTCGCTTATCGAAGACTTGTAAAGCCGTACTCGTGATGTTGCCGTGTATGTATCACGGTAGGCTCAGGATTACACAGATCAAACACACACACACACACACACACACACACGCACTAATGGTGATGCATGGAGATGTTTTTCTCACCCTAATCCGCATATTTCTGTTAAGAAACGTGACTGACGTGTATGTGACTGTGTGTGAAGTAAGTGGAGGGCGCAGCTTGTTTTTTTACTTCCTGGAGGAACAAACGAACAGTTTTTGGTGTGATGCATTGTGGTGGTAAGATGTTGTCAAACAGGTTTGGCTTATTGGTTCATCATCGGTTATGTTATGTACTGTACTCGACTTGTTTACATACAGTATCTCTAAATTAGATAAAAATACCATTAAGAGAATACCATTTGAATAATCTATGTGTATGGCTTGCTCTATTCCCATTTCCTAATCATAACACGCCCTCAGATCTTTCGTCTCCGTCACCGTGCGTATGTTGAAACGTAGGCTTGTCATCGAGACACGCGGGGTGAGGTTTCCTCTAATGACACACTCATATTCGGGATCTTTCATACTGTTTCATACCACACCTCTAAAAATACCTTAAAAAACAACAACAGTGAAAAATAGACGCGGATCACTTTGCGAGACCTGTTTTAACTGCAACGTCTCCTGCTCTCCTCACCTCTCCTCATCTCTCCTCATCTCCCCCTGTTAGTGCACGTTGGGGATTTAGAGGATGCCACCACCACCCACATTTCCTCTCTCGATCTTGATCTGTCCGTCTAAACACACACACACCCACACCCACACCCACACACACACACACACACACACACACACACCGCTGACTCTTTGTCTTCGTGGTTGCCTTAAGAGCTATAGGAGACCATATATCGCAGCAGCTGCTATCGGTTACATAGAGGGATTATTGTGGGGAAGACGGATGGGATCCCCCCCCTGTCTGAAATTGTATCAAGGGGGGAGGATGGGGGGATTACCGGCGGGGCAGGGGTAGGGAACCATGCAGCCACCGCACAAAGCTACAGCATCGCATCGCTTGGCCAGCGTACGTTCACGAAGCGCCGCGCGCCGCACTGTCGCACACACACAATGCGCTCACATTCCATTCACTGCGCCCTTTTGTCCTTGTGCATCACGCGGTGATGACGAGCCGGACCACATTTCAAAGGTCATCTACGCCTCTCTGCCCAACAGCTGTAACTAATGAAAACAAACAGTCTGGCTGCTGTACAGTCACCGCGATAAGACGGCGCCGAGACTGCTACGTCTTTCGCTGCTGCCCACGCCGCCGCTGGGGGTGGCAGCCGTATCCCCCCCCCCCCCAACAAAATAAACTCTTCAAAGTAGACACTGGGGAGTTGTGTGTGTGTGTGTGGGGGGGGGGGGTGTCCTGCAGCCTGAAGGCACGCGTCGTAAAACAGGCATGCGTGTTCCTGAAAAACTGTTTAGTATGCGAGACTGAAATGTCTTTGTACAGTGTGACCATGACCCAAGGCCGTAACCATGGAGTCAACATTGGGGGGGACCAAAAATTGGAATAGTCATTTACTGCCATTCTAAAGGAAAATATCTAAAAATTCACTAACACATGGGATACTTTTAAATAGTTTACCATAATGTCTAATTGTGCAATGTATTACATCACTCTATTTTATTTTGTTTAGCTTTTCTTGTTTCATTGTATGCTATGGCAGAGATTAGGGATTAATAAAGTACAACTATAACCATAATCATATTAAATCATTTAAATCTATAGAAAGGTCTGTGCCACGCAATTTCAGTAGAAACAGGAACACTTTATTGCCCTTTTGTTTTACAGTCACGACTCGCACTAGCTGCTTGCCGCTCAATCAAAATAAAATAAAAACCCACTTCCTCCCAGACACCCGCCCAAAAAGCCCAACCCTCAAGCAAAGGCCTTTTTGCGCTTATCGTTGGCACTGATAAAAGACTGGCATATTCCTTCAAGGTCCAGTCTGTCCAGTTTCTTCTGGTGCACATGACATATGGGCACATTATTTAGCCTTGTTTGACTCATCGATGATCTAAGCCATGTCTTAAGCCTCCTCAGGGCACTACAACTCCTCTCAGCCTCTGCAGAAGAGGCAGGGACGACCAACAGACTTACTAAAGCTTCCACCTGACCGAAGAGACCGCTCACCTCTGGCACCATTTCCCGAATAATGCTAGCAACATCTGAGCTTGTTTCATAGGTGTAATTAGCCCCAAACATGGCCAGCTGCACCTGCAGTAGTCTTGAATTAAATTCAGGATACCCATCTACCACCTTGTCCATGTCCCATGTAGCAGCACATTTTCAAGCTGCTGCAGCTTGTGGAATCCAGCTTGTTCAAACCTCTCTATGAATTGAGTATTCACTGTGTCCAAGGCATTGTAGAATTGGACTCTGTACAAGGACTGGGCATCGGGATGGATATGGGCTGCAGCCTGACCGGTGTAACGCTTTGTAGGTTTGCGGACATGAGGCATCTGAATTGGTTGTAGGTTCAACTTTGTTGCCACAGCAGTTGCTTTTGAGAACAAGACATCAAAATGCTCCTCCGTTCGCTTGTCCTGCATGCTTGTTTTGACATGGTCTACAGCCTCCAACATGCCTGAAACGGTGTGTTTCCTAAGCTGCAGGGAGGTGTTCAGGCACTCCAAATCCCCCATCAAGGCCGAGCACAGTGTTCCCTTTAAGAAGTGTTCCATGAAGACCATTGGCCTTGGCTGAAGTTTCAGGTGAGCTGCATGATGCCATTTGTTCAAGGGCCATCAGCACTGACTCATACTGCATGAGAACTGAGCGGATGGCAGGGGTACGTACAGTCCACCTGGTGGGACAGAGAGGCTTCAATGAGGTGAAACAATGCTCTGATTTTGCGATATCCTGGAAAATCAACTTGAACTTGCCAGATTGATTAAAGAAGCACCCCAATTCATGGACCAGACCCATTGAATCTCTTACTAGTGGAGAGGCTCCGTAATTAAGTCATTAAGTTCACGTAGTGCGGACCACAGTGACAATACACAGCCAGCAGTTGTTCTTTCCTTAAAATGGCTTGCACTCCCTGCAATCGTCCAGCCATGTTTGCGGCACCATCATAAGTTTGTCCTCGGTGTTGAGACAGAGGAAGGTGTAGGGGCGTCATCACATCACATGCCACCTTGGCTATATTTTGCCCTGTTGTTGACACTTGGTAGAGTCCCAGGAGTTCTTCCTTTGGTTGTAGATCTGCATCTACAGAGTGCACACATATTGACTCCTGCTCAACTCCTGATATATCCTGGGTGCCATCAATGATAAGTGCGAACTGGACCACTGGCATTGATGTTATTTCCGACACAATTTCTTTGATGATTGTATTGGCCATCAGCTTTAACAGTTTGTTCTGCAATTCCAGACTGGTGAAATCAAAGTGACCTTTTAGCCAGGAGGTCAGCTCTGCATCGCCTGTTGCCTTGTACTTTAGAAGCTGGCTGAAATTCCCACTCTCCTTCTGATCGCTTCGGAAAGCCAGTACCTCACACCCTCAATAATCTTCATCAGATTTCTTCTCGCTTGTTGCTGCCGTCTTTCAAGCTCACGTGAAAGTTGCACATTAACAGGCTTTGGCTCCTGAATCCTAGTCATCACAGCTAATTTGTGACACTGGCTGTCTTTATGCACACTCAATTTCTCCAGTGCCTTCTTCCAATTGTTAAAACCAGAATCTGCTTTTGACGCAAGCTTAGACTTTTGTGCTGCAAAGTATTTAGCACAATAGAAACAGAGGACCCCTTTTACAGTGAGGCTATAATGGAGCCATGTATGATCTTTAAACCACTTCTCCTGAAAGTAGAGTATTGTATTTGATAGGGTTGGACTGGGTATGGATGGGTTGGACTTTCACATTTGGATGATTTGGGCAAGGTCCAAGCTCCTCCCCTTCCTTTCCTGTACCTTCATTTTCCCCTGCCTGGCTGCTCTCTCTCTCATTGTCAAACTCACTCTCCCTGCTTGATGGTATTATCTGAAATACATATGAGGATGTGTGTCTCATCTTAAATTAACATTAAGATTAGACTGCTATGTTGTCATTATTCGGTCTTAACCATCAATATTAGCTCCTCTCTCACTCACCTCCATGTCACCAGCACACACACTCTCTGTCGTGTCACCATGCTCACATTCTCTCTCTCCCTCTTTACTCTGAACACACCAGAGTGAACATGGAAGAAATATTATCAGCGAACAAGCTATCTGACTGGTAACAGTACTCATTTTCACTGCTCTTAACTTACTTTTCTTCTTTTCCCAAAAGACTGTCAAATATCACTGCCACCCTTCCTCTTGCTCATGAGATGACTCACTGAGAAATGACATAAATGATTGACACTTTACTCAAACTTCACGTGGACTTTCTGACAAATATAATGTAATAAAGACATTAACGTTAGTTGAATATGCCTGTGAGCACTGTTGGGGATGAGAGAGCTGTAGTCAGCTGCAGCTACTGTTGCCACTTTGAGTCTCTCTGGGTGGGTGGACCTCTTCCTTGTTCGATATTCCCTCTGATGTTCATCGATGGCCTCTTGGACTTCCATGGCTGACCATTTACTGATAGGTGTACACTTGAACACGCTGGACAGGTCAGGGTTGGAACAGTTCCTGATGAACATCATAGCAACTTCAGCAGACATGTTCTCCATCTTCCTCCACTCTTTTGTAGGTGCCTGTCAGCGTGCTCAGCCACTGTATTTAGTCGGACCCAGTAGTCCACTGGTCTCTCACCTGTATAAGGCTGTGGCGTAGAAGTCAGCCATTGGTAGGCTGGACATAAGAGAGTCGCTGAGTATTTTGTATACTACTTCAGGGTCTACAGTCTTGTCAGAGTTACTCTTCAACCCCACCATGACACTGTTCTTTGCCCTTCCCATGAGATGACTGAGAACTTCATCCACCTGTTCTGTAGTAGGGCAGCCTTTTTTTTTTACGTAGATACACGTCCATCACTTCTATCCACTCTTGGACTGTGTATTTGTCTGTGCCATCTCCTCTATGCATTGCTGGCTGCTTGACGTCTGCCTTCAACAAGATATTCAGTCGGGTGTGGGGGTATAGGCTCTAACGCTGGGGGAGATATGAGGGGTAGAGGACTCACTGTGGAGGTGGGTGTGTTACTGGCTAATATGCGACAAAGTCACCAATCTGGGTCCCTAGCTGTTCAAGAAGGTCACGTAACTGTCCTAGGGTGTCACTATTAGTAGCAGCGGGAGTAGAGGACATAGGTCTCACTACAGGGGTAGCATCATCCACATATAGATTACAACGGCCTGGCTGCCTAGCCTGCCCCTGGTCTGGAACACTTGCATACGCAAACTCCCTACCCCTCCCAATACTGGCAAATGGTGTAAACGCCATTATAGTTCAGATGCAACCAATACAATGCAATTAATGCAGTTCAGATACTATAGCTCAATACACTGAAAACCTGAAAACTGTGTGAAAGATTAGAATAAATTCAGATTCAGCAAAACAAACAAAAGAAAACACATGACTACTTTTTTCAATAGCCACAACGACCCATGGATTTCTCCTGCCCATGGCACGATCCTCTTACTTGCTTACAGCTTGACCTCGGCGATCTGCAGTGGCAGATCTGATGAATCCGGGTCAGCAGCGTTGGATATAAGATAATTAAACATGTTTACTGGCTTGACAATCTCCGTGGGTGCTCGGCCATCTCCGTGGGTGCTCGGCCATCTCCGTGGGTGCTCGGGCCCTGAAGCACCCACGGTATCGGCGCCTATGATCAGAACTACAAGTTATTTACACAAAGAAGCTAAACCGGAGGGTTCATTAACATAACCATTACGAAATAAAATATAGATTACTTTAGGGCCAACTAGAAAAATATACCAGAACTGATGGAGGGCAAATTAAAACATGACTGACCTGCTTGGAGTGTCAACGCTAACTGAAGCTGGACTCGGACGTGTGACAGCGAAATACACCCCCGGGTACAAAATAAAGGTATGCTTAAACAAACAAAGGCGGAACCAATTTACATATGAAAATAATATATCATTTTGGTGGAGTTCACAAAAACAGAAAATAAAGATTTTCGAGTATACAAATAGCCAAAATAAAAAGTAGTTTTATTTATTTATTTTTAATATCAGTTAGGCTATATATTGGGGGGGGGACATTTATATGGCCTTGCCATGACCACAAACACAGCGGTTAGTTGTCTCTTGGTTCACACGTTATGCTTTAAGTCTGTATTGGCTAATTACTTGCAACTATAAAGCCAATACTTGGCGCACCATTAGAACAAAGATCTTACGCATCATGCATGCTGGCAAAGAAGTTTCACTGTCCACAAGGATTCTCACGTTTTGTTGGTTTATTCCAAGTAGATCAGGCAAACAATTCCATATTCAAGCAGCTGACTGAGATGTTACTACGAGATGGTAAAAACCGTATGTCCACCAGGTGCACTTCATAACCCCATTAGCAGCCTACCTAAATACCTATGAGTGAGGTCTACCTGTGTGAAGTCCCCCTAGTGACCAAAATAATAAACAACATATGGAAACAATAACTCCTGATACTTATAAGCAAATACAATAATCAAATACAATAATAAGCTACAACTAATAATTATACTAAACAGTGAAATGGCTTCTACACTCCGGCCCCTAATTGGGCATTATACACAATTACACAAATATTTCTGAAGAAGCTATTTAACAAACAAAAAAAACAATAATAATAAAGACATTTTCAATTCGCACTGTGTGTAATGTATTTACCGATCTTCTTCTTTGGTAGTAGACCCTGTAGAAAAGAAAAAAGGTTAGAAAAGTCACGGTCGTTACGATCATAAGTCTGAGTCTTAGTCTTCAGCCTCCAGTAGTAGACACAGCTTTGTGACAGGCCTTTCCAGCACGCTGGTCTTCGTTTGGAGCCGTACAGTGCGTACTAGGCCTCTGGCGTCAGGTTTAGCCTCCAAAACCCTTCCCAGCATCCACGAGCCTCTGGGGGCAGTTGCATCTGCAATGATGACGATGTCTCCAGGAGCGAGATTTCTTTTCCTCTTCGACCATTTTTGCCTCTCTTGCAGCAAAGGCAGGTACTCAGAAATCCATCGAGTCCAGAACAGGTCAGCCATATACTGCACCTGCTTCCACCTCCTTCTGACATATAGATCTTTCTTGTCGAACAGTCCAGGAGGCAACACTGGCTTCCCTTTCAAGAGAAGGATGTGGTTAGGAGTGAGGGCCTCAAGATCATCCGGCTGATCTGAAACAGTGGTGATGGGTCTGCTATTCAAGATGGCTTCTGCCTCACAGAGGATGGTTTGAAATCCTTCATCATCAAGGGTCTGTTGATGCAGAACAGACTCGAGCACTTTTCTCACCATGCGTATTAGGCGTTCCCACACCCCGCCATGATGCGAGGCTGCAGGAGGATTGAAATTCCATGTCACTCCCTCTTGAAGTAGAGCACCTTGGATCTTGTTGTTGTTGATGCCAGCCAAAGCCTCTCTCAATTCTCTGTTGGCTCCAACAAAATTTGTGCCATTGTCTGATCGTATGCTTGACACTTGTCCTCTTCTGCAGATAAATCTTCTTATAGCATTTATACAGGAATCTGTGTCCAGACTGTACGCCACTTCAAGATGTACAGCCCTGCTGGTCAAACACGTGAAGATCACTCCGTACCTCTTGAGAAGACTTCTTCCCCTCTTAACATCGATGGGACCGAAGTAGTCCACCCCCACACTGGTGAACGGAGCTTGGTCAGGCAAGACTCTTTCCTTTGGCAAATCCGCCATTTTCTGGTCACTGATCTTCCCTCTGTGACGTTTGCATGTGACACATTCTGAAATGACCTTCCTTATTGCAGAATTGGCGTTGGTGATCCAGTATTTCTTCCTGAGGTGGCTTAACACATGATTCCTCCCTCCATGCGCCAACTGCTGATGGATGTGGCGAAGAATGAGTGTCGAAACATGGAGATCCTTGGCCAGGATAACAGGGTGTTTAGTTTCCTCTGGCATTGATGATCGACTCAACCGGCCACCAACTCTCAGGATGCCTCCCTCCAATACTGGATCCAGCTTGTACAGCTGACTGTCTTTCTTGACATTAACACCAGTCTCCAATAAGGCAACTTCATCTTTGAATCTCTGACCTTGCACAAAGCATATAATTGCTTTTTCTGCCTTGGCGTGGTCTTCAAGATGTAGACTTTGTCCACTGAGTGTGGCTTTGAAGTTTTCCATTCTCTTTGCTACTTCAGACTTTTGTTTCTCAAGGTCTTTTTCATCTTCACAGACAGCAGCTTGGATTTCCTTTCTGTTCTGTCGCAGCAGCTTGAGACATTGCTTGATTCTCAGAAACCAGGCTACGGCAGTTTTCAGTTTCTGCCAGGTTGAAAAGTAGCTCATCAGTTGGTTGGTGTGGCTCTCTCCAGCCGTGACAATAAGATTGACTGTCAAGTCTCTTTTGACCTCCGGATCATCCTCAGCGATCCCATGAATCTTCAAGTCAGACTTGGGCCACTCCTCTTCTGGCTTGGACAGAAATTCTGGTCCTTTACTCCACCTTTTGCTTGCCAGGAAGTCAGTGGCTTTCATCCCTCTCGACACATCATCCGCTGGATTCTCCTTGGTACCGATGTACCTCCACTGTTCCACACTGGTAGCTTCTCTTATGGCTGCTGTTCTATTTGCAACAAAGGTGTGGAACCGCTTGGTTTCATTGCTGATGTACTTAAGCACTGTTGTACTATCCGTCCAGAATGTGGACTTTTCCAACTCAAGTTGCAACTCCTTTTGCAGCATCCCATCAACCCTCACCGCCAGAACAGCAGCTGTGAGTTCCATCCGAGGAATTGTGCTTTGTTTCAGTGGCGCAACTCTGGCTTTGGCCAAGAGGAATGCAACATGAAGTCTTCCGTCATCATTCTCAAGCCTCAGATAAGACACGGTGCCATAGCCATCTTGACTGGCATCAGAGAAATGGTGAAGTTGTGCTTTGATGGGCTTGCCGAAGTCTGTGGGCTTGAAACAACGATGCACTTTGAACTCTGCTATCTTCTCCAGGTCCTTTAGCCACTCTGACCACTGCTGTGAGAAGTATGGAGGAATGTCCTCATCCCATGCATAGCGTCTTTTGCACAACTCCTGCAAAATCAATTTGGCTGACAGAGTGAAGGATGCAAGAAATCCCAACGGGTCATAGAGCGAACTGACCACTGATAAGATGCCTCTCCTTGTCTGTGGTTGTTCTTTGATGGTGGTCTTGAACTTGAACTGGTCATTTTCAACACACCATTGCAGTCCTAGAGCCCTCTCCAATGGCAGACTCTCCCAATCCAAATCCAGCTCTTTCGTTTCCTTTGTTCTGTGCTCTTGTGGAATTGATGTCAGCACTGATCGACTGTTGCTTATCCACTTGGAGAGATTGAATCCCCCTTTCCTGCAGAGCGTAGTGAGGTTCTTCACCATCTGTATTGCTTCCTCCTCAGAAGGCAAGGACTTCAGACAGTCATCGACATAGAAATTGTTCTTGACTGTAGCGACCACTTCTGATGGAAACTGACCTGCATTATCATCTGCGGTTTTCCTCAGTGCATAATTCGCACAGCTTGGCGATGACACAGCTCCAAACAGATGTACAGTCATCCGATATTCAACTGGAGTGTGTTCTGTATTTCCGTGAGGCCACCACAGAAACCGAAGGAAATTGATGTCCTTTTCTGACACTTTGACCTGATGGAACATGGCCTGAATGTCAGCCATCAGTGCAACAGGTTCCTGTCGGAATCGGAGAAGAACTCCAACCAGGGAGTTTGTAAGATCTGGTCCCTGCAGAAGTTTACAGTTGATTGACGTCCCCTTGTACACTGCTCCGCAGTCGAACACAACTCTTAACTTTCCTTTTCTAGGATGATAAACTCCATGATGTGGAATATACCACTGTTTTCCATCCTCTTGGTTCAACTGATCCTCTGGCACAACCTCAGCATAGCCTTGATCAATTACATCACTGAGAAAAGCTACATACTCCTCTCGAAAGACTTGATTCTTTCCAAACTTCCTCTTCAGGCTCATGAGGCGCTGTTCTGCAATGCAACGATTGTTTGGCAAGATGGAATTTTCACTCCTGAAAGGTAGGTCCAAGGAGTAATGACCATCTTTCAACACTGAGGAGCTGTGCATAATGTTCATGAACTTGAGGTCTTCTCTTGACATTTCAGCTTGTTCCTCTGAAGTCTTCTCATTGATTGGTGTCCAGCTAAAAGCTTTATCCATGTAAGCAGCGCTGATGTTATACTCATTACCAAAGTGCTCAATGAGAAGATCTTTAGCCCTTTGGTATCCTTGCTCAGGAGGCAGATGCTGGCAGCTGTGCACTATCTCCTTTGGCGGACCCTTAGTGTACTGTTCCAAAAAGTGCAAACAGTCACTGTAGTTGTTGGACTTTTCTTCGACTCCATTCTGAAATGCTCGCATAAAAGCATGGTATTGGAGGGGGTCTCCATCAAACACAGGAATTTGTCTTGCTGGAAGAGCAGAGGCAAGATTTTGTTGAACCAATAAAGTTGTAATGTCATTTTGCCTTTGCATAATACCAACAATATCATTTTGACCCACATCCCTCAATACTTGAGTTTGAGATTGACCATGCCGCACAGAATTCCCTTGTGCTTGGATGTGAACCATGGGCATCATCTGAGTGTCATGTCTCACAGGATTTGCTTTTGGCTGTTTCTGAACCATGAAAGGATTGTCATAGATTGGAAATGATTGAGTCTTGGTATTGGCCCTTTCTGATTGTGAAGTTCCTATCTGTGTCCTGTCCTTTGGACGAACAACCAGTGGGGGTGCTGTTGAGCAATCATTAATCCAAACTTTTGTCCTTTCCTTTGGTCTGTAGGTGGCAGCACCAGGGTTGAGCATACTTGTGATGGGACCTTGGGCCTTTTCAACATTAGAGTCCCTTCCATGATGTGACACTCTGGAGCTATGCCGTGATGAATTTTCCTTAAAAACACTGAGTTTTGCATTGAATACTGCCAACTGTCTCCAATGCTAGTTGTTCCTTTTGTCTCCTCAGTTGTTCCTCTTGTGCCTCTATTAAATGTATTTTCTGTAGAGCAGCGACACGTTCCAGGAGAGCTGCCTTCTCAGCTTCAGCTTTGATCCGTTCTGCTCGTGAAGATGTTGTAGAGACACGTGATCCGGAGATAGCACTCCGACTTAGTCTGGAACATGCAACACTCATGCCAGAAGCACTGTCACCTGGTCTGACATCATCAGGGACTGGCTGTCCATCATCTGTATCTACATATGGTTGTCCAGCGTCAGAGAGCCACCTCTTTACATCTTCTGCAAACCCACAGTGCAGTGCTGTTTTGTTTTCAAACCACTGACATTGTAAAGCAGCTTGATCTTCAGGCAAGTTCAATTTCATAAATGAATCATGATTTTTCTGGGCTTCCTCAAAGCACTTGTTCATAATGACCAACTCAGATTGCACTTCAGTGACATTTTCATTGGAATCCATAAGCAGTTTAAGGTTTTCCATTGAAGCACTTGCTTCTTTCCATTTTGCTTGCCTTTCTTTCTGACACTTTTCAATAAAGGAGGCCAGACCCTTTTCAGACAATTTTGGAACCCTTTTTTCAGGCAATGGAGCACTCTCATTTTTATCCTTAGTGACCTGAGACATTGTGTTATTTTCCTTTTAACACACAATCATGCATAAAATAATGCAAGTATATGGAGCTTTGGTTGATATTTCATGTGACAATACAAATGAGCAAATGCAAAGAAAAGAGCGCACATTGGATTGATAAACTTAGGTCTCCCCTATAGAGCTTTGAATTATCACCAGGCAAACGCGCGCAGTGACAACATGACCGTCAAAAAACAACTCCAATAGTTGTCAATAAACATTCAGTCCGATCAATTTGCACATCAAAGGCGCTGTTGACACTGTTGCCACACGCCAAACATTGGTCTCACCAATTAGAGGCCAGTGGAAAGCCAACGCGGAGAAATTCAAACTCCCAAGCCTACATGGCCAAAACACGAACACCAAACAACTATGCGCGTAGCAAGAAAAACACGACTATCAACTCCAATAGTTTCGCCGTTTTCCAATACAGCTTTACAGTCAATGTTCACACTTTACCACGTCTTGTTGTTCGTTTGTTGCATCCGTGCAGGCTTTTGGCTGGGCTTCGAATGTCCGTGAAAGCGTCCACGCGAACATTAATCCATTGTTAGTTAGTCCATTAGAACGAATCTTCATGCACAAAAAACAGCTTCTTGCCTTGAAGTCTGATGTTCCCAGGACATGGTTTTTACTTAATGTATTGGCTAATTACTTGCAACTATAAAGCCAATACTTGGCGCACCATTAGAACAAAGATCTTACGCATCATGCATGCTGGCAAAGAAGTTTCACTGTCCACAAGGATTCTCACGTTTTGTTGGTTTATTCCAAGTAGATCAGGCAAACAATTCCATATTCAAGCAGCTGACTGAGATGTTACTACGAGATGGTAAAAACCGTATGTCCACCAGGTGCACTTCATAACCCCATTAGCAGCCTACCTAAATACCTATGAGTGAGGTCTACCTGTGTGAAGTCCCCCTAGTGACCAAAATAATAAACAACATATGGAAACAATAACTCCTGATACTTATAAGCAAATACAATAATCAAATACAATAATAAGCTACAACTAATAATTATACTAAACAGTGAAATGGCTTCTACAAGTCAATATCTGTCTATCTGCCACTCTGCCCATTTCAATGTCTGTTTGGTAAAAATGTTGAATTATCTTTTGCGCAATGAAAAATACAATGCCGACCAGGGTAACTTTCTTTGGTTAATCAAATAGATGTACATGCAATAATCGGCATAGTAGGCCTATAGAGCGTAGTCACCGTGAGTCATATTTTGATAACAATTTTGATAAACATAATATAACATGAGATAACGAACATGCTAATTTGTCACAGGTTACTTTGTCCCTTTTGTATTCATTTATCTTCATTACAAATTTATAAATTGATACGCTGAACATGTGTAATAATAACACTATGTGTAATATCAGGTTTATGCCAACGGTGCTTAAATGATATCATCAGCAAAGAAGAGCTTCGTGAAGCATATCAAACGGTTGGACTAATTAGGCGAAATCCTTCCCCGCTCTTTAGGGCATTGCTAAAATCAAACGCGACGCCGCACTAAGAGATTCTTTGGCTGTGTATGATGTACGGGCACATGTCCCGGAGCTGATGTACGGACCAGGGACAGGTGCGCTTCTCTGGCTGGATCTGATCGGTTGTAGAGCCAATGTTGAAATCCTACCCTGACAAAACCCTCTGACGCGGGAAGAATCGACCCCTGGCAGTAAATGATTCGTCTTCGTCTCCGTGCTGAGAGTGAACAATCTTTGACCCTGTTAATTGCAGATTTCAGACACACACACACACACACACACACACACACACACACACACACACACACACACACACACACACACACACACACACACACACACACACACACACACACACACACACACACACAGCCACAGGATAAAAATATCCCCATAACGCCTTTCAAGGCTGGACAGGTTAAAGTCAGCAGAAAGCCTTTTGTCGCCAGTGGGTATCAGCGTAGATCCCTCCTTCACTTCACCCATCGTCCCATTTAGACCCGGAGATCCAACAGCACATTCTGGAATATTACAGTAAACTATGAGGCCAAACCTACTAAAGTCTAGTCTCACAAATAAGACTTTAGATTCATATCTCGGGCGCCAAGTGAACCATCCATAAGGGAAAGCCAATAAGCCATGCCCAATCCAAAAAGAAAAAAATATCTAAAAAAAAAATATATATATATATATATATAACAGTATATGTTGTTGGTGGCGTTACTAGTGTGAATATATTGATTATATTTACGAATAATATTTTTTTATTTTTTTATTTATTGCTATTCATCCCTTTTATTTATTTATATATATATAGATATATATATCTATATATATCAATATATATATTGATATATATATATATATCAATATATATAACAATCTGTGATTGTTGTTTTGATTGCAGGTCTGAGAAGACGGCTCAGTGCGCCGATCTGGTGTCCGGCGGCAGAGTCGACAGGGTCCGCTCCTCAGGGCTCCCTCCTCCGCCGCCCATCCCCATGTCCCCTATCGTCGAGAAGATGGAGGGCCTGAAGTCCATCCGTAACCGGAGCAACAGCCTCCGTCTGGGTCGCCTCGCGTTCTACCGCCACCTGGAGAAGGTGGAGACCATGCGCTGCTTCTGGGAACTCAAACACGTGGAGCTGGAGGGCGGTGACCAAGAGGCTCAATTCAAATGGGTAGGCTGCTTGTGAACCCAATTATTACATGCCATTTATCAGACGCTTTTGTGCAAAGCGACTTACAAAGTTGCAATAATTAGTGCATGAAGACTATAATCGACTATAATGTCATGTTCTGTCTCTTGAGTCTGAACATGGCTGTTGGCAGAAGCGTTTCCCTAACAGGTCGCTAGAAGGAGCTGTGCATCTTTTAAGAGACATTTGCCCTGCTCACAAGTGTAAGTACACCTTATAGCCACAAGGTGGTGTCTCCTAGCAGGTTTGACATTAAACATTAAACACTACCTTGCTATGTAAGGATAACGTACAGCACACAAGAGTAGATCATTATCTGTGTTATAGGCAGTAGGTTATTAGGTTATTAGATTATTATTGATTTGATGTTGGACCAAACTACTAAGGGTGCTGAGCAATCACTTTCTTGCACTCGGTAAGTTTAGTCTCATCGAGTATTTATTTATTTTTTACGGTTTTGAATCCACTTTTCTCACCTTTCTCTGGGCTATGATGGATGGCACTTTTCGTTTTGTCATCCTCAGTAGTGCACAATGATTATATTTTTTTTAATAAGAGGCTAATTAAATGTAGGCCTAATCATGTTAGTGTGTGGCAATAATGCCAAACTGTATTAGTGAATGGAGATGGAAAAGACCTGAAGTGGTTTGACATTTTTAGTGGGGAAGTGAGACGCCTATCAGGAAGTGGAATGGTCCACTATAGGCTACAGCAGATGTAGGCCCTTGGTGTGGCGGTTAGCAGGGACACTGGAGACAGAGGTCCACCTCAATGTCAGGAAACAAGTTAATTGTCCCTACCAAACATCTAAACTTGAAACAACTTGAAAATGTATTTATAGAGAATGTTCAATTGGTCGGACATAAAGTCCACGTGTGTGTTAGTTACGCAACGCGCCGGTCGCCCCATATAGCGGAGCAGTAATCCATACAGTGGTTTACACCCTGCGCGTTTCACGTCAGGTGTCCGGTACCCCGGTCCGGTTACCCTACGCCTGTCATCTGTCACCCTGTCATCCGCCACCCTGTCTCCGACCACTGCTACTGCTGCTTGTGGGATGCCCCTCGGTTGTCTAATTGGTATTTAGTATTTTAGTTTGTTTATGTAACGTTATGTCTCGAGAAAACAGACACACAACTCATTCCTTGTTACAGACAGTATTGTGTTTAGTGTTTCATCAAGTTTAGTGTTTCATCAAGCGAGCATTGTACTGTTTTGAATGAATGGGGAGAAATAATTTCCTTATAATTGTTGGACATGCCAAAAATGTTTTCCCACACTGGGATTAACGTACCCGTTTAAATACACACACAAAGATTTTCGGAAAACAGGTCCGTAAATCATTTGTTTGTTAATGTATTTTTGATATGACAGAACCGAATTGAGAGCCAAGCTATAAATCAAAGTGTTGATGTGTGAGTGTTTGTGTGTGTGTGTGTGGTGTGTGTGTGTGTGTGTGTGTGTGTGTGTGTGTGTGTGTGTGTGTGTGTGTGTGTGTGTGTGTGTGTGTGTGTGTGTGTGTGTGTGTGTGTGTGTGTGTGTGTGTGTGTAATTTACAAAAAGCGTGTAGGCGTGCGTGTGTGCGCGTGGCCTTCCGTATGCTCACCTGATGCATGTGAGCACCTTCTATTCGTGAAGTGCGGTCACGGAGTGGAGGTCACGGAGTGGGGGCCTCCACTCCGTGCTCCCCCCCCCCCCCCACCCCCCCCGGACACGCGGTATGTATGCGTGTAATGCATGCGTGTAATGCGGTGTCCTCGGTGAGGAAGAGATACCGGCCGAGTGTCACTGAGCGGCCGTAGCGCTAGCAGGCGTTACGCGGCCGGCACACCACACCTGTCCCCTACTCGTCTCCCGTCTACTCGACACGTCCTCTCCTTTTAGGCCACGGGGAGGTGGTGGAGGAAGGAGGAGAGGAGGGGGGGGGGTGGAGGAGGAGGTGGGTGCTAGAGAGAAAGAGAGCGAGAGAGAGAGAGAGAGAGAGAGAGAGAGAGAGAGAGAGAGAGAGAGAGAGAGAGAGAGAGAGAGAGAGAGAGAGAGAGAGAGAGAGAGAGAGAGAGTGAGAGTGTGTGTGTGTGTGTGTGTGTGTGTGTCGCTGTGTGGCAGCATGACAGCACAGCAAAGCAGCTCACACACTCCCACCCATCTCAACTCCAATTCCCCCACTCCCCCCCCCCCCCTTCCATGTGTGTGTGTGTGTGTGTGAGTTGTTCTCACCCACAGAGAGAGAGAGCGACTTAGCAATCGCTCGCATGTGTGCACAGTCTGGCACTGAATTTGTGGGTGTTGTGTAGCTTCACCTTCAAACTAACTAGCTAACTGCTGCTGCTACTGCCGTCTCCCTCCACGTCGACACATGCCCACCACTTGACTCTGTCGTGAGAGCTGGTGTGGGGGTGGGATAGAGAGGGGTAGAGAGGGGAAGGGAGGGGGGGGGGGAGGGGGAGAGACAGGCCGAGGAGCGAGGAAGAGGAGATCCACCATGGCGTCCGCCATAGAGCAGCTCCTGAGGGATAAGGAGATATGGATTGTCGGGAGCGTGTGCGTTGTGGTGTCTTTCCTCTGGAGGGGACTGTGGAACTTATTGTCGTACAAGAGGAAGGGCAGGACGCCGCCCCCGTCCACGGATTATCAGGTAACGTCCGGCGAGCGGACGCGACGGTGGACAGTGTGCAGAACACACAGCATGCCGTGCAGTCAAAAGAAACCACGTATGTGTCCGTGTAGCGGTCCATCCGCTTGGCTATTCAGCACTTCACCAATAGAAGGTGTGCATGCATCAGGTGAGCCGGACACAAGCGCCAAGAGACACACACACAAGGCTGGTTGGCAAAATGGCTCTGTGGGGCTACTCCAGACAACAAGGACACAGGGGGATGAGTTATCCGGTTTATTGCAGGGTTTGTAGTTTGTAGTAGTGTGTGGTGGTGATGGCCGGTTTGCCCTGTGGGCCTTGCACTTACCAATGCACCACAGGTGTGCAGCCTCACCCGGCCCCAGAGTCTAATCAGCCTGACTTCTGACGGCCAGGTGAGGCTGCTTAAACCAGCCACCAACCACACACACTCCACAGTCCACATATATGACAGATGTACAAAACAAGACAGCTTTTGGCTGGTTAGAGAGGGCCCTGGACTGGAGAGACCGAGCACGCCATGTTTAGATTTCCATCAACAAATAACAGATCAGGACTCATGATAGTCATGGAAGACTGTGATGGGTAAAGCCTCAGAAAAGCTCTCATCCTCCTCATCCCCAAGGTACGACAGACTGGGTGTGTGAAGAGAGTTTGCCACTGTTAGGGTACCACCCCCCCCCCCCCTTTCTCCCCCAACAGGCCTGTATAGTGAGAGAAAAACATTGTGATGCTTTTGATTGTGACAGGGGCTGAGCCCCGGTGCCTGGTGCCTGCCATGTGACCTGTGAGTGGCCTAGTTTAGTCACACATTTAGAAATGGGACAAAACGGACTCTGTGCGTTTATAAATAAGACGGGGGCGGCGGGGGGGGGGGGGGGGAAGCGTGCTTCTGCCTGCATTTCCACGTGGGCAGAAGTCATTCTGATGAGGTTTAGGCCATTTAACAAAGGGTTAAAGGGTGATGGGGGAGATTTTGGGTTTGGAACACAGCTTTCATCTTTCACCTCGTAGTGTGGGGATCTCTGGATGAGTGGATGTGCACGTGTGTGTGTGTGTGTGTGTGTGTGTGTGTGTGTGTGTGTGTGTGTGTGTGTGTGTGTGTGTGTGTGTGTGTGTGTGTGTGTGTGTGTGTGTGTGTGTGTGTGTGTGTGTGTGTGTTGCACATATTCCATCCATCGCGGGGGTTAACTACTACTACTTAACCGCGGCTTTCCTGTGCTTCTGACACCATGCGTATCATGCCTTGTTTAATATGCTCACACAATCCTGTCAGGAGGGCTAACATGATGGATCCCTCCCAAGATCTTACTGCAGTGTTTGCAGCTTAAAGCCCCCAAATGTCAGTCCTGATTAACAGTTCTGAGGGACCACCATGCTTCCTCTCTGAATACAACTGTTATTCATTCATCAAAACAAAATCTAAATCCTAAACTATTTTTTTTCAATCTGGTTAATTTGTGTGTGATACATAGCGTACAATAATATGTTATGAAGGAAAGACACAGTGTCACTTTGATTAAAAGACGAATGGAATTTATCCCCAAAATGGATTTATCAAATTAATTAAATTTTAGAAAACAAAGTGTAAGAATCTTTTTGTGCAATACTACCTGACTGAGCCAGACTAACACACTTAATAAATCACATTCTTTCCTTTTCATTTTATGGCCATTCCCATTTAAATACTCAATGTGTCGTGTGTACATGACTTGAGTGGTCATACAAGTGGTCATCAAATGCATGATAATAATAGAATTATAATATATGTTATATTTTAGATAGTTATCTGATCTGCAGTTTACTGTGCATGCAGATAACTGTAAGATGGGACAAGGAAGATAAGATGTTTACTTACCTTTATAAAAAATGATTTATACCTATAATTCTGCACATATCTCATACCTACTCTATATTTGATACCTATTTTTAGTAGTAGGTTTTTAGTATACTGTTTTTAAATATTACTTAACCACTGTATATTGTATATTACCATGCACTTTAATGTAACATTTGCACTCTGGTTAGATGCCAAATTCCTTTCGATGTACTGTACTTGTGCTGTGCAATGACAATACATTTGAATCTAATCTAATCTAATCTTAAATGATGACAAACAAGTTAGTGGCAAGTACGACAAGTAACCATAAGAGATACCATGAAGGACGGTATTCTTAAGTCAATCAATTAAACAGCAGCAATTATATTCAACCACATACTCGTTTATATGTCGTTTAACTTCAGTGTGTGTGTGTGCCTGGTCTTATGGAGAGTGAGAGTATGGTGTGTGTGTGTGTGTGTGTGTGTGTGTGTGTGTGTGTGTGTGTGTGTGTGTGTGTGGTGTGTGTGTGTGTGTGTGTGTGTGGTGTGTGTGGTCTTATGGAGAGTGAGAGTGTGTGTGTGTGTGTGTGTGTGTGTGTGTGTGTGTGTGTGTGTGTGTGTGTGTGTGTGTGTGTGTGTGTGTGTGTGTGTGTGTGTGTGTGTGTGTGTGTGTGTGCGTGTGCGTGTGTGTGTGTTAGCAGTAAGTGCCAACAACGCCGGGTATCGCCAACACGTATCACTGTATCAAGTGTCCCGCTATGTGGCGCTGCGCTGCGTTTAGCTTCGCTTCAAACACCAGGACTTCTCACACACACACACACACACCGCTCCATCACACACACACATGCACTATTAATACTATTACTACACCTCTACTGTCCCTCTCACTGTAAGACTGGGATCCAGCAGTCCTGCTACTACTACGATATAAGTGTATATCCTTAATGTTGATAACACGCTCTTATCACAGCTACTTAAGCAGGTGACCTAGCAGTACGAAATTGTGTTATTCATCTTGTTAAAATGAATACTTGTGAACTGCTGTATTTTTATGTTTGCGTACCCCAGTGTTATGCTATTGTCTGCTTCAACTAATGTACACCCTGTAAGTCGCTTTGGATAAAAGCGTCTGCCAAATGCCCTAAATGTAAATGTAAATGTAAATATATAGCACGACAAGGAAAACAAGAAGAAATGGGGCAGAGTTACAGCTTGTTTCCTGTTTTGTTACAGGGGATATTCTACTGAAGAAAACCAATTCGAGCGAGTGAATGAAGGGGATTTTTAGGTGTATTTCTACAGTGGTCGGTCCGACACGGTGTTGATTTGAAATCCTTTACTGACACACTATAGTCTACTCCTGCTGGTCGAGTTTGCGTTCGCCAGGTTGATCCACACGATCGATCGACACAAATATCAAGCGCTCGCCCAGATTTTAGGTGATTCAGATCGATGCCGTCAGATCTTATATTATTATTATTATTATTATCTGAAGCCTGATTTGTGAGACTACTACTCTCTCTCTCTCTCTCTCTCTCTCTCTCTCTCTCTCTCTCTCTCTCTCTCTCTCTCTCTCTCTCTCTCTCTCTCTCTCTCTCTCTCTCTCTCTCTCTCTCTCTCTCTCTCTCTCTCTCTCTCTCTCTCTTTCTTTCTTTCTTTCTTTCTGCCTGGTGGCCTCTGCTACCCAGCGCTGTTCAGTGGTTGGTGGTATGGGGGCCCGGGGGGAATGTGCTGTTTTCCCCGCGACTCGTCTTCCCTGCGGCCCCCAGTGCCGGTGTCCAGTGACTGCCGTTTGCATAACTCATTACCAACGCACAGCAGGCTGGTACATATATAGTTAGGTCCAGAACCTCAATTCAGTGACCATTCTCTGGCTCAGATGTTTTGCTGATTGATTTGACATTACATTTACATTTACATTTACATTTAGGACATTTGGCAGATGCTTTTATCCAAAGCGACTTACAAGGTGTACATTTGTTGAAGCAGACAATAGCATAACGCTGAGGTACGCGAACATAAAAATAGAGCAGTTCACAAGCATTCATATTAACAAGATGAATAACACAATTTTGTACTGCCAGGTCACCTGCTGTGATAAGCGTGTTATCAACATTAAGGATATACACTTGCAAGAATATACAACATGCTAAGAGCTATTAATGTCAGGACTTAAGCAAGTTCAGGTGGACTCTGAACAGGTGGGTCTTGAGTCTCTTGCGGAAGCTGGCGAGGGACTCTGCCGTCCTGGCATGAGACGGGAGTTCATTCACCACTGTGGAGCCAGAGCCGTGAAGAGCTGGGTCTTGGACGAGCGATGCTTGGTTGTTTTCAGTGAAGGTCGAACAAGTCGCTTGGCAGAAGTTGAGCGGAGCGCTCTGGCTGGGATGTAGGGCTTGACCAACGTTTGGAGGTAGGTTGGGGCAGTTCCATTGACTGCCCTGAAGGTCAGTACCAGAGTCTTGAACTTGATGCGAGCATTTACCGGAAGCCAGTGGAGATCGTGGAAGAGAGGGGTCACGGGAGAATTTTGGTAGGTTGAATACCAGGCGTGCTGCTGCGTTCTGGATACATTGCAGAGGCGGGGAGTCCCGCCAGGAGAGAGTTGCAGTAGTCGAGGCGGGTGATGACGAGCGCTTGGACCAGGATCTGCGCCACTTCACGTGTGAGGAAGGGCCGGATCCTGCGGATGTTGTAGAGGGCAATTCTGCAAGATCGGGCCACCGCGGTGACGTTGGCATTGCAGGACAGCTGGTCATCTAGCACCACACTAAGGTCTCTTGTTGTGGATGAGGGGGAGACTTGGGTGTTCTCGATGGTGACCAGTAGGTCCATCTGAGGGCAGTCTTTCCCCGGTATGAAGAGGAGCTCAGTCTTGTCAAGGTTGAGCTTCAGGTGGTTGGCGGCTGTCCATCTGCTGATGTCGGCCAGGCATTTGGAGATGCGTGTTGCGATTTGGGTTTCTGAGGGGGGAAAGGAGAGAAACAGTTGAGTGTCATCTGCATAGCAGTGATAGGAGAAGCCATGAGATGTGATTACAGAGCCTAGAGATTTAGTGTAAAGAGAAAACAGAAGGGGTCCCAATACTGAGCCTTGGGGGACTCCGGTGTCCAGGGTGCAGGGTCTGGACAGGGAACCGTTCATGTGACCTGATAAGTGCGATCTGCGAGGTAGGAGGTGAACCAGGATAACGCAGTTCCATCGATTCCAAGCTCGGCGAGAGTGGAGAGAAGGATCTGGTGGTTCACTGTGTCGAACGCCGCAGACAGGTCGAGAAGGATCAGTACTGATGAGAGGGACGAGCTTCTGGCATCACGAAGAGATTCTGTCACTGCGAGCAGTGCCGTCTCCGTGGAGTGCGCAGCCTTGAAGCCTGACTGGTGAGGGTCGAGTAGGTTGTTCTGGGAGAGATAGGATGAAAGTTGTGAGGAGACAGCACGTTCAAGGGTTTTGGACAGGAATGATAGGAGAGATACCGGTCTGTAGTTTTGGACATCAGTGGTGTCCAGGGATGGTTTCTTGAGGAGCGGCTTGATTCTTGCAGTCTTGAAGGCCGCCGGACTCTATGGACCTATGGACCTCTATGGACCTTTTTACAAAAAAATTGGCCCCCAGGTCCGTCATAAAAATCCTGGGATTTTTTGCCAGAGGGCCAAATCCAACATGGTTGGCTGGCACCATCTGGAAATATTTTTATTTTGAACCAGAGCACCTAGCACACTTTTCAGTGTAAGTCGACCTCGTGGATTCAGATCCTGACATCAGTTTGTCGTTTTGACATCGTTTTGACCCAGAAAATACAAGACGGCTGCCATCCAGTAAAGGAAAAATTGATATTAGTATAATATTAGTACTAGTACATTTGACTTTTTACACTACATTTCATAATGTAAGGTAAATGTAAGGTTAAAGTCAGGGTACAAGCTCTTTTTAATCATTGTAACTTAAACAGCTCAGTATCAGAGCTGTATCAGCCCAATCAGAGCATTCTGCCTCACTAGATTCTGAATCATCAGATTCCGATGAATCCCCCCTCCTCCTCTGTACATCATCATCATCTCCCTCCTCCTCATCATCCTCCTTCCTCTTATCTTCCTCGCTCTCTTCAGCTTGCCCTGGTGCAGGTAGATGCCTGGTGCAGGTAGATGCCTGGTGCAGGTAGATGCCTGGTGCAGGTAGATGCCTGGTGCAGGTAGAGCAGGTTGCGAAAAAGTTAAATGTTCTTGAAAAACATCTTAGCCAGAGAATGGTCACGGAATTTAGGTTCTGGACCCAACCTTTAGGCAGGCGTGCACTAAATGCTATGCACACCTCATCAGGTTGGCCTTGATCCATGTCTTAAGGCTATAGACTATAGACTTATTCATTAGTTGATTCATTGCTTCAAATGCTGGTTCATTGATTTATATATTGATTAATTAGTCACTTCATTATTTAATTAACTTTTTTTGTGATTGATTAATTCAATTCCTTAGTAATTCGATTATTAGAATACGTTGTACTAATGAGGCAGCCTCATAATTTTGACATTTAAACTTTCAACTTCACATTTCCGGCCTTTACTGCCATCTGGTGGCTGGAAGGAGACTACCTGTTTTTCTAATTAATAAGTAAAACAAATCACGTTAGCTTATGCTGGTACACCATTGAACAGTTTTGTTCTTTTTATTTTTATTTTTTCATTGTTGCATATGTGCAATCTATATTTTCTGGCATAACCGGACTTAAGGCCAATTGGGATGATTTACCCTGTATAAAGATAGACATAACGATGGTGCTTCTACAAATACAACCTGTTATCGTAGTACATTTTCTGGTTGGCCGAGATTCACATAACATAATAACATAATAACATAATAACATAATAACATCCTGTGTGTGTGTGTGCATGTGTGTGTGTGTGTGTGTGTGTGTGCGCATGTGTGTGTGTGTGTGTGTGTGTCTCATGTGTGTGTGTGCGCATGTGTGTGTGTGTGTGTGTGTGTGTGTGTCTCATGTGTGTGTGTGCGCATGTGTGTGTGTGTGTGTGTGTGTGTGTGTGTGTGTGTGTGTGTGTGTGTGTGTGTGTTGTGGATTGGGTTGTCTGGTGCCTCACCCAGTTGTCCATGTGTTACATAACGCTGAATACTTCCAGCGGCCCCTCGGTAACAGCGCTGTGTCGCGTATGTGTGTCATGCTGTGAATTTGTTTCTTTGCATCTTTGTGTGCCGTGGTGTGTGAATGCTCATTGCTCTCCTAAGGACACACACACTGAAATCACATGGAAACAAAACAGAGAGAGAGAGAGAGAGAGAGAGAGAGAGAGAGAGAGAGAGAGAGAGAGAGAGAGAGAGAGAGAGAGAGACCACAACAAACAGAAACACACACACACACACACACACACACACACACCACACCCACACACACAGTACATACTTACAGGTGCAAAGCCACAAACATATCCCTGTGACGTCAAACGGTGCACATCCAATTCCTCGCCTAACTTTCCCGGGAAGTGAAGGGGGTGGAGTCTAAAACAAAACCCTCCAAAGTGTTGACCTTACAGAGCCATGAAAGGCCACGTTGCAAAGCTTCAATGTGGCTTACCCATGCTGCTGCCGGTGACTCAGCGTTAGCATGATAGCCACTACTATCAATTAGCTACAAAGGCAAACATCACACTCAAAACGCTTTGGAAAGGACGAGATTTCTCCCATATTCAGTTTTATATTTTATTGTGTCGCCTTACTCGCCATTCCTCTGAATCTATCTTGTCAATCCAGTGATAATGAATGTCGATCGTTTTCCAAACAGGCTCCTGACAAAAAGCATGACACAGAAAAGGGTTTATTCCCTCATCGGACCCCTTCCTCCCCCTGTCCTATCACGGCGGTATATAAGTGGTGTTGCGGACGTTCAAAGCCAACGGCGGATTCTATTACCGGATAGCGTGCGAAGCTTGACGTGTGGCGTATTAACTTAGTCTCCCCGTGTTGCTGTTGAATGCAGTGTGTGTTACATGTGGTGTGTGTTACATGTGGTGTGTGTTACATGTGGTGTCCGACAGCGACCCTCAGACCCTGGTTCACTCTCCAACCCGCCGTCATACCGGACTAACACCTCCTGGATAGTTAGATGGTTGTTAGTAGACCGGGTATAGTAAACATGCCCACGCTTTTCACAGCCATGACACATATGATGGTGTCTGTGTGTGTGTGTGTGTTTGTCTATGGAACAGTTGTTTATATATAGGGCTATGCTTATATGGGTATTATTCACTTAGCAGCCATCTTGGCTCCACCTTGGATCTAAAGGCTAGTTGTGAGTAAGACCCATTATGATATTACACACAGTATATCAGTGGAGGCTCGTCCATTGAGGAAAGGGAGGACCATCCTCCCTAACATTTCAGGGAAAAATTAACTTGCAAGACAAAAATAAATACACATAAATGTAACAGATTCATCCGTAAAAATACTGATAATATTTCTCTTTTAACACTTCGAAGGCACAACAATCATATCCCTGCCATCATGCAAAGATCTATCTTGTGTCATTCATTAATTCACATTCTGATTCTATCTGTAGACCGGTCTGACTGTGATGATCCCGTTGACAACTTTTCCACACAATGTTTTGAGGCAGCTATAGGGAAGCAAAATGCAGGCAGTCTAGGGCACTGTTCTGAAGGCACACCGTTCCCTGTGTTACACCTAAAGTGTGTCTGTAGAGATTGTAGCCTTGCCCTGATACCCTAATACTTGAGCATTTTTGTCATTGGATAGCAGATGCGGCTCTCTAATGACAAGGCTGAGAACAACCAAAGGGAGCAATCAGAATTTGAGTAACTACAACAAAAAAAACATATAAGACCGTGTACTGAGTAGCTAAATGAATCAGAAAGATTTTAGCTAGTAACAAAATATATGTTTCGGAGATGTTCTTGCTATTTAATACATAATGCCAAACCCCAAAATTTTAAGTTTTAGTTTTAGTTTCGAATCACAAATCCAATTATTCCATTTAGTGTTCCAGATTCAACTGGTTTTCACACGTGTTGTTCTTTCCTTGGTCAGAAACGTAACGCTGTGCTGGCTATGCGATGTCCAGGGGGTGAAAACAAGTCATTAACAAGAGGCAACTTGTATTTAAAGATGGTCAGAAATACCTGCATTGTTTGGGTCTTTACCCCTGGGTCTTGGGAGGTGTTCATTATGGCTTCAAAGGCTTCACACTAGTTTCCACACCTGTCGTTTTGTTTCCTCAATCTGAACACGGTAACACCATCGGCATCACGACTGAAGTCAAACAAAACATACAACATTCTCTTCTCTTTGTGTTTTCTCTTATCAGTAGTAGTAGTAGTAGTAGTAATAGTAGTAGTAGCAGTAGTAGTAGTAGTAGTAGTAGTAGTAGTAGTAGTAGTAGTAGTAGCAGTAGTTAATTTTGATTAACTAAGTCTATCCATCCATAAAGTCTATCAGTACATACCTGTATATAATACATCTCTCTCTCTCTCTCTCTCTCTCTCTCTCTCTCTCTCTCTCTCTCTCTCTCTCTCTCTCTCTCTCTCTCTCTCTCTCTCTCTCTCTCTCTCTCTCTCTCTCTCTCTCTCTCTCTCTCTCTATGTGTGTGTGTGTATATATATTTATATTCAGTCTTGGATTTTTCTGGGTCATATTTCAATGGCAAATTCTGGCACTATGCTGAAAAGCCTCCGGAGCTTCTCAAATGTCACACAGCAATCTTCTCAGACACCCCCCCCTGCCCCCCAAACCTCTTTCAGTCCCCGATTGTACACTTCAGCCATTCGATCTTATCACCAGCCACCCACTCATTGACGTCCAGAGGGGGGCTGGGCTTTTATTTAGAGGACCCCCCACCCCCCCTATGCTATTCTTAAAACTCTCCTCTGTGTGGCTCACAGTTGACTGAGAGCTCTGCCCGGTGGGCTATTTTCCCCCGTGTCCTTGATGTTCTCTCGCTGCCGGCCGGAGCTTAGCCTTGCAGCATGGTGTCTGTTGTCGCTCCGCTTTGGCCCATGTACAACTTTACAAAGATTTGAGAAGACGAAGAAGTAGTCAGGGGACAAGACATATTTTTGGTTTCTTTTTCCTTTGTGGCTTAAAATTTAGTTGTGGCACGGAGGATCTTCTTCCGGTGCTGAGAGGATTGACACTGGGGTAACACTGGCTGGAAGTCCAGAGCAGCAGTCATGAGCTCCAGCCTGGTCAACTCCTTAGCCAAGGTCTACGACCGGAACCCGCTGCACGGTCAGAAACCAGGGCCGGTGCGGAAGCCGTCTGCTGCCGGGTCGGTCAAGTTGCGTACATCCTCTCCCCCGTCCTCCGCCGCTACCTCCACCTCCTCCTCTACCTCCTCCTCCTCTACCTCCTCCCCGGGGTCCCGGGGGACGGCCGTGCGCGGGCCGTGTGTGGAGAGCCGCATGGACTCCCTCAACTCTCAGATGGAGCAGCTGCTCAGCATGCAGCGCACAGTCCTGACCCGGCTGGACGGCCTGACCCACGACCTGGGGGACGTGGGCCACGACCTGGCCTCCATGCGGGCCGCCCAGGACCCTGCGGTGGCGGCGGCAGAGGTGTGTCAGGACCTGCGGGGGCTGGTGCTGGAGACCAACCAGCGGGTGGAGTGTCAGGCCCGCAAGCTGGACGGGGTGGAGCAGCTGGTGGAGGGCATGCACCAGGTGCTGGGCTTCATCGGGGAGGTGGTGAAGAACTCTAAGCTGGTGGAGGTGTTGTTTAGACGGTCTGGCAGGAGGGCGGGCGGCAGGGCTCGAAAGAAGGTGAGTTGGATCTGGGACGCTATACGTTAGCTTAGGTTAAAGGATGAACCTCGCCACCTGCAGTTGAATGCAGATGCTCTCTGTGTTTCTGGGGTGCAGCTCTGTGCAAGATGCTACATTTTTACCCCAATTGTTGTCAGGTATGATGGAGTTGATGACAGAGTTGGGGTAAGATGGCGGGTAAGATGACGCCGGTTTTGCGACATCCCGCGGACAAAAGTAGCCGGGGAGATCCGGCAGGCAACATAGAGGAAAGGCAGGAAAGTTAATTTGAATATACGGCCCACATTAAAATTATTCAAAGCCAGGTGGAAAATCGCCGAACCTCCCCTTTAAGCTTCAGCTTAAGGGATTGGATTCATGTCTGCTGCCTTTTTTTGCCACTTCTGTTGCTGCTGTTGTTGTTGTTTTTAGATATAAGAAGATGATGGAAAGATGTTTCTCTAACACTAGGTCTGTGTCCTCCTCTGGGGAGAAACTCACTTCATGATTCTGTCCACTCTTAAATGAAATAGGAAGGTTTGAGGCTCTTGTGTATTTGTATTTGGCTGTATATACGTTGGGCATGGCAGGGTCAATTCATCTACGCTCTGTCTATGTCTTCAAAGCAACCCATTCAAGATTTAAGATTTAAGATTAAGATCAATTTCCTACTATTGAACACTATATACTATACTATGTACTATACTTATACTATACAACACTACTCTATAAAAATACTGTGAACAATAAAAAATAACAATAAAATAAACAATAAAGTGACTGATGATAAATATATGTGTTGAATTGTGCAAAAAGCAACATACCACATTTTGCACGTCAAATGGTCCTATGGAAATCTGTCGATGCTTTCTGCCTGGAGAGTGTGTGTTTGTGTTCTCATGTGATTATTTCTTTCTGTGTATTTTAAAATGTATTTATAAATGTCAATCCCTTGTTGTAGGGTTTTGCAGCGTGGTAAAGAAGACAGGATAGGAGAGCTCTCTGACCTTTCATGTGCTTAACACACGGCCCAAACCAATTATGCCAGAGACCAAAGTCACAACACTGTGCTTACCATTGACTGAAGCATATGCTATGGAACACCTGCTATGATCCTCTCAATGTGACCATGGACTAAATACCTTTGACAGTTTAAAATGTGACCTGAAAATACATTCCCCCGAGATGATGTCTGCATCTTGTATGGAGAACGACAAGATATTGTATATCTGTCTCACACTTCACTACTCTATTGGACAATCAAGGTATATATATATATATATATATATATATATATCCTGCATCAAAAAACGATTATCTTGTAGCATCTCTGTTCATTAACCTCTCCTGCTTCAACAGGCCAAGGACAACAAGGCAAGGGATGAGAAGGAGAAGTCCATGTTCACCCCCAAGACCTGTAAGGCTCAACAGAAGAGAAGACCCACAGGTACTGCGCACAGTCACAACAAGCTCCCAAATTAACAGGGGGCTTGGAAAAAAAGGATTGTTAATTGCCCTGGAAATTGGGGTGACTTCTGTATTTTCCTTTTTCATTGGCGTCATTGAATATTGGGCGAAATAAGATGTTGGCTTCAATGCAAAACTGGAAAAATAAGATATTTCTACTCGTTACACAGGGGCAAAGATAGCCCTTGCTAAAAACCTGATCGACAACCACCAGCTGAGCCACCTGATCTCTCACTTCATACAGACATCAATACAGAGTCGCCACCACTCGAACATTGGAGAGAAGAGGGTCAGGAAACAGAGTGTCTCATCGTCTTTTCTCTCCCCAGACCCGGGCCCTTTGAGTCCGCCCGAGGTGGACAGGCTCAATCGACAGAACGCCGAACGTTCCCACGGCACCGTCGAGACCGGGAGCCCAGATGGAGGAGGTGGCGGAGTGGGAGGAGGAGGAGGAGGAGGAGGAGGAGGAGGAGGAGGAGGAGAAGCCCAGACGTTGGGGTTGATCCTGTCGGAACTGCACCCTACGCCCGCAGCCCAATCAGAGGACGAGGAGGGAGAGGACAGGAAAGAGAGCGCGGCAGAAGACGAAGAGGAGGACGTGTTCGTGGGCTCCGGGGAGGCCGAGGCGGGGGAGGAGGCCGAGGCGGGGGAGGAGGCCGAGGCGGGGGAAGAGGAGGCGGAGGAGGTGAAATCAGAAGCGCCGACCGAGCCGGAGGAGGCGAGTCCTGAGGCGGACCGAGCAGCATTGGAGGAGTCACCCGGGGTGCTCGGTGTCCTCCCAGATGTCTCCTGTCAATCCTGTGAGACTGACCTCCCGCGGCCGCAGGAAAGGTAACCCTGTCCATAGGAAAGTGTGTAAAAATATATCTGGGGATCCTAGCTGTTAGTATATGACTTGTTGAAATCGAGGAAGGTCACAGGTCGATGGGATCCCTCCCCCCCTGTCTTTATCACTTTAATCCTCCTAAACTGGTTGACACCGCTGTCGTTCAACGTGTGTGTGTGTATGTCTGTGTGTGTGTATGTATGTGTGTGTGTGTGTGTGTGTGTGTGTGTGTGTGTGTGTGTGTGTGTGTGTGTGTGTGTGTGTGTGTGTGTGTGTGTGTGTGTTTGTGAATGCAAGGCATTCACCGTCAAGCATTTTGAGTGTCGGCCATAAAAGTGACATTGGGATTGGAATGGAATCCTTGCATCGCCAACAGTCCACTACTAAAGGACCATAGGGGGCTATTATACCACATTGTTAGTAAATACTTGATCCTGATTGGTCAATAGCTTATTGACCAATCAGGCAATAACTTATTGACCAATCAGCACTTTTGAAAAGTTCAGAATCGCAAAAAAATCTAAAAACATTAAAAATCCCTGGTCAAATAGAACCAAATCTTCCAGATTTTTAAAATATTTGTTAAAGATGAAAGTAACTCATATCTAAGCCTTGTTGGTAACTGGTATGATCTTTTACTGAACTGTCTGTATAACTACAATACTGTTTTGTATCACTACTTCACACATAGTTACATGGTACACCATAATGTACATTTTTGTATGGAAAAACATTTCAAATTTGAAGTACTGTGTATATAGGACTTACGCAATCCGTACATATATATATATATAAATAGATTTATGTGTGTATGTATGTATATAAATATATATATTTATATTTATATATATACACGTATATAAATATATATATATATATATATAAGTTTTTATATGGACATTTTTTAAAGTGTTGATTTTGTTAATAATGTATAGTTTTTTAATAGTTTTTTATAACAGTGCCTTGAGGATTGCTATACAATTTGGTTGTACTTGTACAATGACAATAAAGGCATTCTGATTCTGATTCTGATTATTGACTGACTATTCTCATTCTGACCATTCACAGCACCGAGCAGCCGGCCGAGATGGCCGCCTGTGGCAAGCGGCGTGTGGCGGAGGAAGACGTGGCCAAGGACGACCTGAAGAAGAGCCGCGTCGACCAGGCGAAGGAGGACAGCTTCGCCTTGGACGCAGAACCAGAACCAGTCGCAGACGCAGACGCAGACACAGACACAGACACAGACAAAGGCGAAGGCGGGGTCGGTGAGCCGCCGGCGGGGCCCGGAGGTGATGATGATGAGGCCACAGCAGCCGACGAAGAGGCCAGGCCGGAGGGGGACCAAGACCGGGCGGAAGGGTCGCCGGAGTCCACCGCGGAAGAGCACGTGATCGGTATGGAAATGGACCGACGTAACGGAGGGCCACGGCAGTTCTCGTTTGCAAATATTCCTTTGGCAAAGGGGGGACTCTTCATTTTGAATCTGTGACATTTGACCTTTTGTTCCGGAGGACACACGGGACAGATCGTATTACATAACACCATGCATGCTCCGGCGTCACTAAGATGTCAGCCTGCGCAGCTGGCAAAGCTGATAATGAGACAGTGGCATGCTGCTATTTCCATCCATTTTGTTACTGGAGAAAACCCTCTCTCTCTCTCTCTGCGTCTCTCTCTGTCCTCTATCTCTCTCTGTCCTCTCTCTCTCTGCGTCTCTCTCTGCGTCTCTCTCTGTCTCTCTCGTCTCTCTCTCTCTCTCTCTCTCTCTCTCTCTCTCTCTCTCTCTCTCTCTCTCTCTCTCTCTCTCTCTCTCTCTCTCTCTCGTCTCTATCTCTCTCGTCTCTCTCTCGTCTCTCTCGTCTCTCTCGTCTCTCTCTCTCTCTCTCTCTCTCTGCGTCTCTCTCTGTCTCTCTCTCTCTCTCTCTCTCTCTCTCTCTCTCTCTCTCTCCTCTCTCTCTCTCTCTCTCTCTCTCTCTCTCTCTCTCTCTCTCTCTCTGTCTCTCTCGTCTCTCTCTCTCTCTCTCTCTCTCTCTCTCTCTCTCTCTCTCTCTCTCTCTCTCTCTCTCTCTCTCTCTCTCTCTCTCTCTCTCTCTCTCTCTCTCTCTCTCTCTCTCTCTCTCTCTCTCTCTCTCTCTCTCTCTCTCTCTCTGCGTCTCTCTGTCCTTTATCTCTATCTCTCTCTGTCCTCTGTCAGTCTCTCTCTCTCTCTCTCTCTCTCTCTCTCTCTCTCTCTCTCTCTCTCTCTCTCTCTCTCTCTCTCTCTCTCTCTCTCTCTCTCTCTCTCTCTCTCTCTCTCTCTCTCTCTCTCTGTCTCTCTGTCTTGCTCTCACTCTCTGTCTCTGTCTCTCTCTCTCTCGCACTTCCTCTCTCTCTCTAACAAAAATAAACATTGACATTGACAAATCAGTTTTAAAAAATGAGTGTTACAAGTGGGGTACAAGAGAAGGTACAAATAAACCAAGTAGTTCTCTGTCTACATGACACATGTTCAAAGGTTGGGAGGTTCAAAGGACGAGTGACTTTCTCTCCTCTCCTCATCACGCTTGTTACTTTGGTCCTACTCATAGACTCCAGCCCCCCGCCTTTGGCCCCCTTCGACCATCGCATCGTGACCCCCAAACCTCAACAGATCACCACGTTCTACACCATCAACAGAGAGGAGGTCCTGGGAGGGTGAGTGAAGCACACACACACGCGCACACACACACACACATACATACATGCACACACACACACATAAACTCTCATCCAAGCAAAAGAGCCTCACAAACACTCGAAAGCACACCTCCCACCACACATACACACACACACGCACACATGCACACACACGCACACGCACAAGCACGTGCACGCGCACACACACGCACACACTCACACATACACGCACACACACACACATGCACACGCACACATACATAAACTCTCATCAAAGCAAAAGAGCCTCACAAACACTTGACAGCACACCTCCCACACACACACACACACACACACACACACACACACACATTCTTCTGTATTCATTAATGGATTCAGTTTGGGCTTTTTTCCCCTCATCTCTTGTTTTTTTCATAATTGCCTCACGACCCACTTTTGGGTCCAATCCACCAGTTGAGAACCACTGCTTTAAAGTATTTCATTTATTAATGTCTTTATTTCTGAACTTTAGGGGGCGATTCGGACAGGTCCACAAGTGTATGGAGAATTCCTCTGGTCTCACATTGGCGGCTAAGATCATTAAAGCCAGGAGCCAGAAAGAGAAGGTAAGTGGGCTCAATTCAGGTTTGTTCACTTTTTCGAACACCCCTGTACTTCGTACAGTCAGGCTTTGGATTCATAATCTAGCAGCATCTCGCAGCGTAATTGGCTTACAGTGAACACAAACATCCTGTCAGGACACCAACATTCTTTGCCAAAGTGCCTGTAAGGGTTTCAAATCAGCAGTGTGGAGACAGGCCACTGTAGAAAAAAACATATTAAACCCCTTTTAAAGCTTCATCCACTTGCACAAATGAGTTTTGTCTTCGGCAGAATTTCTACGTTTTCGAAACGTGAAACGAGGTGTTACTCGGCCCTTTTTCAGGTGTTGGTTTCCAGCCAAGGCTCCGTGCCGTCTCCCGCCAGAAAATGCATCCGAGATTATCTTATAAGCTCCCGGCTTGCTGGAATAGCCAGAGCTATGGCCATGAGGTAATCGGTCAGTCATGTTTCCCAGTCCACATTGCTTTTGAGAGAGAGCTGTCAGATATGATAAGGTCAGCCCTCTGACCTTGAAAGGTTTTGTGGTCACTGTACCATCCGCTTAGGGAATCCGAAAGGCGCACAGCCAACCCAAAGCCAACAAGTTTAAAATTCTCCACCAAATCGTCCTCACCGATTGGTCCAAAAGATAGTGACATCACCGCCACGTTTGTTTTCCAACTGCACTTTTTCAATTTGTCATTGAGTTGATTACCAAACAGTCTGGTTATCCAATAGTTATCCTCCTAAGTCCTGTGTGTGTGTGTGTGTGTGTGTGTGTGTGTGTGTGTGTGTGTGTGTGTGTGTGTGTGTGTGTGTGTGTCTGTGTCTGTGTCTGTGTCTGTGTATGTATGTGTGTATGTATGTGTGTATGTGTCTTTTTTGATTACCAGGATGTGGTTAAGAATGAGATTGCGGTGATGAATCTGCTGGACCACGCGAATCTCATCCAGCTCCACGCTGCCTACGAGTCTCGCCATGACATCATCCTGGTCATGGAATAGTAAGTCAGCGTGTACAATATGCATAACATAACGTATATTCTTTTATTTTTGTGTTTTTTTGTATATTATTTTACTTTTTGTTGTGTCCTAATACTAACACTACTTCTACTACTATTTCTAATAATATTAACAATTATTATTATTATTATTATTATTATTATTATTATTATTATTATTATTATTATTATTATTATTATTATTAATAGTATTAGCAGTAGTAATAATATTATTATTGGTATTATTATTACATATAATTCTATGGCCTTCATAAGACTCTGATAGTTGAGGGTCTTGAGACGGATTCACAGGATCGTTCACGTGTTCCTGCACCTTCAGCGTCGAAGGAGGGGAGCTTTTCGATCGCATCATCGATGAGAACTACAACCTGACCGAGCTGGACACTGTGCTGTTCATTCGGCAGATCTGTGACGGCCTCCAGTACATGCACAAGATGTACATCCTGCACCTGGACCTCAAGGTCAGCCCTGTGTGTGTGTCTGAGTTGTCCAAACACCGTTTGGACAACAGGCCGGTAACAAATAATGAAGGAATTAATTGTAAATGAATTGTAAACACCAAGGGGTCGACAGCAACGGTAAACTGTAAACTGTATTTGCAACTTAACCGAGGACAGCTATACTAATATCATTCTGTGGACTGCTAGTGATATCTATGAGGCTATGAAGGCATTAAATATATATATATACAGTGTATACATGTATGTATGTGTATAAATATATACTGTATATATATACAGTATGTGTATATATGTATATATACATACAGTATTTGTATATATATACATGTACATAACAAAAATCAATCATCAAACATTATTCAAGGGACAAAATGACTAAATGAAAAACCATATTCTAGAATAAAAACGGCATATTAATACTTATAATACTTAACTATACACAAGACAAAACGCACGCACACACACACACACACACACACACACACACACACACATACACACACACACACGCACACACACATATACACACACACACACACGCGCACACACGCACACACACACACGTATGCCACTATGTATAGAGTGTCTGTACTGTCTCTCCCCTGTGTTATTGACTGGCGCATGTGGCGGTGTTCCCCTTCATAATCCCCTCTCTAATCTCAGTTGTCATTCATGTTGTGTTATTCCTGTGGCGCGCCCTCTGACCCTCCCTCTTTATTTACAGCCAGAGAACATTCTGTGTGTCAGCAGAGTCACAAATAAGATAAAAATCATTGACTTCGGCCTCGCTCGGAGGTAAGATTCGGATGAAGAATGTTTCCCCACCATAGATCAACATTTGGTTTGCTGGTTGTAAAGACGGTTGTCGTCTGCTCCAGGTATAAACCCAGAGAGAAGCTGAGGGTCAACTTTGGCACCCCGGAGTTCCTGGCTCCCGAGGTCATCAACTATGAATTTGTTTCCTTCCCCACGGATATGTGGAGTCTGGGGGTTATCACTTACATGCTGTAAGTCACACACACACACACACACACACGCACGCACGCACGCACGCACGCACGCACGCACGCACGCACGCACGCACGCACGCACGCACGCACGCACGCACGCACGCACGCACGCACGCACGCACGCACGCACGCACGCACACACACACACACACACACACACACACACACACACACACACACACACTCACAAAAATAGAGC
>CM051004.1:16209115-16231615 GCA_027704905.1 Muraenolepis orangiensis | reverse complement strand
CATACCCCTGCCCCTGTTCATACATAGGACATAGGACCCAAGAGCTGGGGCAAAGACAGGGGAAGATTGAAGGTTGTTGCTCAATGGCAGTTTATTTATTAACAGGCGCAGGAGAACAGAACATATACTAGGACACGATAGAGCAGTCAATTCTGCACATATTGCATACCTACTCTGTAATTTATTTTATACCTGTTTTTAGTATCTTATTTAACCATTTAACCATAAACTGTACATTATATATTACGATGAACTTCACTGCAACATTTGCACTCTGGTTAGATGCCAAATTATTTTCACTGAACTGTACCTATCTAATCTAAATGTGTCTATGGCACTTTTAATGATCAGTTCCCTGCCTGCCTGTGTCTCCCCTGTGTCTTTTTACCTGTTTCTGCCTGCCTTCATCACATTCCTGAAATGCAACCAGCTTATCGTGTCTGGATTCGATTCCTCTTGCCCTTGCCAATAAATACAAACACTACCTTCTAGACCGCTTCTAGATGTTTTCAATGTCTAACAAATACCGTTTTTGGACTATGGCTGACGTTCCGTTGTAACGCATTTAATCATTACCTGGTCGGGTCTGTTTGATCAGAAGATCACATCCCACCCTAGTTGTCAATTAAAGGGGAACTTGACCGCTTTTCAACCTTATCTCTGAGCTTTATGCTTTATGGATATAGTTGGTTTATGGCCGACGCTCTCTGTCACAGATGCAAAATATTGCCCCATCTCTGTCATTACAGCAAACGTTGCACACACACACTACCCCCATTGAAACACAAAGCTGTTTTTCTTTTAAAGCTGCGAATTTCCCCTTTAACATTCAGGAATACATTCTAACATCTGGCACCCAAGAGGGTAGGCGCGGCCAACGTAGAGACGACATTCTCAACACAGGCTCACACAGAGTGTTCACAGGGAAGCAGAGGCTTTAAGTGGGGAACCATGGCGAGTGTTCCACGCAGTGTGCTGATAACGGGAGCTAACAGAGGCCTGGGACTGGAGATGTTAAAGCAGATGGTAGAAGGTCCTTCTCCCTTGTCACGTTTTTTTGCCTGCTGCAGGGACCCGGATGGACCGAGAGGCAAGGTAAGGTTAGGTTTATTGTCATGATGTTTGTAAAAGGCACAGCGGTAAGCTGTAAACCACACCGCCGTGCCATCTGTGGACGGCTGGCCCACCCGTGTAGCCTAACCTCTATCCACACATTTCTCATGTCATTGAGCCCTGAAAAGAAAAGTGGCCGTGTAACTTGTGCTTCCAGTGGGACTGAACAACATCATGTTCTGCTTTACAGGCCTTGCAAACGCTGGCCAAGAGCCACCCTGATGTGATCACCATCCTCCAGCTAGGTTAAGACTCTCTTTAACCCTTTTTAGGATCTTTGAGTGAGGTTTCCATCACATGTCACAAGAAAGAATATTCTCTGATGCTCTTGGAGTATGTTTACCATTTCTGATGCTACCTCTTCTTTTCTCTCTCTCTCTCTCTCTCTCTCTCTCTCTCTCTCTCTCTCTCTCTCGCCTGCCCGCCCTCCGCCGGTGCCCGGGACAGGGTAATTGGTAGTAATTGGCTCTCTCTCTCAGATGTCACAGACCTCTGCAGCATAAAACAGTGTGCCGAGCGGGTGGGCTCTCTGGTGGGGTCGAGGGGCCTCAACCTATTGATCAACAACGCAGCGGTCCTTCACCGTGGCACCTCAGATACTGCCAGTCCAGAGGACATGCTTGCTACCTTCCAAACCAACGTCCTGGGCCCCATGAACCTCACCAAAGTGAGGGAAGGAGGGAAGAAGTTCTTCTCACAATATTATGTTACATAGCGATGGCTTTTGCAAAAATCTGAGTCTAAGTGGTACACTACGTTGAGTGGCAGTCTCTGTGAAATACCTCACGTATTCTGTGTGCAAGAGTTCCTTCTCTCACTCCAAATGCATGTTTCTGCCTTTCTCTCACCCCTGCGGTGGTCGTCGTGATGAAGGAGTTCCTGCCTCTCCTCAGAGCAGCAGCTTTGGCCAGCGAGGCCCCGGGGATGTCCTGCAGCAAAGCAGCAGTGCTCAACATCTCTAGCCTGGCCGGATGCATGTCTGTTACTCCGAAAAGCTACGGCCGATTCCCTTTGGTCCCGTACCGCGTCAGCAAGGTATAGAGACACCAAGGGGGCTGACTGGGATGTAGCTCGCTAGCTATACCCCATTAAAACCATACACAGTGCCTACTGAGAAATGCTGCTTTGCTTCTCCGCTTTTCTCTCTTATTCCTCGGGTTCCAGGCGAGTTTGAACATGCTGACCACCTGCACTGCCCTCGATCTCCAGAAGGATAGCATCCTAACTGTTCTCCTGCACCCCGGCTGGGTGAGAACAGACATGGGCGGGGAAGAGGTGAGCGCTGCTGCTTTGCCACTCATATTATTTATTGTATTATTGTCTGAAAGGATTCCAAAAAAAAACACAACTGGAATCAAACAGTGATTTAATAATAATGTTGAATAAGTAAGATAGTACTTTATAAACATTCGTCAAATAATCAACCAGAGGTTTGTTTCAAACGTTTTAATGCGTCACGCTTAATGCATTATCCTCCACGTGTTAACACTTTTCTCCAGAAAATAACAAAAAACCTGAAATCAATCCATGGAAACATGATGTTTAATTATATTCTTCTACATCCCTCTAGGGGGACATTGACAGCCAAGAGAGTGTGGAAGGCATGATGGACGTGATCGGTTCCCTCACAGAGAAACACAATGGAACATTCCTGGACTACAAGGGTGTGTCTATCCCATGGTAGACCCATATATATATATATATATATATATATATACCACATATATAGCTCCATTGTGTACCGTATACCACCTACCATAAGTATTTCATCATGATACTTTATACCTTAATTTCCCTCGGGATTAATAAAGTAATCTGAATAACGCTATACTCACATGAGTGTTTCCAATATGTGCAACAATAACATCAGTGCGATGCTCACGTGTATGTGCAATGTTGGGGGCTGAGCACTGTTTTAATATTGATTACTTGTGAATAAAGTTGTTAAACTTGAGAACGCAGTCATGAGCGGTGAGGTGTGTGTTTACCACCAGGTGGTGCTGTTTGACAGTTGTATTTTTTCATTGATTTGGGCAGAATAAGGAACATCTTCTCGGTCAGGGGTTCCCAACATGTTTTATTAAGGACGGTGACCATAGGTCGTCACCCACCTGTGGGGGTAGTTCGGACCTAGGACCCACCAAATGCTTTATGATTTTGGGTTTTCTATATTTCTAAATGAATGACAATGAACATTTCTCTGTAAATTGTTCAACAGTGTTCCCCATTCTGCATTCTATAAAAATATTGTTTGTTGGGGTTTTCTGGGGGTGGGGGCCTCCTAAACTCCGGGGCTCCCCCGCACCGCGGGGGCTGCGGGGGCCTCCGCTACGCCACTGCGTACCACACATATACGTTGTGCACATTTGACTTACAATAGGGCTGGGAACAGGACAAATTCCATACATCCTTGTGCGAGCTTTGCAGCAGTCAAATCTAAGAAGTAAATCACACATGCAATAGGCAAATAATGACATGACACTTCTAGTATTCGACAGGTGGCAGGCTTGACACGCCTTAATGCCTATAGAAACGAGACGTAAGATACAGTTATTTTATAAAGGGGTGCTACAATCTAAACTCGCGGAAGAGTGAAGAACGGAAGGTGGCTATCATCACAGGGATTCAGATTCAGATTCAGATTACTTTATTAATCCCGAGGGAAATTAAGGTGCAACAGTTGACACAGGGGGAATAAAAGCACACACAAAAAATACTAATACCTAAGCTAAAAAACAATAAAAATTGTATAAACAAAAATATAGTTAAATGAAATCTAAATGTATTGATAAATGAAGATAAATTTACAGTATTATTACAGTAGTACGTAGGTATATACAATACACAACAATACGTATAGTGCAAATTGGCAGAATAATATATTAATAAATAAATCAACTGAAAGTGACATGTGTAAAGTGAAAAGTGAATTTGAAGAGTGATTTGCAGTGCGTTGACCAAAAAATAATAATATTTAAGTACGTTGGCCTCAGGTCACTGAGTCGCCACTGTCCCTCTCACGACCCGAGGTAGATGAGTTAAAAAGTCTAATTGCCACAGGAAGAAAGGACTTCCTATGGCGTTCTGTGGTGCACCTGGGTGGAATGAGTCTGTTGCTAAAGGTGCTTCTATATGAGGTCAGCACCTGATGGAGAGGGTGAGAGTTGTTGTCAAGGATACTACGCAGCTTGCGCAGTATCCTTCTCTCAGACACCACCAACAAGGAGTCCAGCTGGACCCCCAGGACAGCGCCAGCCTTCCTGACAATCCTGCTGATCTTGTTGGCGTCTGCTGATCTCAACCTGCTTCCCCAGCACACAACACCGGAGAAGATGGCACTGGCTACCACCGACTGGTAGAACACATTCAGCATCTTGTTGCAAACGTTGAAGGACCGGAGCCTCCGCAGGAAGTAGAGACGGCTCTGGCCCTTCTTGTAAACAGCCTCAGAGTTCTTGGCCCAGACCAGTTTATTGTCCAGATGAACTCCCAGGTATTTATATTCCTGGACAACTTCAGCGGACACACCCTTGATGGAAATGGGTGTGGGTGTGGATTTCCTCCTGCGGAAGTCCACCACCATCTCCTTCGTCTTGTCAGTGTTGAGCTGCATATGGTTCAGCTCACACCACTCAACAAAAGGAGTCCACGACGCCCCTGTACTCCTCATCGTTTCCCTCGCTGACACAACCAACAACTGCAGAGTCGTCCGAGAACTTCTGCAGATGGCAGGACACAGAGTTGTACTGGAAGTCTGAGGTGTAAAGGGTGAACAGGAATGGGGAAAGAACAGTTCCCTGTGGAGCACCAGTGCTGCTGACAACAGTGTCAGACACACAGTCCTGCAGTCTGACAAACTGTGGACGACCCGTCAAATAGTCAGTAATCCAGGACACCAGGGAAGAGTCCACCTTCATCGCCGTCAGCTTACTTCCCAGCAGGGCAGGCCGGATGGTGTTGAACGCACTGGAGAAGTCGAAAAACATGATTCTCACAGTGCTCCCGGGTCTGTCCAAGTGGGCGTAGGCACGATGAAGCAGGAAGATGATGGCGTCCTCCACTCCCAGTTTCGGCTGGTAGGCAAACTGAAGAGGGTCCAGCGATGATCTGACCAGGGGCCGAAGAAGCGTCAGGACCAGCCTCTCAAAGGATTTCGCCACGTGGGACGTCAGCGCCACCGGTCTGTAGTCGTTTGAGGTGCTGGGACGTGCCTTCTTCGGAACCGGCACCAGGCAGGATGTCTTCCACAGCACAGGGACCCTCTCCAGTCTCATGCTCAGGTTGAAGATGTACTGCAGGACTCCACTCAGCTGGGCAGCACATGTTTTGAGGACCCTCGGGCTGACGCCGTCAGGACCTGCAGCCTTGTCTGGATGGAGCCTGCACAGCACTTTCCTCACCTGCTCAGCTGTGAAGGTATGTGTGACGTGTATGGGGGCAGGAAGAGTCACTGTTGTGTTGATGGGGGAGGGGTGAGGTAGTGGTGGTGGGGGAGAGAGAACAGGTATGTTGATGCTGGAGAGGGACGGTGGGGGAGGGGGGACAGCAGGGCTGGGGGGAATGGTTGTAGAGGGGCTGGGGGAGGGGGGGTAGACCGGAGCCCACTCATTGAATCTATTGAAAAACAAATTCAACTCGTTGGCCCGATCAGGACCACCCCCTATTGTCTGGCTACCAGGTTGTTTGTAGCCAGTGATGCTCCTCATGCCACTCCACACATCCTTCAGGTTGTTCTGCTGAAGTTTGTGCTCCAGCTTCCTCCTGTAGTTGTCTTTGCCCTGCTGGATCCTCTCCTTCAGCTCCCTCTGAACCCGCCTCATCTGCTCCCTATCCCCATCTCTGAAGGCCCTCTTCTTCTCATTGAGCAGGACCTTGATGTCTCGGGTGACCCATGGCTTGTTGTTGGGGAAACAGCGTACAGTCTCTATGGGAACAACACTATCCACACAGAAGTTGATGTACCCTGTTATACATTCCGTGAGATCATCAAGGTCCTCTCCATGCAAGTCACAGAGGAAATCCCAGTCTGTTGACTCAAAGCAGCCCCGCAAGTCCTCATCGGCCTCCTGTGACCATCTCCTCACAGTCCTTGTGGTCACAGGCAGCCGCTGTACTAGAGGCCTATACAGGGGCTGGAGGTGGATGAGGTTGTGGTCTGACCTTCCAAGAGGAGGAAGGGCAGTGGCGCTGTATGCCTCCTTAACATTGGCATACAGCAGGTCCAGTGTCTTGTTTTCCCTGGTGGGACAGTCCACAAACTGCTTGAAGGTGGGCAGTGTTGCAGCCAGAGTCACGTGGTTGAAATCCCCAGATATCGCGATGAATGCTTCAGGGTGCTGTGTCTGAAGTCTCGCGACGACGGAATGGGTGACGTCACACGCGAGCGCCGCGTTTGCCGACGGTGGAATGTAAACAATAACAAGAAGCACATGGGAGAACTCACGCGGCAGATAGTATGGCCGCAGACTCACGGCCAGCAGTTCAATGTCCGGGCTACACACACGTTCCTTCACAGTAACATGTCCAGGGTTACACCACTTGTTGTTAACGAGAATAGCAATCCCCCACCTTTCCTCTTGCCACTCTCTCGGTGCGTCCTGTCCGCCCGGACGGTTAGAAAGCCGTCCACGGTAACATTGGAGTCCGGGGTGTCCTCGTTGAGCCACGTCTCCGTGAAACAAAGCACGCTGCTCTCCCGGTACACCCGCTGGGTCATCACCAGGCCCGCTAGCTCGTCCATCTTATTCGCTAGCGACCTAGCGCTAGCTCGCTAGCGGATCACTGGACAGGTACTGGGGTCTGGTGTTACCGGCCTCAGACCTAGGGATCTGTGAAACACGATGAACACGTTACATTCTCATGCCTTGCTCAGCCGGCAGCGGTTTATTACTAAACATGCAGCATCTCAACATCACAATCATATCATTTCAAGTTCTCAACATCAAAAATATTGTTTAACAGTCCAACAGACAGTTTACTTCACAATATTGCAAAAATACAATGTATTCTTCATAAAACCAAAATAAAGTGCAAAACAATTACCCTTCTGTATTCTTTACTCCAAATACCATTCGCTCAAATACAGAAAATAACATGAACACGTTTTCAGTCACACAAGCACGCACGCACGTGCACGCGCACCACGTGTGCTTTCTGTGGTGAAACACAGTGTAACAAACTACCTTCATTCAACTCTTATTCAACTCGACAAAACAATAAAACTACTCGTCCAAACTTACTTCAGGTACACTCAAAACAGTTAACATTAGTTTTAACATCCTTAGGAATGTTTTAGATAGTTATATGATTACCTGTGTTACATTCCTGTATGTTTTGCTGCTGTCCTGTCTGTGTCCTTGTCCCGTTTGTCTCCCTCAGATGGCCGAAAGAGATGCGTGTGGTGCCTTGTGGTTCCTCCCCCCCCAGAAAACTATCAATCATCCACCACTTGTGTCCAATTATCGATTATCCCTCTGCCATGTGGTGTCCTATAAAATGTCTCACTTATTTTGTCAATGGAGGAAGGAGAGAGGTAGAGGTACTTTGGGTGGTTGACAGTACTGAAATATTGAGAGAACTTTTGGGGCGAAGTAACTATATTTTGCCATATAGTTTACTATCATGTGTTGAGCATTTATTTGTTCCTGTTTTTTGTTTCCGGCCTTTGCAACCCTTTTTAGAGTAGTGTAGGATTCCTTTTGTTTATGTTTTTGTTCACCAGCCTGGGAGAAGGGCTAGGTAAGAAACCCTGGGGTCTACACTGCATCACGTAGTAGTTTTCTTTGTCTATACACACTAGGGCACCATTCTCCCTGTTCCCAAATCCTCTGTCTAGCTGTCCTTAGCAAATTGTTAGTTTGTTTTGCCTCTCCTTTAGTCTATATTGCTCCTGTTTATGATTGCCTGTTGTTCCTTTTTCTTTTGTTGAATTAAATAGTTAATTAAGTGGAGGGCCTAACAACCTGTGAAACACGAAGAACAAGACACGTTACATTCTCATGCCTTGCTCAGCCGGCAGCGGTTTATTACTGCGCTGCACATGCGTAGGGCCAAGACTAGTTTTTCCTCTATGACTTGGAAGTCTAATAAGATGTGGGTAGTTCTGATCATCTATTAGAGTAGTTGTGATCATCTTAAAAAATGGGGGGGGGGGTATGTTTTACTGCGAAACTTTAAATAGAGGCATTTTCTGAACCCTCTACACTGGCAGCATTCACCATATGCTCCGGGATCGGTCTACAGCAGGGGACCCCAAACTTCCCTCTCCCTGGTCCCTGGGCTACTGCTCCTGACGTGCTGGCTGTCTCCTTGCATGGCTGACTCCGCCGTCGGGGTATGAATGGGTGAATGTGAGGCATGACTTGTAAAGCGCTTTGGATAAAAGCGCAATATAAAAGCATCCATTACCATTATGATGTATTGTATACATTGTTCAGAGATGCTTCGGTCCAATGGTTTCAAATATTTAGTCCAGTTAACATTCACTAAAGATTTCTCTGCAGACATTCAAGTCTACTATATCCATTACCCATTGTGGCTTACAACTATTTGAGCATGCCTTTTTGAGACCCAGATAACTCTGCAGATCTGCTTTCTAAAGACATGCATCTGAATTCACTGTAGAGCTGTGTAAATCAGCAAAGTGTAAATCGTTTCATACTAGATGCTCTCTGTGGATTCCTGTGTTATTTGTTGTTGCTGCACAGGAATGTAGCTTCATCCAGATATTGGGATTATTTAGGCTAACTCTTAGCCAACCCAAACACTTAACTTGAACTTGAACATCATGAAACTGAGAGAAAACAAAAATCTCAAGTCAAGGTTCTACTTTCAAAAACCAGACACGTGCCATCGGTTGCCTGTTGTTCCTTTTTCTTTTGTTGGATTAAATAGTTAATTAAACTATTTAATACCTGTTTAACACTGCTTTCTGTTTGTGTCTTTAGTTTTGGGTGCCCCACACCAGGGTTTACCCCAAACCCCATACATTGCTTACACTTGCCCACTGTGTTTAGGTAGGCTGTTGCGACTCCCCCTGTACCCTAGAAGAACACCTCGGGGGAGGGCCTAACAACCTGTGAAACACGAAGAACAAGACACGTTACATTCTCATGCCTTGCTCAGCCGGCAGCAGTTTATTACTGTGCTGCACATGCGTAGGGCCAAGACTAGTTTTTCCTCTATGACTTGGAAGTCTAATAAGATGTGGGTAGTTCTGATCATCTATTAGAGTAGTTGTGATCATCTTAAAAAATGGGGGGGGTATGTTTTACTGCGAAACTTTAAATAGAGGCATTTTCTGAACCCTCTACACTGGCAGCATTCACCATATGCTCCTGGATCGGTCTACAGCAGGGGACCCCAAACTTCCCTCTCCCTGGTCCCTGGGCTACTGCTCCTGACGTGCTGGCTGTCTCCTTGCATGGCTGACTCCGCCGTCGGTGTATGAATGGGTGAATGTGAGGCATGACTTGTAAAGCGCTTTGGATAAAAGCGCAATATAAAAGCATCCATTACCATTATGATGTATTGTATACATTGTTCAGAGATGCTTCGGTCCAATGGTTTCAAATATTTAGTCCAGTTAACATTCACTAAAGATTTCTCTGCAGACATTCAAGTCTACTATATCCATTACCCATTGTGGCTTACAACTATTTGAGCATGCCTTTTTGAGACCCAGATAACTCTGCAGATCTGCTTTCTAAAGACATGCATCTGAATTCACTGTAGAGCTGTGTAAATCAGCAAAGTGTAAATTGTTTCATACTAGATGCTCTCTGTGGATTCCTGTGTTATTTGTTGTTGCTGCACAGGAATGTAGCTTCATCCAGATATTGGGATTATTTAGGCTAACTCTTAGCCAACCCAAACACTTAACTTGAACTTGAACATCATGAAACTGAGAGAAAACAAAAATCTCAAGTCAAGGTTCTACTTTCAAAAACCAGACACACGTGCCATCGGTTAAACAAGGTTACTGTTAACTTCTTCTTGGATAAGTCACGTCAAGTTTATTGTCTATTTATTGTCTAAGTATAAAGCAGTGAGGGAAAATCGTATGTGCAATACCCGATGACAGACAGCAATAAGATAAAATACAATAAAAACGGAATAGAATAAAACTTTTTTTTTAAAGTACAAAACTGTATAAAGTTAAATGTATAAGTAAATGTATAAAATACAATTTATAAAATGCAATATATCGGCACAGAAAAAGAGCAATATGTATATATAAATCAATGTAATAAAATATACATTGTTATATGCTATACGCCCTTGTTCAGCAGCCTGATGGCCTGACTGTGGAAGCTATCTCTGAGTCTATTTGTACGGCACTTGATACTGCGGTATCGCCTGCCTGACGGTAAAAGTGAACAGTTCGTGGCTGGGGTGGGCAATGTATTTTATGATGCGTTTGGCCTTGGCCACGCACCGCTGGTTGTATATATCCAGGAGGGAGGGGAGCTCACCTCCAACGATATACTGGGCCGTCCGCACCACCCTTTGCGGTGCAGTTCCCGTACTCTCGATGGTGCCGGTATAGAATGTTCTCAGGATGCGGGGGCCCAAGCTGAATTTCCTCAGACGCCTGAGGAAATACAGCCGTTGTTGGGCCCTTTTCACCACGTGTGTGGTGTGCGTGGACCATGTGAGGTCCTCGGAGATGCACGCCGAGGAACTAGCTGCTGACCCTCTCTACTGCAACACTGTCGATGGAGATAGGGCCGTTGAGGGCGAGGCTGTTCTCCTGGCACCACTGCTCCAGCGATCCGACCTCCTCCCTGTAGGCTGTCTTGTCGTCGCCGGCGATCAGGCCCATCACTGTCGTGTCGTCAGCAAACTTGATGATGACGTTGGAGCTGTGCATAGCCATGCAGTCGTGGGTGTAGAGGGAGTAGAGGAGAAGGCTCAGCACGCATCCCTGGGGGGCTCCCGTATTGAGGGTCAGTGGCTCTGAGGTGGTGCTGCCCATCCTCACCACCTGGCGGCGGTCCGACAGGAAGTCCAGTATCCAGCTGCACGTGAATGGGGGCACACCTAGACCTCTAAGCTTGGTGTCGAGCTTGGCAGGAACTATCGTGTTGAACGCTGAGCTGTAGTCCACAAACAGCATTCACACATAACAGTTCTTTCCTTCCAGGTGGGAAAGGGCAGTGTGGAGGGCCATGGCAATTGCGTCGTCTGTGGATCTGTTTTGACGATATGCAAATTGAAATGGGTCCAGCGTGGCAGGTAACACAGAGCAAATAATCACAATCGAGGTGAGGGCTACAGGTCTATAGTCATTCAGGCATGTTTCCTTGGGTTGTTTAGGGACAGGCACGATGGTGGACATCTTGAAGTCCGCGGGAACAACAGCCTGGGACAGGGAGAGGTTGAAGAGGTCTACAAACATGGCTGTAGGCCGCAGAGAGCAATAAACAATTGTTTCAACTGTTAATGATTAAAGCTCACATTTTCTTCCCGAAAGGTCATGGAATATAACACTTAAAACTAAACTTAATTCAAAGATAAGGGATATCAACCTGCAAATAAAATAATCTCTCTCTCTCTCTCCACCTAAAGTCACCAGTGTATGTACAGGTATAGTCGGGAACCATTGTGCTGATCCAACCATCCTGTTGGGTCAGTTCCATGCTGTGATCAACTGTCACATACTGTGACATATGGTTACCGCAATCAGTGTGTTTGCTTGTTGTCAGCTTTTGTGTCAACAAGGTGTGTGTTCGCCCACGGATATACTTGGGTGTGTGCCAAGTATGTACATTACCACACAAGTACGGCTTCATAACTCCTACTCTGCTACAATATTTCAGCAAATAATCTTGACATATAATGGCAAGATCTAAAGAAGTAAAAGTGAACATGGATTTGCATATATATTTCTATCCTGTTGTCGGCGCTGTGGAAACCCCGTTGAAACACCTTCACAGAGGCTCCCCTTTTCTTGATGACTCGTTGGTTGCCGAGATCGGCCCTCTTCCGATTGGCCGAGCCCGAGCCCCGCTTCCTACTACGTCACATGTTTGTAGTAGTTCGGTTTACCCACGGAGGATACACCCCATTCATATTGAACCAGAGACCCACTGTAAACCTTACATTTTACCGTCTTCTTCTTCTTCTCATAAACCACACGTTTGATAGCCTACTTGAAAAAAATGGCCCAATGCATGGAGTCGTCTACAACTTCTGCAGCGATGACGGGAGAGCAGAGCGAACGGAAGGTGGCCGTCATCACCGGCATCACCGGACAGGTACCTGGGGTCTCCTCGCAGCGTCCACCGGATCACTGCACTTGGGAAAAGTTGATATACTGCGAAACGCCAAATTCTAAAAAAGATCTCTAAATATCATTTTCAGGGAAAAAAAAAGACCTCATTTATCACTTTAACGTCTTTTACGGTGCATATGCGTTATGGTTATTAGCAGCATAAGCCTTCTGTTGACCATATATACACACCTTTCGAGTTGTCAATAACTACCAATCGTGGATTATGTGAAGTTATATCGTGTTCATAATTCAGCTGTGTCGGATGATTGATTTTCGCCTGACCTTTTTGGTAAGATTAATCATTTTGTCCAATTTTGAATGGATGTTGCATGACTGCAGAGACACCCCGTGCCTCTTAACAAGGAACTGGGATTGTGAAGGTTATAAATATACATGCAAGCATACGCCTATGCTTGGAGAGAATGATGTGTTACCCTCGGTTGAATTGTAAACGCCATACAGCGCTTGCATTGGTTCTACAAAATGCATGGACGTTTAGTGTGTCTGACGTGTACTTCCTTGTACAGCCACCATATGGTATACGTACCACACATATACGTCTTGCACATTTGACTAACAATAGGGCTGGGAACAGGACACATCCCATACATCCATACATCTTCCATACATCACTTCCAAATACCACACATGCAATAGGCAAATCATGGCATGCACTTCTAGTATTCGACAGGTGGCAGGCTTGATAAGGCACACCTTAATCCCTATGGCAACGATACGTAAAATACAGATATTTTAGAACGTGCTACCATCTAAACTTGCCCAACTGCAACCGTGTTTTCAAAGCCTCTAGTCCAGCTCTGTAGGTGTGCCACGTGAAACCTGACCCTAACCCAACCAGGAACAACCAGGGTTGAGGCACCATTGCATTATAAGGGCCAAAGCTTTAACGGCAGTGCAGTATAATGATGTTATTATTATATTAACTGAAACAGTTTCTTTGTCTATTTATTTGGCTCTTGTGCTAACTATACTATTTATTCACCAATGTGGCTGAAGACTATTTGATCACTGTAAGTTGCTTTTATTGTCGCAAGTTAAGTGTAAAATAGTTTCATTCTCTTAGGATCCCTGTCCCATCTGCTGCACAGGAATGTAGGGAGATATGCTCTATTTAGGCTGACTCTAAGTTCGCCTAAATAAGAGCTAGGCTTTGTTTAATGTCAAGCTCATTGTTACATTTCTAAGGTGTGGTGGAGGTCATGGATGGGTGAGGCCTCCTCCCTCTCTCGGTTCAATACTAAGTCAAGGTCTACTTTCAGGAAGCCAAACCACGTGTCATTGGTTAAACAAGTTTCCTGCTAAACCCCTGGTCTTCCTAATAGGCCATGGAATATAACACTTCAAACTGAAATAAATGCATTGCCTACCATTGACTTCAACCGTTTCACTGTTGGAGTGTATGTGTATGTGTGTGTGCTTTTTCGGTCCAGGCCAAAGTATCACTTTCTTTCATTGTCACCAGTGTATTTTGTAGCTTATTTCATGTCACTTGACTACATTGCTTCTGGGTCCCTAGTTGTCTCTTGCGCTAACTAGACTATATCCATTACCCATTGTGGCTTACAACTATTTGAGCATGCCTTTTTGAGAGCCACATTCCCAGATAACTCTGCCGATCTGCTTTCTAAAGACATGCATCTGAATTCACTGTAGAGCTGTGTAAATCAGCAAAGTGTCAATTGTTTCATACTAGATGCTCTCTGTGGATTCCTGTGTTATTTGTTGTTGCTGCACAGGAATGTAGCTTCATCCAGATATTGGGATTATTTAGGCTAACTCTTAGCCAACCCAAACACTTAACTTGAACTTGAACATCATGAAACTGAGAGAAACCAAAAATCTCAAGTCAAGGTTCTACTTTCAAAAACCAGACACACGTGCCATCGGTTAAACAAGGTTACTGTTAACTTCTTCTTGGATAAGTCACGTCAAGTTTATTGTCTATTTATTGTCTAAGTATAAAGCAGTGAGGGAAAATCTTATGTGCAATACCCGATGACAGACAGCAGTTATAAAAATAAGATAAAATACAATAAAAACAGAATAGAAAAAACCTTTTTTTAAGTTAAATGTATAAAATAAAAATGCAATTTATAAAATGCAATATCGGCACAGAAAAAGAGCAATATGTATATATAAATCAATGTAATAAAATATACATTGTTATATGCTATACGCCCTTGTTCAGCAGCCTGATGGCCTGACTGTGGAAGCTATTTGTACGGCACTTGATACTGCGGTATCGCCTGCCTGATGCCAGTTCGTGGCTGGGGTGGGCAATGTCTTTTATGATGCGTTTGGCCTTGGCCACACACCGCTGGTTGTATATATCCAGGAGGGAGGGGAGCTCACCTCCAATGATATACTGGGCCGTCCGCACCACCCTTTGAAGCGCTCTGCGCTCGAGTGCGGTGCAGTTCCCGTACTCTCGATGGTGCCGGTATAGAATGTTCTCAGGATGCGGGGGGCCTCAGACGCCTGAGGAAATACAGGCGTTGTTGGGCCCTTTTCACCACGTGTGTGGTGTGCGTGGACCATGTGAGGTCCTCGGAGATGCACGCCGAGGAACTAGCTGCTGACCCTCTCTACTGCAACACTGTCGATGGAGATAGGGCCGTTGAGGGCGAGGCTGTTCTCCTGGCACCACTGCTCCAGCGATCCGACCTCCTCCCTGTAGGCTGTCTCGTCTTCGCCGGCGATCAGGCCCATCACTGTCGTGTCGTCAGCAAACTTGATGATGACGTTGGAGCTGTGCATAGCCATGCAGTCGTGGGTGTAGAGGAGAGGGCTCCGCACGCATTCCTGGGGGGCTCCCGTGTTGAGGGTCAGTGGCTCTGAGGTGGTGCTGTCCATCCTCACCACCTGGCGGCGGTCCGACAGGAAGTCCAGTATCCAGCTGCACGTGAATGGGGCAACTTAAGGGCAAACAAGGGCAACTTGTTGTGATAATAATATTTTGTTTGGGTGCTCTGTTAAATGGGTTGCATTGCAGGCAAGCTGTGTTCTGCCCTCGTTAATACTGGGTATCCGTGGGCAGCTGGAACCATATGTGGGACTATTCCAGTATTTCAACAGCAGGTGGCGCCAAAGTAAAAGGGACTGGACGCTACGGGTCGTTTTTTTGCCTTCACGGTGACAAATTCCTGCATAGTAAACTGGCAAAATGCAGTACAGGATACAGCTCTGTTCTGAGCTGTTTTGCGTCACAGTGCACAAGGGCTGTTGATGAATCATATCACAATAAGTTTAATAGATATTGCCATATGATATGATTAGTTAGTGGAATGATTATTTTTGCATACATCACAATTACATTTTTCCCTGAAACATCACAATGTGACATTTATTGGGGTCTGTGCCAAACAAACATGTTGTTTTTTTTACATAATATGAAAAACCAATGTGGAGGCCAAGGTATCTCTGCAGCACTACAGTACTAGTAGTACGATTTACACATTTACCGTTAACTATTCTCTGGCTCGCCAAGAGACGCAATCCGCTCACCCTGCTGCAATGCCTCAAACGCATGGATTAGTTGAGTCCACTCACTCAGCCCTTATTGTACTAAGACTTCCATTGGTCTACCGTACACTGAGAGAACTGTACAAGTGCATCAAGCATACATTTAGTATTCTTTAAGAGACATTTCTCATTCTGCTCGTCTTTTGTTTTGTTAAGTTACCGAAACATATTGCCACCGATGAGCCTGGTGTGCACTGGAGTATTGTTTATCTTCGGTATGCATGCACGTTAACTGTTTTATTAATAGACCCCCACTACCAATATTCATCCATGTTCACCTTTTCTCTCATCTGATGTCATTTCACCCTCATCCTTGTTGATATTATGGGTATTTATTATTTATCATGGTTTAATGTTTGCCTTGAATGATAACCCTCTCTGCACCCTGTAAGCCTTAAAGTACCTGACCTTGGCCACAATCGCAAGCTGCCCGTATAATGGCTATCGTGCACTTAGAGATTTGTATTGGGTGTGACTGTGTTCTCATAGTCATAGGCATAGTCATAGTCATAGGCATTATCTTTCCGACCGGAAAGCGCTGCAGAGGGTGGTGAAAACCGCCCAACGCATCGTTGGACCACCCCTCCCTGCAAAAAACACTACCCACCACAAACGGTGTCTGAGGAAGGCACAAACAAATTGTAGATGACCCCTCTCACCCCAACCATGGACTGTTTGCCCTCCTCACCTCCGGGAGGCGCTATAGAAACCTCTGTTCCAAGTCAAGCAGGCTTAGGAACAGCTTCTTCCCCTCAGCTGTCATCTCCCTGAACTCTGCACCATGAAGACAGCCCCCCCCCCTGCTGCCCCCCCCCCCTGCTGCCACACCTCTGCTGTCCCCCCCCCCCCCCCCCTGCTGACACCCCCTCTGCTGCCCCCCCCCCTGCTGCCTCCCCTGCCCCACAACTACCTACCTCTCTATAGTTTACATATTTATTACTAAGATGCCTGTTTACTGTACCTGCAATATATATTTAAATCTGTTGATAGAACTGCTCCTACTCCTGTATATACATATACATTTATACTTGCCAGACATCAAGTCAAGTCAAGTTTATTGTCACTTCACAGTTTACAGTAGTATAAAGCAGTGAGTGAAAATCTTATGTGCAATACCCGACGACAGACAGTAGTTATAAAAATAAGATAAGATGACCAGCTGTCCTGCAACGTCACCGCGGTGGCCCGATCTTGCAGAATTGCCCTCTACAACATCCGCAGGATCCGGCCCTTCCTCACACGTGAAGCGGCGCAGATCCTGGTCCAAGCGCTCATCATCAGCCGCCTCAACTACTGCAACTCTCTCCTGGCGGGACTCCCCGCCTCTGCAACCAAGCCCCTCCAACGCATCCAGAACGCAGCAGCACGCCTCGTATTCAACCTACCAAAATTCTCCCACGTGACCCCTCTCTTCCGCGATCTCCACTGGCTTCCGGTAAATGTCTCATGTCAGGACGGCAGAGTCCCTCGCCAGCTTCCGCAAGAGACTCAAGACCCACCTGTTCAGAGTCCACCTGGACTCTCCATGAACCCTCCTTCTCCTTTGTGAACCCCTAACTTGCTTAAGTCCTGACATTAATAGCTCTTAGCATGTTGGATATTCTAGCAAGTGTATATCCTTAATGTTCATAACACGCTCTTATCACAGCTACTTAAGCAGGTGACCTGGCAGTACGAAATTGTGTAATTCATCTTGTTAATATGAATGCTTGTGAACTGCTGTATTTTTATGTTTGCGTACCTCAGTGTTATGCTATTGTCTGCTTCAACAAATGTACACCTTGTAAGTCGCTTTGGATAAAAGCGTCTGCCAAATGCCCTAAATGTAAATGTAAATAAAACAGAATAGAATAAAATAAGTTATAGAATAAAATAAGCTATCTCTAAGCCTATTTGTACGGCACTTGATACTGCGGTATCGCCTGCCTGACGGTAACAGTGAGTACAGTTCGTGGCTGGGGTGGGCATTGTCTTTTATGATGCGTTTGGCCTTGGCTACGCACCGCTGGTTGTACATACATTTATATATGCTCACTTGTATATACATTTACATCTATATATTTGTATCCTGCTTTCAATAATAGCATACCCCTGATCACTACCTGTTAAATGATCACTTACCTGTACCACATTACCACATTTATACCTAGACTGTCTTTTAACCTGTAAATTTAAACTGTAAATTATATTCTATTACTATGCACTTTACTGCAACATTTGCACTCTGGTAAGATGCTTGTGCTGTACAATGACAATAAATTTGAATCTAATCTAATAGCGTAAGTCGCTTTGGATAAAAGCGTCTGCCAAATCTCCTAAATGTAAATGATGGCATTTGTACCGCCTGGAACTCTGGCGCCCCCTACAGGCCTTAGAAGGAAGGACATAGCACAAAATTCACTCTCAGAGAGGACACTTGTCTCTTCATATTCAGATTTGCTTTGGCTTTTCTGGTCTGAGCCATAAGGGATTTTGTTGTGCTGCAGGTGTGTGTGTGTGTGTGTGTGTGTTCATGTGTGCGTGTGTGATTCCAGGCCTTGGGGTGTATTGCTGGTCACCCCCCCCCCACACCCCACCCCACACCCCTCCTCGGAACAGGAAGCAGTGAGGTGAGGCCAGGGTTTATGAGGCCAACATACGGCCTCAAAGGAGCCTCTTGTTTTCACACAGAGCGGTCGCTCTTCTTGGCTTGTTTTCCATGTCAGGCTCCTCTTGGCGCTGGGAGAGACTCGGACCTTGGCACGAGGGTGGGGGGGGTGGGGGGCCGCACCCCGTGAGGCCGCAGCCCGTGAGGCCGCAGCTTTGAACAAACCGCCAGGCGACAGACAGACAGACGGACGGACCGCAGAGTATTGGGCAGGACAGCCTTCGGCCGGGTCACACCGCCGCCACTTGCCCCTGCTCCCTACGGTCATGGTGAATCTGATCCAATTACACCCCGGACAGCAGAGCGTGGTGTGGCAACGGCGGACCGCCGTCGTGGAACAATGAAGACTGGGAGGGCAGAACCCAACACATGCTTCTGGTGTTGTAGAGGCCTATCCAACCACCACCTTAACTAGAACTGACCCCCACACCCCCCCCCCCCATAGTGTGTGTGTGTGTGTGTGTGTGTGTGTGTGTGTGTGTGTGTGTGTGTGTGTGTGTGTGTGTGTGTGTGTGTGTGTGTGTGTGTGTGTGTGTGTGTGTGTGTGTGTGTGTGTGTGTGTGTGTGTGTGTGTGTGTGTGTGTGTGTGTGTGTGTGTGTGTGTGTGTGTGTGTGTGTGTGTGTGTGTGTGTGTGTGTGTGTGTGTGTGTGTGAGAACAAACAGGGTATACGAATGCCATGACTAGTTTGGAATGTTCCAGAGAGGTCCAAAACGTGCGGTCGGAAAATCTGAGAAAGGAGCGAAAAAGACTGAAGAGTTTACATGGGTGAAGGAAACAAGACCTTATTGACACGACACACACACACACACACACCTATGTCCAAAGTGACGTGTGTAACTGACGCGGGTATTGCACTTTTATTCTACTTTTTGAGGTAGAATAGGATTAGCACTTGGAAATATGTCTTTTTATTTAATCGTAGGTTGTTCAGACCATGTCAGCGGTGTTGGTACGATGCGACTGGGGAACACATGACATAAGGTTAGCTATTGTAGACAACACCACCCTTGTGTTTAGCCTTGTTAAAACCCCCCCAAAAAAAAAACGTCATACTCACTAAAACAACATGGGTGGTGCTTTACTTAGTGTAATATGGAGGATTTAGTTTGTATTGTCCTCCCAACAAACGGGGCCGGACTGAAGTTATAGGTCACACACGAACGATTGAATTCATTTTGTTCACGCGCTTTGCTGATCTGCTGATGTGTTTTGTGTTTTTCAGGATGGCTCCTACCTGGCTGAGTTCCTGTTGGAAAAAGGATACACGGTGAAACACACACACACACACACACACACACACACACACACACACACACACACACACAGTGACATTCCCTTGATAACCTCAAGCCAGTCATAGCAGCACCGCTGTACAGGCGGATGCTGTGGCAATCTTGTGGTCAGACGTGTGTGTGTGGACTGACTCACCACCTCACTCTCCGATAGGAACGTTTGCAATTACACTGACTGTGTTAACCTCTGACCTTTCTGCCCACGGGTCAGGCCGTTCAGAGGGTTCACGAGGAAAGGCTTGTTGTTGTTGGACACACACACACACGCACACGCACACGCACACGCACGCACACACGCGCGCGTGTGTGAACAGGGAACAAACCAACATGGCCTCTTGTTGGTGGAAGGTTTACAAGCTGTGGCCGAGCAAGTGTTGGGACGTAAAAAGCCGGCCGAGGTCAAAAAAAGGCCGAGGTCACGCCTGTGAACAGCGAGTACAGATGCCCTCTCACAGGTGTAAAGGCACATGCTCGTTTCCTGCATGTACCTCGATGGCCTCACGTCCCCTCAGGTGGTCACCTGATGCAGCACATAGCAATCTCCTCTCCTCTGCCTCTTCTTCTCCTTTCTCCCCTCTTCTCTCCCTCTTGCTCCTCTCCCTCTCTGCCTCTCTTCTCCTTCTCCCCTCTTCTCTCCCTCTGCTCCTCTCCCCTCTCCTTCTCTCTTCTCCTCTTCCTCTCCTCGCCTTCTCCCCCTCTCTCTGCTTTCTCTCCTCCTCTCCGCCTCCCCTTCTCTCTTCTCATCTCCTCTTCGTCTCTGCCTTCTCTCCTCTCCCTTCCTCTCCTTCTCTCCCCCTCCCATTCCCTTCCCTCCCCTTCTCTCTTCTCATCTCCTCTCCCTTCCTATCTCTTCTTCCCTTTCCCCTTTCTCTGCTCTCCTCTCCCCTTTCGCACCTCTCTCCTCCTCTCTCTCCTCTCCCGATTGGCTGGTGAGCTTCAACGTGTGCTCTCTGTCACACATCAGACAGCAGAGAGGAAGTGGCTCTGTACCAGGCTGGTGAGAGGGGGCGGACCCATTTTAAAAAGAGAGACGCACAGGCAGGCAGGAAGTGCACAGTGAATAAAGGAAGTTGGGTCGGGCACAGCATCCCCCCCAGTAATGGGCTCCCTCGGGCAGGGGCCGCTATCTTCCGCAAGCAGAGCTTCCTTGCACATTCCACTACAGCAACAAACGCACACACATGCACGCACACACACATACACATACACACACACACACAGACACACACACGCACGGTACCTGTGCGTGGGGCTACAATCAACCCATATAATACTACAAACATGGAATAAATACATTTCAGTGGGCCCGCCGGTACAGAAACGTCCTCTCGTTTTGCGACATTGTTTCTCACCTGCTTATTGTAACCAATGCCGGTTCATTGTAAAAAGTAATTTTACTTAATCCTTTTTAATATTTTACCTGTGTTGTTACCTGTATTTATTGAAAAAAAGATGCTTTGCCTCAATGAGACTAACCTGTCTTTATCAATGTCATCAAATAATTAGAAAACCTCCAACTACACCAAGCTGTAAAATCACTGGTGTGACTTTGCTTACTCAGCAGCAGCCACAGGTCAAAGTTCAAATAGTGTAGACATTGAGTGACGTGCCACAATGTTAAAGGTTTTGTATGTAAGACATACGGTACTAAATCCTAAAATGGTGTGTGTGTTTACTACTCTCTGAGTATCCCGGGTTACCAGATATGAAACTAATCAGCACACAAACACTGATGACTCATCTGAGATTGAACTAGATTCCGCCCAACCTAAAAAGCCTCTTTCGATGCAAATGCTCCATGACCAGAGCTGTGCTCAAACAGGGGAAAATCTGGACTCTTAATCTTGTGCTTGTCTCTATATAAACCAGTGGCCTTCAACCAGGGGTCAGCTACCCCCAGGGGGTCCACAGAGGTACTGCAGGGGGTCTGCAAACATGAGCAATGTAGTTATTGCCGTTTACCTTACCCCCACGTTTCCCTGTGGCTGAATAAAAGGTTGGATGACCCCTGGTCTAAAACTACCCATAATCCTCCAGGTGCATGGCGTGCTGCGGCGCTCCAGCTCCTTCAACACGGGGCGCATCGAGCATCTCTACAAGGACCGGCACACTCACCGGGAAGGCAGTAAGTACTGTGTGTGTGTGTGTGTGTGTGGACGACAACGACTGTGGATTGCCTTTTCAGTCGCGTAGCACACCTTGCCTGTGTCTTGAGGAGGAGATGCTGCTCATATGATGGTACACAGAGGTTATACGTCTCTCAACACTGCGTGCAAGGCTGTTAGCCAGGCAGAGTCAAAAGAAACTAAAGTTGTTTTTGTGTCGTGAGCTATTTCCCGTTTTTGTGTAGTCGCACAATTCAGTCTTTAGATTCATATCTATCCTCTGATGACAGACAAGCTCGAATCTGGGTGAACGGGGCGTTTCACTTTCTCTCGCCTCATATTTGTAAGCGAGTAGTTAGTGCATTAACACAAACTTGGCCAGCGGTAGTAAGCTGTGAAAAAGTCTCGACTGGCCACTGTAGAAATGCGTTAAGCTCCTTCTGAAAGCTTCATCGCACATCGAAAAACATGAGCAAGGCGTAACTCCGCCCCTTTCAGTCTCTGGTTTCCGGCCCAGTTCTGC
>CM051004.1:16189115-16204115 GCA_027704905.1 Muraenolepis orangiensis | reverse complement strand
AAATAATAGAAAATAAATGTCTCAAGTTAATTCAAATCAATGATAATTTAATATAGATTTCCATGACTAATCATTTAAATAGCTATGCTTTTGTTTGTCAATATTTCTCGTGTTACTATTTATTTACACTTCCCTCACAGTGTTTGCTCACTCAAAGGGTATTAATTGTGCATAGTTTTCCGAGCGTGAGATTTTTATATTTAGCCACCGAGGTAGACGCGCCACCAGAGTTGACCTTGTGACTGGTATGTTTTAACAGCCCTCTCAACCAGTGGACTACACGGGATAAATGTACACGGTCTACTCACCATCAACGTTAGATTCAAGATTTGTAGTTGCCATTTGCAACAAATACAATCGAATACTTACTCCCCCATGCCTTCCTCAAACGGAAACACAAAAAGTTACGCATTAGCCAGCACACCTGATAGATTAACCTACCTGCCTGTTTTATTATTATTTTTCTATATTTAACTTTCGTTGTTTAGCTCAAGGGGCAGGGGAGGGGGGCTGGCTGTTTTTTTTTTTTTCTTCCACAAGACCATTAGTTGATGGGCAAAGAAAACCGCCGACTTAATTCAACTGTGCAGCAATAAGAGTGTTGCGATATTCTACCCCAAACCACAGCTGCCTTCTTTATTTTTCTATCCTCCATCCTTGTCTCCCTAGTGATCCCCCCCCCCCCCCCGCCCGCCCGCCATAACCACCCTGCTGTCCCCCACCCATCCGTCCGCCTAAAACACCCACGCGTCTCGTATGGTCGGTTGTAGCTGCGCACCGCTAAGTGATAAGTGACATAAGCGCTCTCTCTCTCTTTGGCTGTAAACACTGGGGCCGCCGGTCTCGCTGCTCGCACAAGTTTCCCCGACGACTGCGGCCCCGCTGCGCTGGTAGGGCACACACACCCCTGGTGGAGACGGTACCACAGACCACGTACCCTCCTCCCCCTCCCTCCTCCCCTCCCTCCTCCTCCTCACTGGGGAGTCAGACGCTTTGCTTGGGAAATTCTGTTCCATTGCAAGGGCGTATAGTTGTTTAATAACAAGACACCCCGGGCCTGTTGTGATTTATTATATATTTACATTTACGTATATGTTTATAATATTTTTTTATTTACTTGTTTTATGATTTAAAAAAATTAATAAAAATGTTATGCCGTCACTCTCTCCAAAGAAGCCTCTGTTCCCGTTTTGGAAAGAGCTGCCGTATTTTTTTTAAATTCCATTTCTATAAAGGGAAAAGTAAGAGAGTGCCTATATAGGGCATGCACCAATATGTTCTTTAGGTTGTTTCCCAACCTGAGAATTATTATTCCCTCCTTTTTAAATGTTTTATTTAATTACATTATTATTATTTACCTGAGCGCAAGTGAGACAATCTCTAATCCCTAATTATCCTTCGGGTTAAACTGTGTGTGTGTTTTGATGTGCACCGATCTGTGTCTGTCGAGAAACGTGTTGCAGTCTATTGAGACACGCTCGTAATGAGGAATGATCTCACCTGTTTGGGGGAGAGAGAGAGAGAGAGAGAGAGAGAGAGAGAGAGAGAGAGAGAGAGAGAGAGAGAGAGAGAGAGAGAGAGAGAGAGAGAGAGAGAGGAGAGAGAGAGAGAGGAGAGAGAGAGAGAGAGAGAGAGAGAGAGAGAGAGAGAGAGAGAGAGAGAGAGAGAGAGAGAGAGCGAGAGAGAGAGAGCAGAACTCACTCACTCACGGTGCAAGATAATAGTCTAGATGGAGGTAATTGTTTTTCGCGAGTGTATTTAATTTTACTTCATGAATGTGTGCATGGGATTACTTGTCTTTCACCTTAATTTTGGGTGTGTGTGCGTGTTTGCCTTAATATGTGTGTGCGGTGCTCCTTGCACTGACTTAGGCGCCACCGCCTACCGTGTCTGAAGTTCACTGTTTCGTTCGTCAACACATTGTCTTCATCAACCGAAACTGAAGGCAACTGAAGGAGTTTTGCGTCAGCCTTGTTGCTATGTTCACTGTTGCCCCACATCGGTAGTAGTAGTACGTGCTCTCTCTTCTCTGTGATGGTGTATGCCCGGATTGCAATTCCAAAAGGTGCCCCGGAGAAGCGCCAGCGGGCCCTCCGGTGCTGTGCTGCTTTATGTCAACAGGTTGTCCTCGGTACTTGGCGGGGCCCCGGAGCTTCTCCGAAGACAAATGAGAAAATAATCGAACAACAGCCCGACAACGCAGCGCTGCCACTCCTCTCCTAGGACTACTATTATTATTATTATTAACGGGATGATGAATGGATGCCTGCATGGGAAACCCGTGACCGGATGGTGCTGGATCAGATCCGATCAGGGGGAGGGGGGGGGGGGGGGTCAGTCGCCCCGACGAAGGGTCCAGTTTGAGGTGGGTGACGGGACCAGGGGGGAGAGGACGTAGATCCGAACCGGTCAAAGAGAGATCGGCCCTCTGCCAACAAACTAACCAATAGAATGTTTGCGGGTGAGGGGCGAGGGTATTTAGATACAGTATAGCAATGAGGAGTGCAATAAATCCATGCTGAAGCGAAGTGGCCTTTGACTTTGGAAGAGAGAGAGAGAGAGGTAGAAAGATAGGAGAGAGAGAGAGAGAGAGAGAGAGAGAGAGAGAGAGAGAGGTAGAAAGATAGGAGAGAGAGAGAGAGAGAGAGAAGATAGGAGAGAGAGAGAGAGAGAGAGAGAGAGAGAGAGAGAGAGAGGTAGAAAGATAGGAGAGAGAGAGAGAGGTAGAAAGATAGGAGAGAGAGAGAGAGAGAGGTAGAAAGATAGGAGAGAGAGAGAGAGAGAGGAGAAGAGAGGAGAGAGAGAGAGAGAGAGAGGTAGAGAGAGTAGAGAGAGAGAGAGAGAGAGAGAGAGAGGTAGAAAGAGAGAGAGAGAGAGGTAGAAAGAGAGAGAGAGAGAGGTAGAAGAGAGAGAGAGGTAGAAAGAGAGAGAGAGAGAGAGGTAGAAAGATAGGAGAGAGAGAGAGAGAGAGAGGTAGAAAGATAGGAGAGAGAGAGAGAGAGAGAGGTAGAAAGATAGGAGAGAGAGAGAGAGAGAGAGGTAGAAAGATAGGAGAGAGAGAGAGAGAGAGAGAGAGAGAGAGGTAGAAAGATAGGAGAGAGAGAGAGAGAGGTAGAAAGATAGGAGAGAGAGAGAGAGAGAGGTAGAAAGATAGGAGAGAGAGAGAGGTAGAAAGATAGGAGAGAGAGAGAGAAGGTAGAGAGAGAGAGGTAGAGGTAGAGAGAGAGCCAGCCAGCCAGCCAGCCAGCCAGCCAGCCAGCCAGCCAGCCAGCCAGGGTGTTGTTCTTTCCAGGGAGAACGCGGCGGGTGTCCTGTGAGGCATGTAAAACACTTTTAAAAAGAAAATACAGTGTCTTAACACACAGACATTCTTAAGCTGCCGCCAGTGACCCTTGGATGAAAGTGTGTGTGTGTACTGACTAGTGACCCTTGGATGAAAGTATGTGTGTGCCGAGATTCAGGTGTAGAGCAGGACAAGATACACATACTAATAACAATACAAATGGCGTGTGTATAAGAGTACTAAGTGTGTTGGGTGTGTATGCACTACACTAATGTACAAATAAATGAGGTGTGTATGTAGACCTGTGCGGAGGTGTGTGTGTGTGTTTGACAGGGAAGGGGGTCTCACAGAGAGCAGAACACGATTAGTCAGGAGATAATCTCTCCTCTCGCCCTCAGTGTAGAGCGCGGGCAGACTCCAAAGAAAACACCAAGCTGTTTGCTTTACTCTGCTCTCAACGAAAACACACACACACACACACACACACACACACACACACACACACACACACACACACACACACACACACACACACACACACACACACACACACACACACACACACACACACACACACACACACACACACACACACACCAGCCAACTCAAGCCGTCAAGTTTTTGCTGAACTTTCGGTAATTGTTTTTGTGTGTTTGCGTGCACAGCTTTTGTGTGTTTGTGTGTGGGCTTGTGTTACATTGGCCTCTGCTGTAGGTTAGCTCGTCACTGCCTGGCAGTAAGGGCTGAGGTCCCCGCAACGGTCTCCACTCCCCCCCCCCCCCCATTATGAGTGGCGAGGAGAGCCATGGAGACAAACACTGACCTGGGAGAGGTTCACACGTTCACCAGCAGACCGTCTCTCACAACGACCTGGGAGTTGTTCACACATTCACCAGCAGACCCTCGCACAATGATGGTTCACACACACACACACACACACACACATGCAGACACACATGCAAAGACATACACACACACGTGCATGCACACACACACACACACACGCGGTCACACTCTCACACACACACATGTTGGGACTGACCCTGCACATCCTGATTCGTGCCCAACTTCCATCTGCGGGCCGGTGGCGTGTTGAGAGCCAACACCGTCTCCTCCACCCTGGCGCGGAGCAGAGCACTAAGCTAACCTTGGAAGTATTGCTATTAGCCTGGCCTGGCGTATATGGGTCTCTGGCAACGCTCGGATCTCCCAGCAATAGCCGCCCCACCGATGCCCAGAGACATAAACGTCAAGCGTACCAGATGCAGTAAATCCAAACGGGTGTGGTAATCGTATTAAAGTCAGATTTAACTGCCCTGCTGTGGAAGGGTGGGGGTCAGGTTAAAGAAGTTAATCCCAAACATATACTCCTTCTCTCCGATAGATCCACACAGTGCTGTGAATGTATGTCTTTGATACGCAGTTGTTTTAAACCGATAGACTTAACTGAGCTCGGACATCATTTAATTCTAAAGACATCCGTTCAATGTCTTTTAAATTAACTAAAATAAATTGGTTGCCCCGTTTAAAAGCCTGAATGGTTTGTAATGGTTGTGTGTACATGTGTGTATGTTTGTATGCAAGTATGTGCATGTATGTATGTATGTAGTGTACGGTATGTATATAGCGGTATGGACAGTATATAATGTATGTAGTCCTAATGACGTGTTGCATGCCAAAGGGGCGTCGGCCCTTTTGTCTACTCTGGATTGTGTCTCGACTTGCTGCTCTTACCTATGATGGCATTCCCCAGAGAGAGCCAGAGAGAGAGAGCTATAGACGTAGAGAGAGAGCTATAGACGTAGAGAGAGAGCTATAGACGGAGAGAGAGTATAGAGACGTAGAGAGCGAGTTATAGAGACGTAGAGAGAGAGCTATAGAGACGTAGAGAGAGACTATAGAGACGTAGAGAGAGAGCTATAGAGACGTAGAGAGAGAGCTATAGAGACGTAGAGAGAGCTATAGAGAGAGCTATAGAGACGTAGAGAGAGCTATAGAGACGTAGAGAGAGAGCTATAGAGACGTAGAGAGCTATAGAGACGTAGAGAGAGAGCTATAGAGAGAGTATAGAGAGAGGGCTATAGAGACGTAGAGAGAGAGCTATAGAGACGTAGAGAGAGAGCTAGAGAGAGAGGCTATAGAGACGTAGAGAGAGAGCTATAGAGAGTAGAGAGAGAGCTATAGAGAGAGAGCTATAGAGACGTAGAGAGAGAGCTATAGAGACGTAGAGAGAGATCCATAGATACCGTGTTCCCACCAAGCTGTTTTCAGGGCTGGTTCGGAGCTTGGGCCTAATCTCGAACCAGTTCTTTGCGTTTCCACCGCGAAGGAACCACTTTCTGGCCCGGTAAACTGGTTCCAGAGTGGCCCCACGTCGAAGCTGGGCTAGCCAGCAAGCTCCACTACGTCAGGGGCTGGGGGCAGGGCTTATCGGACAAACTCAAACAAACTCAAAGTTTTTGACCGCCATTTTTAAAATCACTAAAATTCGCCATGGACGTGAAGGTGACAGTGGTCCGTGGACGAGACAAACTGCCTCCTTGCGTTGTTGTCCTCGGCAGAAGGTCACGATAAACTAGAGGAGCTTCTAGAACAAACCGCTAATAAAAAAACTACAACGCGAGATGTCTTCAGCGGGGGACAGGACCGAGGAGCTAATCAATAACAAACTGGACGATACGAGGAGCTAATCCATAACAAACTGATGATCCGCTGCTGTCACTCTGGTCCTGGTAAGTTTTACTTTATAAATCTTTCCCGTGTTGCCAACCAGCTTTGTATTTATAATCTGTTTAGCGAGCTACTCATTATCACATCAATGTTATGTTCGTATCATCAGAAATGAGGAGCTATGATTGCTAGGCTTCTGTTAGCCGATATTAGCCTTGATAACAACGTCAGGATGCTACTTTCTAAAAACAGTAAAGTGTAATGGAGTCATGTTTTAATGCATTTTTCTCTTGTTTTAGTTGTTTATGGAGTCGTCTTCCCTTGACGATGTCGATGCGGAGCTACCGCCCCCACTGGGCTGCAGCTCGCCCAGGAGCCCCTCGGAGCTTTATTAACATTGACTTGTTACACTGCACTCTACACTTTTACATGTTGTGACTACTGTATATTGTGTATTTAATGTTTCGTTTTTTTTAATACAATTTTTTAAATATAAATGTCCGCTTCATTATGCTTTATCAACCGAGAAACATAATACAAGATGACCGTTTTGAAGAAGAAAAGGCAAATGGTCCCTTATGTTTAAGTACTCTACTATTAATGCAGCTCTAACGTCAGGTCCATTTTATTTGTATAGTCCTTTATCACAGTTAGGGGCTTCAACGTAATCGCGTCCATAGCACTAAAGACGAGCAGCTCAACGCGTTGGACCAGCCGTTTTTGTAGCCTCAAAGCCAGGAGCAACACTTTTACATACATCATGTAATCCACCACTGTTGTGGAAGTTGGCGCTAGCGTTGCTGGGAAAGCAGAGACGTTAACAGTGACGTCATGACGTGGCTCTCTCGGCGAAAAAGTCGGTGGAAACGCAAACCAACTGCGAACCGGCTCTAGCGCCATCCGAGAGCTAGAACTAGGCTTGCGTTGGTGGAAACGAGGCAAGCGAGAGCTATAGAGACGGAGAGAGATCCATAGAGAGAGCTATAGAGACTGAGAGAGATCCATAGACGTAGAGAGATCCGTAGAGAGCTATAGAGAGAGAGCTATAGAGACGTAGAGAGAGAGCTATAGAGACATAGAGAGAGATCCATAGAGAGAGAGACATAGAGAACTATAGAGACGTAGAGAGAGAGCTATAGAGAGAGGGCTATAGAGACGTAGAGAGAGAGCTATAGAGACGTAGAGAGAGCTATAGAGACGTAGAGAGAGCTATAGTGACGTAGAGAGAGAGCTATAGAGACGTAGAGGAGAGAGAGCTATAGAGACGTAGAGAGAGAGAGCGGTAGAGAGAGAGCTATAGAGACGTAGAGAGTGCTATAGAGACGTAGAGAGCTATAGAGACGTAGAGAGAGAGCTATAGAGACGAGAGAGCTATAGAGACGTAGAGGGAGAGCTATAGAGACTTGTAGAGAGAGCTATAGTGAGAGCTATAGAGACATAGAGAGAGAGCGATAGCGAGAGAGCTATAGAGACATAGAGAGAGCTATAGAGAGAGAGCTATATACATTGAGAGAGGGCTATAGAGACGTAGAGAAAGAGCTATAGAGACGTTAGAGAGATCTATAGAGACATAGAGAGAGAGCTATAGAGACATATGCCTTGTTTCCACCAAAGCAAGCCTAGTTCTAGCTCTCGGGTGGCGCGAGAGCCGGTTCGCAGTTGGTTCAATTGGCGAGCAGTCTAAGAACTGGTTTGCGTTTCCACCGACTTTTTCGCCGAGAGAGCCACGTCATGACGTCACTGTTAACGTCTCTGCTTTCCCAGCAGCTAGCGCCAACTTCCACAACAGTGGATTACATGATGGATGTAAAAGTGTTGCTATGGACGCGATTACGTTGAAGCCCCTAACTGTGATAAAGGACTATACTAATAAAATGGACATGACGTTGGAGCTGCATTAATAGTACTTAAACAGAAGGGACCATTTGCCTTTTCTTCTTCAAAACTGTCATCTTGTATTATGTTTCTCGGTTGATAAAGCATAATGAAGCGGACATTATAAGAAAAATAGAAATGTTTTATTTAAAATAAAAAAAACATTAAATACTCAATATACAGTAATCACAAAATGTAAAAGTATAGTGTGCAGTGTAATAAGTCCATGTTAATAAAGCTCCGAGGGGCTGAGGGGCTCCTGTGAGCTGCAGCCCAGTGGGGGCGGTAGCTCCGCATCGCATCGTCGAGGGAAGACGACTCCATAAACAACTAAAACAAGAGAAAAGTGCATTAAAACATGACTCCATTACACTTTACTGTTTTTAGAAAGTAGCATCCTGACGTTATCAAGGTTAATATCGGCTAACAGAAGCCTAGCAATCATAGCTCCTCATTTCTGATGATAGGAACATAACATTGATGTGATAATGAGCAGCTCGCTAAACAGATTATAAATACAAAGCTGGTTGGCAACACGGGAAAGATTTATAAAGTAAAACTTACCAGGACCAGTGTGACAGCAGCGGATCATCAGTTTGTTATCGATTAGCTCCTCGTATCGTCCAGTTTGTTGTCGATTAGCCCCTCGTATCGTCCAGTTTGTTATCGATTAGCTCCTCGGTCCCCCACTGAAGACATCTCGCACTGTAGTCTTTCTAATAGCGGTTTGTTCTAGAAGCTCCTCTAGTTTATTGTGACCTTCTGCCGAGGACCACAACGCAAACAAACAGTTTGTCTCGTCCACGGACCACTGTCACCTTCACGTCTACTGCGAATTTTACTGATTTAAAAAATGGCGGAAAAAAACTTTAGTTTGTTTGAGTTTGTCCGATAAACCCCGCCCCCAGCCCCTGATGTAGTGGAGCCTGCTGGCTAGCCCAGCTTCGAAGTGGAGCTGCAAACAAATCACTTAACGGAGCCAGAAAGTGGCTCCATTGTGGTGGAAACCCAAAGAACTGGTTCGAGATGACGCGCAAGCTCCGAACCAGCTCTCAAAACAGCTTGGTGGAAACGAGGCAATAGAGAGAGAGCTATAGAGACGTAGAGATAGAGCTATAGAAACGTAGAGAGAGAGCTATAGAGACGTAGAGAGAGAGAGCTATAGAGACGTAGAGAGAGAGAGCTATAGAGACGTAGAGAGAGAGAGCTATAGAGACGTAGGGAGAGAGCTATAGAGACGTAGAGAGAGAGCTATAGACGTAGGGAGAGAGCTATAGAGACGTAGAGAGAGAGCTATAGAGAGGTAGAGTGAGAGAGCTATAGAGACGTAGAGAGAGAGCTATAGAGACGTAGAGAGAGAGCTATAGAGACGTAGAGAGAGAGCTATAGAGACGTAGAGAGCGAGAGCTATCGAGAGAGAGCTATAGAGACGTAGAGAGAGAGCTATAGAGAGGTAGACCTAGAGAGAAAGGTAAAGAAAAGTAATTATATGGCATAGTTCCAGAAAATGTGTTGTACTAACCCTGTCCCAACCATTATCTCATGATATAATATTGGTCTTATTTTTCACTATTTACAGTATATACACAGTATATATATATATCTATATATAGATATATATATATATCTATATATAGATATATATATATATCATATTTTCACCTTTTACTATTATTATCATTATTTCGATCTTATTTTTTACTTTTTGGTGTTTTTAACATTGTAAATGTATGTTTTCCATAGAGGGAGAGAGATTTGTACCGAGTCTGCTTTCAGTAACATGTCCTCATGCTGTGTGGATTGACTGAGAAACATGAAGGCATTACCAGAGTGTCAGTCTTCAGCTCTGTGCCCCAGGGAGGGGGCACACACACACACACACACACACACACACACACACACACACACACACACACACACACACACACACACACACACACACACACACACACACACACACACACACACACACACACACACGCCTGCCTGCACACACACACACACGCGATGTTACAAATGTTAGCCATGGCTTGCTTGCCTTACAGTTGCATGGTTTACAGTTGGTTCCTTTTGATCTTTATTGACTTTGACTTGCGGGTTAAGTAAGAAAATATGGTCCATCATAACCACATGCAATGCTCCACCGCTACTGTTTTCATATTGCTGCAGCGTTATGGATTACGTTCGGGTGGTTGCCGTCGTAGTGATTTTGTGAGCGCTTTTTATAGTCGTCAGCATTTGATACAGGGCAGTACGCTTTTAAACATCTGAAACCACTTGGATACAAAAAACCATGTGGATGATGGTACAAATAGGCTATTGGGTATTAAGGTGTTGGCCAGTGGAGGAAAAAGATATCCAGTGTCCGTCCACATGTGCATCGCAGCAGGGAGACGAACACAAGGTGTGGTGCTTGGCAAAATGGGGCCAGATATGGAGGATTTTTAACTGGCAACAGATTGGTTAAATTGTCTTAATTCCGATTTGTGTGTGTGTGTGTGTGTGTGTGTGTGTGTGTGTGTGTGTGTGTGTGTGTGTGTGTGTGTGTGTGTGTGTGTGTGTGTGTGTGTGTGTGTGTGTGTGTGTGTGTGTGTGTGTGTGTCCTCCTAAACCTGTATGATCGCGCTGGCTCCGTGGGGGAACCCCCCCCTAGTTTGGCAGACCCCCGTGTCCCGCGATAACGCGGCTTCCTGTCGGTAAAGCGGTCTTGACGGAGCGAGGCCATGGGCTCCCGGCACACAGAGCGCATTGTCCCGTCTACCTGTCAGCCCCCCTTCCAGCCTCCGAGCCACGCAGCCAGCAGTCATAACCGGTGCCAAGACATTTGAACAATCCACCGTACCTCTTGACATCCCGTGGCACCGTGAGGAAGGCGGAGTGAAGGAGCCGCCGGTGCTGCCCGGCGGCGGGCACCTGTTGATTGTTCGAACACGAACCAGAAACGCAAGCACCTTTCCAACAATTCCAGACATTATTCCAAAAATGCACATCAACCATCCACATGAATATGCCGGTGATTAGCTGCCGGGGCTGATTTGGCAGAGCGTCAGATGTGTCACTGTGGTATGCGCTTGTTTGCTAACAAGTGTAACCGCGCTGGGAGATTGTCACAGACACAATAGCGGGGGCGCTCAATCGCCGTGTGTGTGTGTGTGTGCGCGCGCGCGCGCGTTGACACCTGCTGTCATCCGCTGATCTGTGAGCCGCGAGGCTCCGACGGGTTTCCAGCGAAAAATTCCCTGTATTTGCGAGGTGGATATTTGGATTAGAATCAGCGCCGTTGAATAATCCTATGAATGAAAGCCGAGTCTGAACAGTTTAAGGGATGTATAGATTGCACAAGAAGGCGTGTTGCGATATGTAGTTAAGTGTTCGGAAGCAGCGGCGCGCAAAGACGTCGCGAGAGGCAGCAACTGACTCACAAAGCGCCAGATTGATGACCGCCCTGTCGCAATGATGGCCATTGATTCAGTTTGATCTGATGTGCGGAATATATACAACATACATATATACAAACGACCGCTTCCTTAGGCCTAAAAACACTACAACTAGAGGGCCCTCAGTAGAGCGCATGCCTCCACCACACTCCAAAAAGTCCCCTTTGCCCTGTTATCTCTAAGGCTAAACAACCCCTTTAAAGCAACAGTTCTTCACCATTTCAAATGTGTGAAATATTACACTATATTATGTGCTAGGTACAATGCTGAATAATCCTTCAAAACAATTTCTGGATCCGAGTTTTGTTCAAATCTGTACACAACTTGTTAACTAACAGACAAGCAGAAACACAGACAAACGGTTGAAAACCTAACCTCTGTCCAACTTTGATGGCGGAGGTAGTTAAACGTTTATTATGAAACACGGGCCTGTTCAGAAGAAAGCATAGTATGACTGCTTTCATTGCCAACTCTCACCCAGAGAGAGAGAGAGAGAGAGAGAGAGAGAGAGAGAGAGCGCGCGCTATTGAGTGCAAGTCAATCCAAAAGTAGCCACAATCTCCCCATCACCCCAGCCTCTCACTGGGGGGGGGGGGTGAGAGGAAGCACGTAGCAGCCCTCTGAATATGCAGATGGGGTTTAAGGTGTCGCGCCGGCAGGAAGACGGCCCACCGACGCAGCCCTTTGAACCCGCCCTGGTATCCGCTCCCACACCGTAGGGCCGGCCGGGGGTAAGGGGAGCCCGGGCCCCGGTGGTCTGTGGCCGGGGCCTCGGTAGGGGAGGGATGTCTGTGCAGCTCTGAGGATCTAGGAACCAGCAACCATGCAAGGTCCACTAGGGTTGTATTGTGTGTGTTTGTGTATTTAATTGTGTTTTAATGTAGGTGGACATTGTTTGCGTCCTTCCTTGTTTGTGTGCGAGTGTGTGTTTGCGTTTGTGTGTGTGTGTGTGTGTGTGTGTGAGCGACAAACGTGCAGCGTATGTGTTTGCGTTTGTGTGTGTGTGTGTGTGACAAACGTGCAGTGTGTGTGTGTTATGTGTGTATGCGTGCGTTTTGTGTGTGTGAGTAGGTCTTTGCGCGAGCGTGTGTGTGCGCGCGCCCAGCCACCCATGTGTGTTTTTGTGTGTGTGTGTTTTTGTGTGTGTGTTTTTGTGTGTGTGTGTGAGACTATTTACCGGAACCAGCAGCTGGGGAGGCAGAGGTTGCTCCAGTGGTCTGCACAGGTTGCTGGTGGATCGTGGGATAGCTGGGGTCAACCGACCTCCTCCATGTTCTCCCACAAACAGATTATAATCTCAACATCCCAGACACTGACTACACCCCGGCCCCCCCCACCCCCCCCCCCCCCCCCCAAACACATTCAACAACTCGTCACACAACCGATGTCTCAGACTAACTGCTTTCCTGGATATGTCAACGGTTCCACGTTTTGTGGACCTTGTCTTTCACTCGTGTGGACCAACCCACGTGCGCTGCCTTAGAGACGCCGTGTATGAATAACCGTGGAACCCCCCCCCCCCTCCCCCCCCCACCCGTCAGGTAATTTGAGCAGTTTAAACGGAGACTTACGGCGGATGGAATCAGAATGCCTTTATTGCCATTGCACAAGTACAACGAAAGTACAACATAACGGCAATTAAAAATATAGAAATGATTTTAAAAGTTTAGAAACATATTTATATCGACATACTGTATATGGGTAAAAGTATCAAATTGATGTGGTCCTATTATAACCACCCCCCCCTCCCCATCGCCCTCCTTCTCCTCCTTCCAAATAAGGACATCTTAAAATGGTGTGTGTGTGTGTGTGTGTGTGTGTGTGTGTGTGTGTGTGTGTGTGTGTGTGTGTGTGTGTGTGTGTGTGTGTGTGTGTGTGTGTGTGTGTGTGTGTGTGTGTGTGTGTGTGTGTGTGTGTGTGTGTGTGTGTGTGTGTGTGTGTGTGTGTGTGGGAGAGAGAGAGGGAGCGAAAGAGAGATCTCCAAGTTAAATGAGTTCAGGTCTCGTGGTGATGGATCAACCCCATCCCCTCTCCCTCTCTCTCTCTCCCTCTCTCTCTCTCTCCCCCCTCTCCCATCTCCCCCCGCTCCCCGTGCCTGGCGTGTTTTCCTGCGGCGTGGTGGACTTGGCCGGCGGCTTGATTTATGGGGTCCTACGCTCAGGAGGAGGGGGGGGGGGGGGGGGGGGTCAGAGGTTTCATAATATCCCCACCGTGGGCGCACCGAGATTAGAGCGCAACCTCCACCGTACTTTATCTGTTCTCCACCGTATGATGAAATGCAATCCGTCTTTGTCAAAGCGCTTCTTCCTTTTTTTTTTTTTTTGTGTTCTACCCTGAATTAAGAAATGTTTCAACAACTGGAAAGCAGTGATTGAGTCATTCTGCGTATGATATGATGAGGAGGAGGAGGAGGAGGAGGAGGAGGAGGATGATGAGGTGGGTGGGTGGGCATTTAGTGTGTGTGTGTGTTGGAAGGAGGGGGGGAAGTCAGGGGTGATTGAAAGCCCCCCCGGGGGGGAGGTGAGGGGGGGGGGAAGGAGGTTGTGAAAGACAACGGAGGATGGGGTGAAGATAAGAGAGTGTTAATGTTTTAATCCCTTCCAGATGAGAACCGCTGGGTTGCATGGGGACAGCGAGTGCCGCCATCTTGTATCACTCCCACACATGCACACACACACACACACACACACACTGACTGACTGACTGACTGACTGACTGACTGACTGACTGACTGACTGACTGACTGACTGACTGACTGACTGACTGACACGTTGATAGATACACTCATATAGAGTCATACATAGATACCCACACACACATAGATAATGTCAATTTTTTGGGGTAATTATTTAGGGATAACAGTGTGTAGCCTGTTTCCTGTAAGTCGCTGCTCACTCACTCACACGGTTAGATTCTCTCACATGCACAGTCTCACCACACAGGCCTGTAACCTGCTGGCCACGTGCACGTGGGGAGAGTGCACGTGGCTCCCCCCTGACAAATGTGCGCACATTCTTATTTTATTTTATTTTATTTTGAAGGAGAAAAAAAACAAAAACCTTGACTCTTTGACAGGAAAGAGGGTATTTATAGCCAAAGAGGCACCACATAAATGCCCAGCAATAGCCTAGATCCTGTCCGCACGCACACACACACACACACACACACAGACAATGTCCACACACGCACACAGATCCTTTACACACACACACACACACACACACACACACACACACACACACACACACACACACACACACACACACACACACACACACACACACACACACACACTAGATCCTGTCTACACACAGCTGTTGTGCCTCTGTCCAGGGGGTCTTGGGTGGGCCGGCCATAGCGCTGGGCGGGGGAAAGGTCTGTAAGGGTAAAAGCAGCCTCTGGTCTGGGTTTGGATGGCAAGGCCCTGTGACAGCTAGCAGAGCAGCTAAAGTGGGCGTTATTATGTGTGCTTGTGGCTGAGTGTGTGTGTGTGTGTGTGTGTGTGTGTGTGTGTGTGTGTGTGTGTGTGTGTGTGTGTGTGTGTGTGTGTGTGTGTGTGTGTGTGTGTGTGTGTGTGTGTGTGTGTGTGTGTGTGTGTGTGCGTGCGTGCGTGCGTGTGTCCCTGTATACATCCACACACCCGTATGTATGCACTTACTAAGCCATGTGTGCACATGGATATGTCTCTGTGTGTGTGTGTGTGTAGCACCTGTAGGGGCGGCGGTTCCCCAGCCT
>CM051004.1:16151615-16184115 GCA_027704905.1 Muraenolepis orangiensis | reverse complement strand
TATAGGCCAGTAGTGCAGTGATGGTGATTGGGTGCTGGGTTCAAACTATAGACTGTCAAAAACTATGGAGGTAGCGTCTGTGAAGTGGTGAAGTGGTGGAGGTTTTTGTGTTTTACAAGTGATCAGTATTTAAAGACGCTTACCGCTTTGGTGTCAGAGAGAGAGAGAGAGAGAGAGAGAGGAGGCCCGCAGGCTCCTGGAGCTGCCTGGCTCTGTGAACTACCTCTGATACACTGATGGTGCTCTCCACATTGTACTGGGTTTGATGTTTTGTAGCCTGTAGGGTTAAACGCAGAGAAACTCATTTCACTGTATGTGACCATTAAAGAGGATTCAATCCTCCCGATTTAGACTTGAAGGGTAGAAGACCTTCTGTGCTGTCACATTTAGACTAGTTTTATGTTTTTGGTTTTATATTATGTCGTACGCTCGATTAAAAAAACAACAACAACTTAGTGCTATGTTATTGATTTATAATTGTGTTCCCCAACCCCGCCACCTTGCAGAATACAATCTGATCCATACACACACGCACACACACACCTACCAGACCCCCACACACACACCTACCAGACCTACACATACACACACACACACCCCTACACACACACACACCCCTACACACCTACACCTTCACACACACCTACTCACCTACACACAACCACACACAACTACACCCACACACAACTACACCCACTCACAACTACACCCACTCACAACGACACACAATCACACGCAACTATACCTAAATCTACACACACACACAAACCTACACACGCACACACGCGTGCGCACACAGTGCAGAGCAGAGCAGAGGAGCTACTAAATGAAACTAAATCTCTGACACGTCCCCAGCACATCCACATCCCTTGTTTTAACCGGAGGGACGTCTCCTGGACCCCCCTAACGCTGACAGAGTTTGGCAGGCTGCCCAGAACAAAACAATATCTGCCAGGACTGGACTGAGGGGCCCCCCGCAACTGCCCCCTCTGACACACACACACACACTCTCTCTCTCTCTCTCTCTCTCTCTGGTGGAGCACGCGCACATATTTGGCCTTTAAACTATCAGCACCCTGGCTTACATAATGACAGACAATGGAGGCATTAAGGCAATTTGTTTGATTTAAGTTGTCAAGGCGTCCTGGACCCTGGCCCTACTCAGCTGATTTTGATAGGTGTGTGTGTGTGTGTGTGTGTGTGTGTGTGTGTGTGTGTGTGTGTGTGTGTGTGTGTGTGTGTGTGTGTGTGTGTGTGTGTGTGTGTGTGTGTGTGTGTGTGTGTGTGTGTGTGTGTGTGTGTGTGTGTGTGTGTGTGTGTGTGTGTGTGTGTGTGTTTCTATCGCTTACCGGTAGAATGAGAACAAGAGGAATAGACTCTGGTCTCAGTACAAAGAGTTTTATATTGAGGGGATGGAGACGGGTGGGGCGCAATCGGACTACAATGAAACTACACCTATTTTGACTCTTTAACATACTAAAATAATAATAATTTATAACAGTGTTACTATATTTTTATTGTAATGATTATTATTCTTTGTCTAATCATAATGTGCACGGCATCTACATTCAACTAGTAAACTCTATTTTCTATAAATTCTTCAAATTGTACTGTCATGTTTCTCTATAACCACCCATGATAATACACACAAGACACATCCAACTATCCATCTATTGTAGAACCCCGGTTGAGGCCATGTGAGGCCGATGCTAGGACTGACCAGGAGGGGGCGTGTGTCCAGCTCCCTGTCCTTACACCACAGCCAATCAGGGCACAAATCATTCATCTCTCCCACAACACACACACACACACACACACACACACACACACACACACACAAAGTGCATCCAATGCGGTATATGTGTATGGTGGCGAGGTTGACTCAAACAATAAAGAAAGAGTGCCAGAAAGCCCACTAGGGGAAAAACTAAAGGTTTGACTTTAGGGAAGCTTCACTGTCTAAAAACTACGAAACCATCTAACCCCCCCAGCCTGAGTCGCCTGGATGTATTCATTCGCCTTTTGTTCATTGAGAACGCTCACATGTATTTGTGCAGATTTGACCCGGTGTTTCACCTCGTGTACACAACGGCGTATGTGCTCGGTCCGTGCAGGGGTGGGAATAGAGACTCAGTGTTCAGAGGGTCGCAGGGTTGTTAAATAAGGGGCTCTTTATCCAGTGGCAGGCAGGCAGGTGGGCGGGTGGTTGTTCAGAGCTGGCGTACGAAAGAGCCCCGGAGCTGCTCCCCTGGTCACAGACCGGGCCCCTGGCCGCACGCTCCCTGGCGCAGCTTTTAAGCCTCGCTGCTGTTGAGCCCCGGAGGTCACCCTGGTGCACACACACACACACACACACACACACACACACACACACACACACACACACACACACACACACACACACACACACACACACACACACACAGTAGACTACACACATGGACTTTGCGCCCATGCATCTTTATAGACACACGCCTCTGTGTATACTATATTACTATATGTGCGATGTACCCATCACGCACACACGCACACGCACACACAGCTCCTGTGTTAAGTCACTAGCGCATGAGTAATTTAACAGGGATGCTGTCGCACGCACGCACACACGCACACCATGAAGTATATCCCCACAATACTACTGAAAGGCATTCTGGGAGCTGGCGGGTTAAGTCTGAGGTATGACCATCCTAATGGGCTCTGATGGATTCCAGACTCAACACCCCCCCCCACCCCCCCCCCCCCCCCCCCCTCCGAAACCCTGCTTCTCTCCCGGCCTTTTATTGATCCTGTCAGGTGGTGTGGGGGGGTGGGGGGGGGGCTCTTGTCCACAGAAGATATATGCTATATTGTATATAGCAATACATTGCTCGTGTCGAGATGTGTCTGTGTGTGTAATCCTCCATTTTTATATGTCAAGTGGGCTCCACGGAATGAATAGCATGTGTTCCTAATATTCCAAGCACTGTGTCTTACTCTATCGCTCTCCTCTCTCTCTCCTCTCTCCTCTCTCCTCTCTCCTCTCTCCTCTCTCTCTCCCTTCCTTCCTCCCTCCTGTCCGGCCAGATCTCCTTCGACCTGGCCGAGTACACGGCCAACGTGGACGGCGTGGGCACGCTGCGCATCCTGGACGCCATCAAGACCTGCGGCCTGACCAACACCGTGCGCTTCTACCAGGCCTCCACCAGCGAGCTGTTCGGCAAGGTGCTTGAGATCCCCCAGAAGGAGACCACGCCCTTCTACCCTCGCTCGCCCTACGGTAAGAGAGGGAGGATGCACACATACTGTGTATAGTGTACACACAGAAATGGAGACCATACACTAGTTAGTAAGATGAATAGATGAAGGCGAAGTGTGTGTGTGTGTGTGTGTGTGTGTGTGTGTGTGTGTGTGTGTGTGTGTGTGTGTGTGTGTGTGTGTGTGTGTGTGTGTGTGTGTGTGTGTGTGTGTGTGTGTGTGTGTGTGTGTGTGTGTGTGTGTGTGTGTGTGTGTGTGTGTGTGTGTGTGTGTGCGTGCGTGCGTGCGCAAGGAGCTTAGGTGTGAGCTCTCTGCACGCCCCGAGGCGAACGTCTCAACCGATGACTGGAGTGGCTCTCACTGTAACAAAGACACCTTTATATCCACGGCACATGCACACACACACACACGTACATGCACACACACGTATGCACACTTATGGCCACATGCACACCAATACTCACACGTACACAGTCACCCGTGTGTGTGTGTGTGTGTGAGATCAGGTTCCTTGCCTTGTGTTGCCTGAATGTTCTCGTCTCACACTTTCCTCGTCTGTCAGCGCTCGGCTCTGACGCTGGACGCGAGGCACATACCGTAATGAGCGACGCTGCTTCTCCATTCATTAAAGCCAGGTGGGAGGCGCACGACTCACCTGGGATCCAGCAGTCCGACCCTGTTGTAGCAGAACTGTAGCAGAGGGGCGGAGTTACCCCTCGCTTTCTGAGATTTCCTATTGCAGAAAACTCATTTTGCGGGAGTGAATTTAGCTTTCAGAATAGGACTTGTGTATTTCTACAGTTTGTGTTGTGTTTCTACAGTTCTGTGAGGCTGATCACCTGCCTCCAGCAACATGATTGGTTAAAGCAAACATGAATCCCTCCCTCCCTCCCTCCCTCCCTCCCTCCCTCCCTCCCTCCCTCCCTCATTCCCTCCCTCCCTCCCTCCCGGCACAGAGAGAACATTTCACAGCATGCCTGGATCTGGTCAATCATCAGCCGTCTTTACTCCATTCGCTCTGCTAGTGTTGTACCTACGAGTCGACCCATCTAACCACCGATACACACACACACACACACACACACACACACACACACACACACATGTGCGATTGAACTTGCGTGTGTGTGTGTGTGTGTGTAAAGAAGCATAATAGCATCTTAGAGAAGCATAATAGTATCTTACCATTTCATTTTGTTCCTAAATCTTTTTATTTTTTAAGTTAGTCGAAAGTAGAAACTAGACTTTGGTCGTCGACCATCCTGAGCTCGATATTATGCTGACTGAAGAATCCAAACCGCTACGACCGATCCAGCACACAGGGGGAGGGAGTTTCAGTCCATGACCATTCTTTCCCGAAATGATCAAAAAACAATGGCGGGGCTCGAGGAAAGTGTAGCAATCCAAACGGTTTCTATCTGAAAAAGAGAGAATAACGATCTTAAAAAAAAATGAACAGAAGTCTGCGTGGAAGGGTTTTTCCACCCGATTTAATATATTTTTTTGAACAACGTAAGACAACACATTTTAGAAATCAACCGGACGCGAGACCCAAACATGAATATCGAACACCTCAACGTATCATGACAAAAAACATGTGACTCTTCCTTCCTGGTAGGCGCCGCCAAGCTGTACGCCTACTGGATTGTGGTGAACTTCCGCGAGGCCTACAACATGTTCGCCGTCAACGGGATCCTCTTCAACCACGAGAGCCCCCGGAGAGGTAAGCGCTGGCTGCTCTGCCCCATCCCTTTGGCAAGGCACTCATCTCTGAATCACGGGGAAGTTTTTTTTTTTTCCTGGAAAAGTACAACAAAAACCCCCCTTTGTCACTTTGTACGCCTGAATCTGTAAAATTAAAAACCTTCGTCACTTGTACGCTTGAGTGCCTACTAGCCCACGCGCACATTGGGACGGACACACACGCACACGCACACTTGAATCTTGATGCACGCACGCACACACACACACTTGAATCTTGACACACACACACACACACACACACACACACACACACACACACACACACACACGCCATACTGGGGCTCAATCTCTCACAGACAATGCTGACACGTAGTGGGTCGAGGGGGTGAGGGTTGCGGTGGGATTTTTAATATGTGCTCCGAGCCCTGAGGGTCGCAGGCGCTGGTTTAACCCGATTTACACGCCACCGCCGACCCAAATGAGTACCACATGGCCCGCGGGTCACTCCACTCGGGTGTTTATGATTTGTCATGAAGGCCCCAGTCGCGACCCCGCACGGGGGGTCAGAGTTCGGCCGGGCCGGTAAACCCTAATGGGTTATCGCAGAGATTGGTGTGGGAACCGGTGGAGCGACCGGGACCTCGACCGTATACATAGCGAAAGTGGAGACCGCGTCGAGAAGAGACTGGGAGCCTTGGTTCAGCAGTTGCTACAGGCCCCTTGGTCTACAGGAGAGTATATAATAGAGAGTGAGAGACGTGGTTGAATGACGGCGAGATGGCGTTAAATTGGGCCGCGACGTCAGATTGATCGAGTTACAAAAAAGCTCTGTTTCACCACTGGACCTCCTCCGATGCGCTGAGAAGCACAGATGGCCGTGTCCACATGCACATGTTATGACCGTATAAGGTTGAGAGACGCTGCCCACCCACAACCGGTTATTATCCTTATTTTGGTCAGACCCCATCTTGTTTTCCTTTCTCTTTCTCACTGCCTTTTCGGTCTTTTGTTAGATTTGCTCCCATCGTCTGTCTCCGTCTTGCTCTCCTTTTCTCTCTCCTTTTTTCCTCTCTCTCTCTCTCTCTGTCTCTGTCTCTCTGTCTCTGTCTCTGTCTCTCTGTCTCTGTCTCGCCCTCTGCCCCCTGTCCTCTCCTTTCAGCTCTTCAGTCTCACTACTCCATTCACTCCTTGTCCTTACTCAGCGTTCCTAAAGTTGGGCATTTTATTATTTTTTTTTAACGTTTGGCTTTTTGACACGTCTAATGGCCCCGAGAGTTACGGCTGTTGTTGCTCATAAAACAGGAACGCCGGCCTCTGATGTGGCCAGATGTCCCGTGAATGTCTTGCGCAAACCCCAGTATGTGATGCTTGCGTTGGCAGGAAAGGCCAATGTTTACCCGGGGGCCCCCCCAGGGTCACCGATGACCCCACCGCTGCCACACTGGGAGGGCAGGTCCGTGACCGGCGTCTCTCTCTCTCTCTCTCTCTCTCTCTCTCTCTCTCTCTCTCACCGGGCCCTGACCCCGTGCCTTGTATCCACTACCTCCTCTGCGTTATACGAGGGCTATATCAAGTGCGTTAGTTATTCAATTATAAAGTCCACCTTTTCCTCCTCATGGAGAGAATGTTCCGTTGGTCAATGGGGGCAAGAGGAACTTTTCTTCATGAGTGGCCGTTCACTGGGGCTGCGACCATCACGTCGACACATCCTGCCTGAGGTTTTGTGCGAGAGACGCATAAAGGCTCATTCATTACCGACGGGCTCCAATGTGTACCTTCGGGTAATTAGCCCACTAATAACGATAGAAGTCCCCCATGATGTCACTTTCGGTGGACGTGACACCCCCACTCCTACACACAGGAAAGGCTATGATGTCATGCATCCCGAAAGAGTGCCAATGGGTTTGTGCACGCACACGCACGCACGCACGCACGCACGCACGCACGCACGCACGCACGCACGCACGCACGCACACACGCACATATACACACACACACACACACACACAGTCACACAAACACACATACACACCACACACACACACACATGCGCACACACGTGCACACACACACACGTGCACACCACATACACACGCACACACACACACACACACACACACACACATACATACACACATTATATCAGTGTTTTTGTAACAATGTGCTGTTGGCTGCTTTGGTGTCTTTATGGATGGGCCCAGAGAGGGCATTAGGAGGAGGAGGAGGAGGAGGAGGAGGAGGAGGAAAGAAGACCATACTCATCCGTCAGCTCTGAGGATGACTTAATCCCAGCAGGAATGCTCCCCAGGTTTCTCTTTCGCAACGCTCAAACATACATAACTGTTCTACCAATAAACAGGAGGTCCCTATTGTTGTACGGGGAAAGGTCACTATCAAACAGTCAAAGAGGAAAAATAACCCGTCGCAAAGCCGGAGCCGAAGAAAAACAAACGGAGGCTTGTGATTTGCCGCCCCCGCGTTCATACCTCAAGATACTTCTGTACCGACTAGCTTAGCTGCTAGCCATAATAAACAAGCTTTGCGCTGATACTCTGAAGGGGATTAGCTTTTAGCCGGACGATAAGTGGACACCATATTGGCAAGATAATAAGAGACACGCCATCGGCCACCATCAGAAGCAGGGGTCGGGAAACCTGCCAAAATGCACTATAGCCGCTGTTTGTCAAACGCATGCAATCGACACAACTTCTCAGATCTCATTTAGAAATATTTGTGCGACTAGTCTATTTTGAATCACGGGAAATTTACAGAGAACTAGCGCACATCCATGGCCTAACGTGCATGCATGTGAAAGTCTGTCATGCACCATATACCTTCTGCAGAGCCACTGTCCAGCCAACCCACCCAGGCCTTTACAGAATGTTAATCCCCTGGTTTACGGGGAAGTCCCCAGTGCTCCCTCACTCTCAGAAATCTGTGGTTCACGCTTGCAGCATATAATAATATACCGATATGCTTGGGGTGGAAAAAGTAGCCAGCATGGAGAGGTTGGAATAGCACTGCCAATGCTGCCCCTTTTTAAACAAACATGTATTTACTGGCCTTTCACTGGCCCTCAGTTTCGTCCTTCTAAATCTCGTTGAGTAGTAGGGGTCTGCAAGGTCAATTGTGTCAGTGAATTGGTAAGGCGATATCCTTGTTCTATTAGTTAAGGCGTTATATCTTTGAACAGGAACTGGTTGGATATGTCCCCTTTGCTTTCCTCGGTCTAGCAAGGAGTTCACCTTTTTGCTTTTAATTTTTCAAGGAGGCTGAGTGAAAGCAGCCTAAACATCAAGTGAACTTTGGTCATAGTATATAAGCAGTGTCTGACACCTTGGAGGACAGTCGCTGACAGAATCCTTCTCACCTTCCACGCTTCACGTCCTCCCATGTTTACCCCTTTTCTTCCTGTTGGGTCACATGACCCTCCGCCGTGCCTCCTCCGTCTGTTACACTCTCTTGGCACACTCTCAGGCCTGGGCTTGGTGCTTGGTGAGGTCATGGATTTGAGGAACAAGGTTTCACCTTCACACACCCAGATTATTTTTGTTTCCGAGGTTGCCATGCTCACTATGAATCTGGTTTGGTCAGGTGACGCTGGTTTACCGTTGACACCGACGCCAAGCTGTAAGGGCTGCTCCGATGCTGTCCCCAAACCAGGCCTTTCTCAGAACAGGCGTGTCTTCACAGTGCAGGCACTCCCTTCGGTTGTTTGGCAGCTTGTTCAGTGCTGAAGCACACATGGGCCAACTATAGGAATGGCAAAGGGTGTCCAAAAAGAGTGTGTGGCACTTGTGTGGCAATTGTCCCATTTAAATTTTTTGTTTCCGAGAACACTAAGTTGTGAGTTATTTGCTGCCCGATGCCCATATTCTATTAACTTAACTTATTTGCCCTTGTGTGATTTATACCTCCAAGAAATGCCATTTGTTGAATTGCAACACTTCTTACAACACAATAATAAAGGAGTTTCCCTCTCTTGACCCGCCTTTCTATCTTTATCACCGGCCTCCTATCCATCACACCTATCCAACTGTTGCTCCCTCTCTGCACCTCGCCTTGTCAGCTGAGACGGCTTGAAGTGAGGGCAGCAGCCTGTCAGTCGAGAACAGACACCACGTTGGCAGGGCTGAGCACATGACCTCTCTTGGATGAGGTGCAACAATTCCCCTCTCTGTTGAAGCTCCATAGATCACCCGGGACGTGGATTGTGCAACGCCAGCGTGATGGCAGACATTGACAGTTCTTTGGCCCCAGCGGGACTTGGCCAACTCCTGACCCAGGAAAGATTCATGGTCTGCAAAAATCATTCAATCTTTCAAAGACAAGAGAGGCGCTTTGGCCATTAGTCAATACCGGGGATAACAGGAGTGCCACGAGTGTGCTAGAAACAGCTGATTTTGTGTCATTAAGAAGAACACCAACAAACAGACAAAATGTATTTCATGTGTGTTCGGTGTGCTTTTATTTTCAGGCTACAGGGGCAGTCTAAATCCTTGATATGTGTAGGGTTGAAGGTTAAAAATCGGTCTGTCCTTTTTTACTTGGAATGAACCACAAAGCTCTCTTGGCCTTGGGGCCTTGCAGAAAGACAGAATAGGATTATGGTATTTGCAGCTCTGGGTGAATTCCAAAACAGGTGCGTAAACCCCCATGTTGAGGAAACTTGAGCATTGCCATGACAACTCTGGCTAAATCAATTCTTGGCTACTTATAAACACTGTTTCTTATTATAGTTTTTTTTCCTCGGCTAGTTCAGGCAAGCTCCAATATTTCAATTTAATGTCACTTACCTGGAATTAATTTGGGACTTTTGTATGAGGCTCACTAAAAATGTGTCTCTCCACACATGTGGTGTCCATGACAACACTGCCTCTTAGGGTATCTATGACAACACTGCCTCTTAGGGTATCTATGACAACACTGCCTCTAGGGTATCTTGGGTCGCGAGTGCATCACGTGCCATCTTTAGAGTTGAGACATGTGTGTATATTGTTTCTAATTAACGATGATGATTCCATTGAGGGAAGCCAAGTTTTCCTGAGCAGGCCGGTTGTCGACAGAGCACCTTCACTGTTCCTAAATTTAGAGTAGTAATGAAGGATTTACGCAAAATCTGACTTCTGTTTAGTCCCGGACCAATTACAAAAAAAGACACATGCACGCACACACACACAGCCGAAGAAATACACATGAGTCAGAGACATCTTGAGGTTAGTGCGTAAGGCTGGGCCGTCACGCCGCTTGGAGACAGACTTCATAAGTCACCTTCCCTCCACACTGCGGCTATGACTGCTGCCCCGAAAACCCCAACTACTGGGCGACCGAGCCAAAACCCACCCCCCCTAAACACTCCCACCAGACCCACACTAGCCCTCCCTCGACCTGTCACGGCTGAAGCCCCCAGCGGATGGGATGGTTGCAGCTCCCTCCCAGACGGGGCAGACAAGCTGCACCTCGGGGCTAGTCTTTACGCCCCCCTGTCAGAGCTCCCACTCTTTCCTTGCAGCCTCCTGCTCCTCCTCCTCCTCCTGCTCCTCCTCATCCTGTTCCTCATCCTCCTCCTGCTCCTGCCTCCCCCTCGATGCTGAGGTACCCGCTGTGCCAGAGCGGCCCTTGTTTTACGTTCTTCCCGTCCCTTCCCCGGGCCAAAGAAATGAAATTCAAGCGGAGAAACAAGAGGGGTGGGGGGTGAGAGGGGTGGGTGGGGGAAAGAAATGAAACCTGAAATGACTAAGTCAGAATGAGAGGACAGAGGGAGTCGGGTTCTGGCAGGGCTCGCGCTGTCTGCTCCGTTTTCACGGCCCGTGGTTTTATTGGACTTTCCGCGGGACCGCGGGCGAGGTTAAACGGCCACCGCCGGCCCCCCTTTTGGGCTCTCAAACCCCCCCCCCCCCCCTCCACCTTTTCCTCCCCCCCCCCCCATCTCTCCCAACTCCTCCTCTCCTCCCGGCCGTCCTGCCGTGCCGATGCCAGTAAAGGAAACACATTAACACCACGGGCCGGTAACAGAGTAGGCTTTGTGCGGCCGGGCCAGGCCAGCTCGTCCATTAGGGCCTATCCCCCAGCTTCACACTGCACCAATTAGGGCTGGGGCAGGGGGAGCCCAGCCACTCCAAACAGAGGTGTGAGCTTCACTAGAGGGGGGGGGGGGGGAACCACCAGGTGTGCCCAGAGGAAAATAATGGACTTTACTGCTGATTGGGAGGTACCACTGTATCCCGACACCCCCTCCCCCCCCGTCACTGCACGGCCTCGGCAGCGTTTTGACAACCCGCGTTTAACCCGAAACCGGGAACCCCGAATGGGACCCCTGCCTCTCCATTTACTGTAGTTACCGTTTTTACGGTCTCCTCGCACAGATCGGCCCCACCAAGCATAATATGTGGTGTGGGGGGGGGGGGGGGGGGGCGGGAGTACGTGTGGGTTTGCAGGTTCCCTGGGTACAGTGTGTGAGTGTGTTTTAAGGTCATGTGACATGTACATGTGTCCACCTGTATGCAGAGTGAGTGCTTGGTGCCGGAATGATGAACGACTCCACAGTCCACACAGGATCTGATAAGTGTGTGTGTGTGTGTGTTGCTCTTTTGACTACAGTAGAGCAGATGAGATGATTCTTGCCAGGTCTTATGTGAGCTGAGGGGGGGGTGAGAGAGGGGGTCCCCTGGGGCCAGTCAAAATGATCATGCGAAGACAGGACTGCCTCAGTACAAGAGGTTTTCCAAGGGCAGTTTATGCACGGTTCATGAGCACAAGCTATTTGCTGAGTCATTAATAATAATTTCGGATTTCCTGCTGCATAATACCGTTTTTCACACTGGGCTAAAATATGGCCTTCGCGGCGCTGCAAAACTAGTTTCGTTTCGCTTTTGCTTTCACACTGGCAAGTAATGCGCATTTGCTACCCAACTGGTGTTCATTAACTAATCCACCTTGGGGAGGTGGTTTAGATCCCGAAGTAACTAGTTTGGGAAAGCAATACAACTACTACGGGGTTCGCTTCCTGTGTGTGTGTGTGAACAGAATCTTGGTATCAAAACCTGGTATCGAGTGCGCAGCGAATTAGCAGAGTGTGAACCTAAGTGTATTCGATGCACACTAACTAATACGGTATCGACACCTGTATTAACTAATAGTTAAGGGAGTCGATACCGTATTCAGTGTGAAAACTGAACTGTTATGATTGGAGGATTGGTTTAAAAAAGAATCAATTTGTGTGGCCATGTGACTCACAACAACAACAACAACACAACATGTTGTATTTTCTTAAATACGTGTGCCTGACTTCCTCAGGTCTGGGTTTCCTCAGTCCCGTACGAGGGCCTCGTCTCTCGGCTACAAACTCTTGTGTGTTCGCACGGTCGTCTTGATGGGATTTCCCTGCGTCTGTGCGGAGGCTCTGCTCTGTGTCAGTGCGGCGGTACAGCGGCGCGACAGCCCTTGCGCTCTTGCGGCCTCTCGGAGTGAACCGCCGTCGAGGTTGTGTGTGCCTGTGCAAACTCTGCTTTCCGAGCGGGTCGCCTAAGGTTATGGGAGATGCACGCTGTGTGCTATGAATAGTGTTCCCTTTTGATGATCGGCTGTCCTTTTGAAATGCCAAATTTGATTTAATTATTATTTTTTTTTAAAGAAACTTGGGAGCTATCGGCCGGTTAATTATTTTTTCCCCTTTCCTGAGGCCTGGATCACGTAAGCCGAGAGCCCAGTTTTGAATCCTTGACGCCTTTTTTAAGCGGTTTGTTTAGCCAAGATCACCGCGTCGTTAATCACACGCAACTTAATATCGAGCACGGATACCCGACTTAAAGAAGAAGCGGTGTTTGGCTTGGAGCGTGCTGAACTTGCGAGGGCCCACGAAATCGCTTCTCCCCCCCCCCCTCACACGGCGAGCGGCGAACACGACACTGTGCCTCAGCGCTCTGCCAGATCACACGGCGCCGCACAGCACAGCGGGAAAGAAAGTCACTAGGAGCTCATTCGTTTTTTCGTCGCGGAGACGTTATAACACCCCCCCCCCGTTATCACACCGGGTCAGGGGCTTCATGCAGCAGACCCGTGCTGTGGTGGTCCCGGGCCGGACGGGGATCCTATTCTATATACCGGCGGAGTCACGGTGGTCCCGGCTTTGCATTCGGGTGGGGGGGGGGGGTCTGTTTGTTTCACTGATGTCTTTTTCTGTGGAACTCCATGTGGGTTTGTTGGTGTGCTGGGTTTGAAAGACAGCCGATTCCTCCCTCCTTTCCCCTCCTCCCCCCCCCCCCCCCCACCCTGAAGTTTTGATAGGCCGCTCGCCCGGCGTCGACACCAAGACTGTCAATTAACGGGGGAAAATGAAAGGGGATATGTTTAACAGATGGTTTATTAAAAAAAAGACAGTTCCAGTGCTTTGGAAACGGGAGGTGGTAGCAAACTGTATTGATCCGTGGAGGCTTGTCGGTTCAGAGTACCAGGCCTCCCTGTCGGGGAGGAGAGTCGTGGTGGTGGTGGCACCCTCTTATCGCCTTTGGTCGTTCCCATTTGTGTGCATGTGGCACGCATGTCTGAGTTTTTTTAAACTTTTGAACGTATGCCCATGTTTAGTAGTGTATATTGAAATGTGTTTTCTCTTTTCTTTCCCGTAGGTGCAAACTTCGTGACCCGCAAGGTCAGCCGTTCGGTGGCCAAGATCCACCTGGGCCTTCAGGACTGCATAAGCCTGGGCAACCTGGACTCCATGAGGGACTGGGGACACGCCAAGGACTATGTGGAGGTGTGGACAATACACACGCACATGCACACATGCACATACACGTGCACATCGGCAGGGTCGTCGTCCAGAGAAAAACAATAACCCTTAAAGGAACCTTAAAAGAGCAGGAGAGTTGAGCAGAGTTCAGATGTGTGCGCACAGCGCAGCATTGTGGGGGCCATGTTTTCCCAGCTTCCTCACGGCCGGCAGTATGTGATCTGCATGGAGCCTCCTATGATGCCCTGCCAGAAGAGAATCAGAGAGGCCCCGAGGAGGAGGAGGAGGAGGAGGAGGAGGAGGAGGAGGAGGAGGAGGAAGGGAATGAGGGGAGGCGGAGGCGGGGGCTAGGGACACATGCTGTGAGGCCACAGACTGCACTTTAGTTTCCCACAACTCACCCATGTCCCACATCCCGCCTCCCCGCCTCCAGCTCTGAGATACGCCTGCGGGAGGGAGGGAGAGAGATGGAGGGGGGGGGGAGAGAGAGGGAGAGGGAGGGAGGGAGAGAGAGGGAGAGAGAGAGGGAGGGAGGGAGAGAGAGAGAGAGAGAGAGAGAGAGAGAGAGCGAGAGGCGGGCTTCGCAGGGACGATGACAGAGATACAGTGTTTGTAGTGTCCACTCCGGTGCCAGCAGCAAACACAAGAGTTCTGCCGAGATGAAACGAAACAGCAGGTTGTCATGTCCAGGAGCAGATTTGTGTGTGTGTGTGTGTGTGTGTGTGTGTGTGTGTGTGTGTGTGTGTGTGTGTGTGTGTGTGTGTGTGTGTGTGTGTGTGTGTGTGTGTGTGTGTGTGTGTGTGTGGTGTGTGTGTGTGTGTGTGTGTGTGTGTGTGTGTGTGTGTGTGTGTGCGCGCGCCCCCCCCGCGCGCGCGCGTGTGTGTGTGTGCACATGCGTGTACATGACGTGTGCAGAGGCAGTACGCGCCAACACACATTCCTGTGTGTGTTTGCGTGTGTGTGTGCTAGTGCGCAGCGCAAGTGTGTGATATAGTGAGTGACCTCAAAACACATGTGGCGTTGAACTACATGTGGCTGCAAAGTTGAAAAGCTCAACGTGTTGCAGAGGGCTCCTCAGGGTGGTCTGTGTCATTTGCTCTTTTGAGATGTGTTTGCACGTGTGTGTGCGTGCGCGCGTGTATGCGCACAGTGGGTCACATTTGCAAGAGCTGGCTGGGTGATGGCAGCCGTGGCACCCCATGCTGCTCAGGTCGGTCGCAGCGGCTTTGATGGCGTCAGTGAAATACGTCAGTCTGCCAGACATGGATCCCACAAGCCGCCCTCGTCACCCTAGCGGGTCCTGGTAGCACACGTATATCTTAATAACACGGTGTCCCACCGCGGGGCGACCCACGTCCTCCTGTCAAAGGTCACGTGGCCCCACGTCTCTTCTCTTTCCCTCTGTGCGAGGGTGGACGGCGCCTGTGAATATTTTTGGATTTCACTGAAATACTCATTTAATATTCATTTTAGGGATGTGTGCAGTGTTTGCTTGTGAGGTTTTTGTATAAAGTAAACTTGTGTGTCCCAGCGACCAAGCTCGCACGACTCGGACTGTGTGTGTGTGTGTGTGTGTCTGTTTGTGTGCGTGTGTGTGTGTGTGCGTGGGCGCGCACACACCCTCCTGTCCGGGACACCTTGCTTTGAGACGCTCCAGGTTTCCTGTGGGAACGCCGACATTCCAGGTCTGGTGATTCAGGCAAGCTCCTCTCTCCGTGCGTCTCTGGTTTCGGAAAAGGCCGATTTTCGGGAAGTCAAACAGAAGCTAAGAGTTTGAGGGGGAATTGAGGCAGCGGGGTTTTGTGTGTGTGAGTGAGTGAGTGAGTGTGTGTGTGTGTGTGCGTGCGTGTGTGTGTGTGTGTGTGTGTGCACACGGTGGGAAAGAGACATGTGCTTGTGGGACACTAAGACATACAACGTAAATGCCATAAATGCCAAAAAAACATCTCTTTGGCTAGAAAGTTGACCACGCCCCCCTTTTATCTTTATCGCAATCACTCACGCAAATGGTTCACTTGCAGCTTGGTGTTACCATGGCAACAGCAACAACTGTGCCATAATTGGAGCACTTTTAACATGTTATTGTTGATTTATTTTTATTGTCATACCTGTTTTTCTACTTGTTTCTCTATTCCTCTCTCTATCTCCTTTGTCTTTCTTTCTCACTCTTTCTTTCCTTATTTCTTCTTTCCTTGTGTTCCTCTCTCTCTCTCTCTCTCTCTCTCTCTCTCTCTCTCTCTCTCTCTCTCTCTCTCCTCTCTCTCTCTCTCCTCTCTCTCTCTCTCTCTCTCTCTCTCTCTCTCTCCTCTCTCTCTCTCTCTCTCTCTCTCTCTCTCTCTCTCTCTCTCTCTCTCTCTCTCTCTCTCTCTCTCTCGCCTGCGCCCGCCCGCCCTCCGCCGGTGCCCGGGACAGGGTAATTGGTAGTAATTGGCTGTGGATGGATTGCGGGTGGCAGGAGGGGCGTGCTGTTTGTCCGCCCTAACGACGTCTGAAGGCGTGCGGCGGGGCAGGGCGTCGTCCGGGCCCCCAGGTATCGGGTGTCCGGCCCCGGGACCAGAGATCCAGCACCATCTTAGACGGCTCTCAATGGAGCCCTTCATTACGCCATTATGTGGGGCAGGATGCCGGGAATGGAACTCGGCGCTCCAAGCTGCTGGCCTCGGTGCGGGCGGGCGTGGGGCGTGGGGGTGGGGGCGAGAGAGAGAGAGAGAGAGGAGAGGGAGAGAGGAGGGAGGAGAGAGAGAGGGGGAGGGGGGGGAGGAGGGGGGGGGGGGGGGGGGGGAGGGAGAGCAGGGGGGAGGTCTGAGATCGTTCTGAATCGTTCTGAAGATAATCGTCTGACAATCTGTCTCTCAGCAGAGAAAGAGACGACGAGGCGATTTTGAGAGCGAGGATGTCACGGTGTGTCGGTTTGTTTGTTTGTTTTGAACAACAATTTGAAGCGAGTCTTGGTGTTAGTATGGCTTGTCAGGAATGTGGCAATATGTCTGGATTTGAGCAAAATATGCACTCACTCAGCTGGCGCTGGTGCTGCTGAAAGACGGGGTCCTCTATCTGATAAGATGAAGATGTCGGAGAAACCGATTTCCCTGAATTCACTGTCCCTCCCTCCTTCCCTCCCTCCCTCTCTACCCTCCTTCCCTCCCTCCCTCTCTACCCTCCTCTCGCCCCCCTTGAGTTGGGCAGTGCCCCCCCGTGCTGAGTTGGCCAGCAGTGGGTACAGCTGTTTGAAAGGGGGCCCCTTGTGGCCCCTGGGCCCTAGCCCCTTCCCCTCATTCATCCGTCCTCCTCCCTCCCCCCGTCCCTCCTGGCTTCAGAAAAGCCATTTCCTGTGTGTAGAACATTGAGAACTGGCTGGGAGAGCAGGGGAGACAGCAGGGGCCTGGTGGTTTGGCTCTCTCTCTCTCTCTCGCACTCTCTCGCTCTCTCTCGCTCCCTCTCTCGCTCGCTATTTCTCGGTCTCTCTCTCCCCTGAGCTCCGTCCGGCCTTGTTTGATACTTTCTATGAATCCTTTCTTTGGTTTTCACTTATTGTGTGTGCGTGTTAGTGTGTATACACATACGCCCTTGGCCCTGTTCCGTAATTTGCTGTGGATCCGTTTGTAGAGCTTTTCCCCCTACGGTAGTCGTTCCTATTGTGCGGCCCGAGCGATGCACAGTGTTCCCTTATGCGGCGGCCCTGTGTGTTCAGGGCCGTTTAGCTGAGCAGTTTGCCAGCCAGTTATCCAGTCATATTCCCCATCCTGGTGTCTAATAGCTGGGCCCTAGCTGTCTTTCAGGCAGAAAACTGTTGCCAGATGAGATGGTGGCTGACCTGCTGTCCTAACCAGCCCCCACACACATACATGCACACACACTGACAGACACACACACTCATACACGCATGCACAACAACACATGCACACACACACACACTGATAGACACACACTCCACATTGATAGACGCACACACACATACACAACAGTTGGCAATGTATTGTATGCTTATATTTTGTTATTTTCAAAATCAACGTTCCTTATATAGAAAAATATAGAAAAATCAACGTTTCCATATATATATATATATATATATATATATATATATATATATATATATATATATATATATATATATTGTGTGTGTGTGTATACATGCATATGTAAGTGGAAATGTGTGTGTGGTGTGTGTGTGTGTGTCAGACCTTGTGGGGTGCTAGAGCCGTCTGCCTCCTGGCAGCATTGTGTGAAAACGGCAAGGTGTCACTTTTCACCCTCTTTTATTATTGCCGTCTCCCGTCCTCTCGGCTGCAGCTGCCTCCTCGCGCCATAATGGTTACAGATGAGGCTAATTAGCCAATCGCGGCGCAGATCAGGGCCGGTGGCCAGTGATGGATGAGAGCAGTGGCCCGGAATGTGGCAGGCCGTATGGGGCTCTGTGAGGAGGACTACAGTAGCCCTGGGTTTTTCTTAACCCTCTTGAAAATGTCTTCTCTTGTCACCTGCGTTCATCAAGCAAGACGGGTGTGTGTGTGTGTGTGTGTGTGTGTGTGTGTGTGTGTGTGTGTGTGTGTGTGTGTGTGTGTGTGTGTGTGTGTGTGTGTGTGTGTGTGTGGTGTGTGTGTGTGTGTGTGTGTGTGTGTGTGTGTGTGTGTGTGTGTGTGTGTGTGTGTGCGCGTGCACGCGCGTCTCGCACAGGTCACAGAGCAGCAGTCCCTCTAGTCTAAGCGATTTGGCTTTGCTGCCACTAGGGGGCGCAAGACTGTTGACTCAGGGGTTCCAGTGGTGGAGAAAATGGCCTGTAGACTCTCACTCGGATCAGAGAGCCCGTCTCCAGAGGGTCCTACAGGGTGGGGGCCTCTGTCCCTGAACGAGGTGGTGTGTGTTGTAGTTGTAGTGGTCTTAAAGTGACAAACTGAGGGGAGGGACAGACGGACTACTAAGTTTCCATAAAGGCCACCTGCGCGACAGCGACTGTCGTAAAGGTTTTAGAAAGAAAAAAAAAAAAGGACACGTTGGTGAGCAGGTGTGAGGGGGCGTCTTCAAAAGTTTGTCAAAACTCAACATCCACGTTTAACAACTTCATACATTTTATTTCGTTAAAACATATATTTTGTGACACCCAAATGGAATTTTTCATTTTCAAGTGAAATAATGAAACTTTTTTTTTTGGGGGGGGGGGGGGGCAGAGTGGGAGTTAATAGGGGCAGTGAGGGGTACTGGAAGGGAGGGATGAGGGGGGTGGGTGGGGTGGGCATTGGGTTTCTCCCCCATCTCCACCCACCCCCACTAGTCACCTCCCCTGGACCACCCCCCCTGCTCCGCCACCTCCAGCGCTCTCTCTCTCTCTCTCTCTCTCTCTCTCTCTCTCTCTCTCTCTCTCTCTCTCTCTCTCTCTCTCACACACACACACTACACACACACACACACACACACACACACACACACACACACACACACACACACACACACACACACACACACACACACACACACACACACACACACACACACACACACACACACACACACACACACACACACACACAGGCATGAAATGACATGACGTCATGTTATTTTTGGGAAGTGTGTGTAATTGCATGTGTGAGTGTGTGTGAGAGGGACTCACCCCTTGCATAGAGGGAGTGACGGGGGGGGGGGGGCTGTGTGTGTGTGTGGATTTGCGAGCAGGAGAGATGGGGACAGCGGCTCCTGCCATGTTGACATGGCATCCCACACAGGCAGAGTGAATAAACAACAGCAGAGTGGGGTGGGTGTGGGTGTGGTGGTGGGTGGTGGTGGGTGGTGGGGTGGTGGGTGGGTGGTGTGGGTGGTGGTGTGGTGTGTGGTGGGGCGCGCGCGCGTGTCGAAGGAGGAGGAGAGGGATTTTTAGAGGAGGATTTTAAGGCGTTAATTGCAGGTGAAACTTAACCCGTGCCCTTAGGAGCAGCTCAATAAAACCAAGGTCTGCCCCCTACTGCTCACAGTAATAAAACCTCACTAAAACCCTGGCACACACACACACACACACTCGGCTCCTTCCCTCAGAGGAATGCTGTGCATGCAATACAACCGATCATCCAGACCTTCGTGGACTTCTGATCGTTCATCTAATGAGATCATAGCCTTTCTCGGTATGATTTTGTGTTTGTTTGGGCACGATAGGTGTGTGTGTGTGTGTGTGTGTGTGTGTGTCTGTGTCTGTGTGTTCTCCTAATTTAACTCAAATATGCAATGTTTGAGTGCTTGTTGGAGACCCGGACAAATAACATACATTATGAATACAACAGAGCAGAGGGAAAGAGTGCAGGCCTCCCCGTCCGGTGTTCTGTTGTAACACTCTGATGAGAGATGGTCTGACTCCAGCCTTCATGCTGAGCCTACCCTCCCTAAGTGAAATGCTATCGCTATCATAGCGTTGCAGAGGCCGTATCGGGGTTATGTGTGTGTGTGTGTGTGGGGTGTACGTATGCACGTGTTCATATAACTTGCCTGCGTTTTCAGCCAATTGACGGCAGCTTACTGTAGCTTTATAGACGGAAACCCGACACTAGTTGTGGCCTTACGTCTGCGCCGGGACTCAGGGTCACGCTCCACACAAACCAAAACCCTTCTCTCTCTGTTGCTCTCTTGTCCTGCTACTCGGTTCTCTTTCTCTGGCGCTGTCTCACTTTCTCTCCGTCTCACCTTCTCTCTGTATGTGTGTCCCTCTCTCTCTCTCTCTCCAAGAATAATAGTGTTTATTTAGTTTCGATTTATTTTGCATGTAAAATGTATTGCCAAAGCACAAGATGTTAAATAAGGTGTAACAAAATAATAACAAAAATTATTGCGAAAGATACAATATAATTATATAATGAGGTAATTGTCTCTCGCTCGCTCTCTCTCTCTCCGTCTCCCCTGTCTGATCTGTCTGGCTGTCGCTCTCTCTTTTCTACCATTTTCTCTTCCTCCTTGTCATTCACTCTCTTTTAATTGCTCAGTTCATCGCTCCTCGCTGTCAGCAGTTGGCTGCAGACTGGAGTTTGATTGACAGAGGGACTGAAATGGTAAATGCCAGGGAATCTTATCAGATCTATTCAACGCTTTTGTTTATTTTGAGATGATCCTTGTTGACTTGGTGACGGGGTGAGAGACGGACAGACAGACACAGACATATGTACCGAGGGGGAGTGAGACAGACATATGTACCGAGGGGGAGTGAGAAAGACAGACCGACGGGGAGTGAGACACAGACCGAGGGGGCGTGAGACAGACCGAGGGGGCGTGAGACAGACAGCGGGGGAGTGAGACAGACAGAGGGGGAGTGAGACACAGACAGAGGGGGAGTGAGACACAGACAGAGGGGGAGTGAGACACAGACCGACGGGGAGTGAGACACAGACAGAGGGGGAGTGAGACACAGACCGACGGGGAGTGAGACACAGACCGAGGGGGCGTGAGACAGACCGAGGGGGCGTGAGACAGACCGAGGGGGCGTGAGACAGACCGAGGGGGCGTGAGACAGACAGCGGGGGGAGTGAGACAGACAGAGGGGGAGTGAGACAGACAGAGGGGGAGTGAGACAGACAGAGGGGGAGTGAGACACAGACAGAGGGGGAGTGAGACACAGACCGACGGGGAGTGAGACACAGACAGAGGGGGCGTGAGACAGACAGAGGGGGCGTGAGACAGACAGAGGGGGCGTGAGACAGACAGAGGGGGCGTGAGACAGACCGATGGGGAGTGAGACAGACAGACAGACGAGTGGAGAGACAGAGAGTCGGAGAATGCCATTGGCTGTGGTTCATGCGTCGATCATTTCAAATAAAGAATTGAAGGTTTGAATCTGAACGTGAATCCTCAAATGTGTTGTTTTTTTTGTTCATATTGTGTGTGTGTGTGTGTGTTCCTAAATCCCGGGACTGCGCTGGCAGCTGGCCGTCCCTCTCAGACTGACAGGCCCGGGCGCTCCCCTGCTGGGTTGAGGATGAAAGCAGATGCTGCCCCCTTTTTTCTCTCCCTCTCTCCTTGGCTCCCCCCTTGTTTTTTTTCTCTCTTCTTCTTCTTCTCACCGTGCGCTGTAACTGGAATCCTCAGCTTTCACATTGACTAGCGGGGTATCTTTTTGCCTCAGGGGTCCCATACGAGGCAGTAAAACACTCAAGCGCGCGCACACACACACACACACACACGTGAAAGATTGCCCTTGACAAACAAATGTGCAAGAAGCACACACCGTTCACTACAGAGCCCACAGGAAAATAGGCCTGTCCAGCTCCATCAAGTATTATTATGATTAGCGTTATTATTATTACAACATTTGTAGTGTATTCCATCACTGCTCCTTGGTTTCTCCTCCTTTATCTTTAGAGAGAGAGAGAGAGAGAGAGAGAGAGAGAGAGAGAGAGAGAGAGAGAGAGAGAGAGAGAGAGAGAGAGAGAGAGAGAGAGAGAGAGAGAGAGAGAGAGAGAGAGAGAGAGAGAGAGAGGAGAGAGAGAGAGAGAGAGAGAGAGAGAGAGAGAGAGAGAGAGAGAGAGAGAGAGAGAGAGAGAGAGAGAGAGAGAGAGAGAGAGAGATATCTATCTCAGTCCAGTGGTTTGTGCCTGAAGCTGGTGTGGTGCTGTGTTCCCGGGGGCTTATGTGTGTGGGGTCAGATCACCCACACAGGCAGCCCTACGGCAGGCCTACCTCCCACCTTGAGGGGAGAGATCAGGGAGGGAGTTAGGGAGAGGAAGGAGGTGGGGGCGCATGGAGAGAGAGGAAGATGAGGAACAGAGGAAGGGGTGTCCAGAGGAGATTTAGAGAGGGTAGGGGCGGGGGGGTTTTTGGTCTCCCGCTGTGGATTTCACAGGTTGAGCCGAGGGGTGGGTGGGAGGGGGGCGAGCAGCGCGCGGGGGGGGGGTGTAGGAGGTGATGAGTAGGGGTGTGGTCATATATATATATATATATGTGTGTGTGTGAAGCAACGGTCCCGGGTTCCACAGCTGGTCTTTGAAGCCGGGGACCACTACTCTGCTCCTGAAGCACAAAGTGTGAGAGCCAACGGCCCTCCTTAAGGCAATAATCCCCACCCCACCCACCGCGTGACCTCCAGAGATACACGGGTGACACACAAAATGCATGTTTTGTGAGAACTGTTTGAAACTCACGACGGTTCGATATGACTAAGTGTGTGTGTGTGTGTGTGTTTTTGCATTTTCACAATCTGGCAGACAGGGGGGGGTGAGTGAGTGTGTGTCGTATCTCCTTCTAATTGTCCAAAGAGTCTGGCCAAGTGTTTTTGGACTGGAATGTATGTGACCTCCCCTCTCTTGCCTTCTCTTACTCTCTCTCGCTCTAGCTCTCTCTCACTCTCTCGCTCTCTCTGCCTTTCACACTCTGACACTCGCGCTGCTCTCCATCGGCCAGTCTCAAGTGGCTCGTGGGAAGATCCCTCCATAATCTAGATGGGAGAGAGTTGAGCTCAGGCCAAATATCACAAGAACCCAATAAGAACCCTTTCTCAACTCTCCCACAGCTCGCTCTCGCTCTCACTCTCTCGCTCTCTCTCTCTCTCTCTCTCTCTCTCTCTCTCTCTGATATCAGCCTTTGACAACTCTTCATTATATCATTAAATGCCCCTCCCTTCACATCCAGCTGTGCACATGCATGTCATTCTGGGTTGTTGCATTATTTACAGTACATCATGGACAACAATAGCTGGAGAGAACCACTGAATGTGGTGGTCAGTTTGTAGCTGTTGATGATGAAGGGATATATGCTTTTTGTGTGTGTGTGTGTGTGTGTGTGTGTGTGTGTGTGTGTGTGTGTTTGTATGCCTGTGAGTATGTTTTTATGACTGTTTGTGTGTGTTCATATGCCTGTGTGTGTGTGTGTGTATGGATGTGTGTGTGTGTTTGTACGCCTGTGTGCGTTCGTATGACTGTGTGTGTGTTTATACGCCTGTGTGTGTGTTTATGTTTGTATGCCTGTGTGTGTGTGTGTTGCCTTTCTTTTGGTCCAAACTGAAGCCCCCCCCTCCAGGTGCTCAGAGGGTCTGGGGGTCCTGCTGTCCTCCAGCGTGGTCCCGCGGAGAGCAGCCTGTAGTCTATTGAGCGTGGCGGAGGCAGCGGCCCAAGCGGTCCACTTCAAACGGAACCCTGATGGCTTAAATGGAATGGAAACATTGGTTGGGTCACAGCACTGAGAGCTGCTCTCCCCTCGCTTGAAGAGGAGCCCCAATAGCTTCCTCATGTTGTCTGCTTTGTATCACGTCGTCCAGAGGCTCTCTCTCGCCCCGGCTGATGATGCTCAGCCGGGCATATGTCTTCTTCTTCGCACACACACACGCACACGCACACACACACACATTCACAGATCCACACACACACACACACACACACATATTCACAGATCCACACACACACACACATTCACAGATCCACACACACACATATTCACAGATCCACACACATATTCACAGATCCGCACACACACACATTTTCACAGATCCGCACACACACAAACAAATACACAGATGCACAGACACACACACAAGCCACACACACAGATACACAGCCACAAATACAGAGTGCACACGACACACACATGAATCACACACCACACACACACCACCACACACACACACACACACACACACACACACACACCCCACACACACACACACCACACACCACACACACCGCATACAAACATATGTGCACATATACACACACACAAATCGTGATTTTTTTTTTTCTGAAACTACAATTGTGATAACAGCAAATTCTAGTTTCAGAAAGTCCCGGACGTCAACTTGTGTGTGTATATGTGCACATACTGAATTTCTCCATCACTGCCCGTATGCACACACACACACACACACACACACACACACACACACACACACACACCACACACACACACACACACACCGAACACACACACACACACACACACACACACTATAATCAATGGAGCTGTGTCTAACTGCTGGGGAAACGATGTGCTGAGGTATCGGTGTGAGGAAAGAAGCAGAGCACTGACTTGGTACTCTCCTCCTCCACTACAATGACTCTTTGACTCAGCCTCCCGATCATGCCTGTCCTGACTGAAACAGCACAGGGTGGGGGGCCCGGGTGGTGGTGGTGGTGGTGTTGGGTGCCCTGGTTTTGGAGAGTGGGGGGGGGGGTATTTGCTTTTCAAAAGCTAGGCTTTTCAGAGGGAGTGCCAACGATCTCCAGTTTAATTATGTGGTCCAAACTATATAAGACCGTGTGTGTGTGTGTGTGACCTGACTCAGGGCCCTGTCTGTGACCTGTGGTGATGCGGACGGTTTGTTTTCATTCTAAACTCGCCCCTGGAGTTACTGATCCCTGCACCCTGGCTGACCCCCGGCATGACCCCCCCCCCCCCCCCCCCCGCCCCGGGTCACCCTCTCTCCTGTGGCTCCACTCTGCGCCATGCTGGTCTTCCTGGTTGTCCTTTCCCCTCCCCTTCTCTCCTTGTAGCTCTTCTCTCTCTCTCTCTCTCTCTCTCTCTCTCTCTCTCTCTCTCTCTCTCTCTCTCTCTCTCTCTCTCTCTCTCTCTCTCTCTCCTCTCTCTCTCTCTCTCTCTCTCTCTCTCTCTCTCTCTCTCTCTTCAAAAGAGCTTTAATGGCATGGAAAATGACCATTTGCGTTGTGAACTAGAGGGCACTCTAGTCGCATTCCTCCGCCACACCGAAAAGGCCCCTGGATCCAGATTTGCTAAATCTGTATTATTTAATCACTTTTTGAGTTATGTTAGACAGACAAACAAACAAACGTGGGTGAAAACATAACCTCTGATCCATATTTAATGGCGGAGTTTAAAATAGCAAAATACTACGAAAATCGCTCTTTTTCTCTTTCTCTCCCTCTCGCTCTCTCTGCACTACTCACACTCTCTATCTCCATCCCTCCCCTGTATTTCTTGGTTTTCTTTTAAGCTTAACTCATAATCCCTGAGTCAGCATTGCATCACACGAATACAGCGCCAAATTGCAAACACACACACACACACATGCGTACTGTCTGTGTGTTTGTGTTGCGGTTGCCTTCACGCACACAAACATGTAGGCATGGCCCAAATAAACCGACACACACACACACACACACACAAATACACTGTATCTCCCGCAAATGCGCAGACACATGCAAGCACATAGCCACTCAATCAAAGTGAGTGATTGCACATCTGTCCTGACAGTTGCTATAAAAAGCGTCGGCTGCTAAACACTGCAGCCCTGTCATTATGTCATTACCCAGCCTCAGCAGTCATCTCTCTCTCTCTCTCTCTCTCTCTCTCTCTCTCTCTCTCTCTCTCTCTCTCTCTCTCTCTCTCTCTCTGTCTCTCTCTGTCTCTCTGTCTCTCTCTCTCTCTCTCTGTCTCTCTCGCGCGCTGTCTCTATGCTCTCTAGTTTATCTCCCTCTCTTCCTTCCTTCCTTTTGGTCTTATCTCTATCTGTCGCTCTCTCTCCCCCCTTGCTGTCTAAATAATCCCTTGTCCCCTTCTTACTCGCTGTCTCTGCTCTCTAGTTTATCTCCCTTCCTTCCTTCCTTCCTTATTGTCTTATCTCTCTCTCTCTCTTTCTCCCCCATCTCTACGGTATTGTTACGTCCAGAGTTGTCTGCAGAGAAGAAGATGCTGCCCATGAGGGGGGGGGGGGGTGTGTGTGTGTGTGTGTGTGTGTGTGTGTGTGATCGCTCCTCGCGGAGGGGGATTCCCTTGCGTGGCTGTGCTCATGGTCCGTCTGTGTTTCCGCTGCGCAGGCTAGGCGGCCCCGGGGCTGCTGCGCGGCAGCCTGAGTGTTTGTTTACGTCTGTGGGCCAGAGGGGAGAGACGGTGGCCATGTTTCACCCGCAACATGAAAGCGCCCGCTCGCCTGTAATGAGACTCTAATTACCGCAGGCGTGTGTTTACGAGATTGCGGAGGAGGCGAGCCAGGGAGAAAGAAGGAGAGAGAGAGAGAGAGAGAGAGAGAGAGAGAGAGCGTGAGAGAAAGAAGGAGAGAGAGAGCGAGAGAGGGAGAGGGAGGGAGGGAGGAAGGGAGAGAGAGAAACAGACGGGGCAAGAGAGAGGAAAAGAAAGAGAAGGCATAAGTAGTGCTTTACACTGCCTGTGTTTACTCCCTGTCTTCGCAAATCACTTAGCATTTTTTCTCTCCTCATCCCAGCACTCTCTCTGTATCTCTCTTTCCCCCCCCCCCCTCATCCCAGCACTCTCTCTATATCTCTCTTCCCCCCCCCCCCTCATCCCAGCGCAATACATTGCCTCAGTGCGTCGCTTACAAGCGGGGACCTCAAAGTATAGAGCGCTCTCCGTCGATGAAGGTCGCGGTCTCGCCAGGTCGTGTTTGGTCTAATAGCGCGGTGTGCTGAGTGGAGGCCCCGCCCTCTGCTGGGCACGTCCGACCCACGCTGTGGCACTGGTCTGGGGCATGGCGCGAGGGGTTAAACCAGGCCAGCGCTGTCCCTGTTATGGAGTGTGCGATGCGGACAAACTGTCCGAGAGAGAAATAGAGGTGAGGGACACACACACACACACACACACACACACACACACACACACACACACACACAGAGGACAGGGGGAGGGAGAATGAGATAATAGGTGATAGGTCGCATGCAGGTACGTGGACAAGGTTAACCTCACAGCAGACGATGGAATACAACTACGCGGTGACCTCTCATATTTGACGGGGAATGGGAAATATGACATCTTTTATTTACAGGCAGTTTTCCAGCCTCTTTTTTTCTGTGCTGGCAGCGGCCACACTCTGCCCAGAGGAAACGCAAGCTGCTCTGGTGTAAACATCAGTCCCACTGTACACACTCTCAGAGCCACCTCCTTGTCTTCTGGGAAGTGTGTGTGTGTGTGTGTGTGTGCGTGTGTGCTGGGAAGTATGTGTGTAGGTGCATGTGCTGGGAAGTATGTGTGTAGGTGCATGTGCTGGGAAGTGCGTGTTGGGAAGTGTGTGTGTGTGTGTGTGGGTTCTAAGTGTGTGTGTGCGTGAAAATAGTATGCATACCTAATTACTGTGGAAAACACAGGTGTGGAAACCAGGCCTCCCTCCATCAGACTCCCAGAACTGGGCGTCCAGCACACAGGACCCTGTGTGTTCCTGTTTGGGACAGCCAGGAAGTCCAGACCACGGTGTGTGTGTGTGTGTGTGTGCAAAAGTCTGAGTTACCAGAGTGATTGAATGAGTGAGTTTGTGCTGCCTGTGTGTACTTGTGTCTGTACGTTTGCGTCTCTGTGGATGAAGGAGTCCAGACCACACCTTTTGAAGTGTGTGTGTGTGTGTGTGTGTGTGTGTGTGTGTGTGTGTGTGTGTGTGTGTGTGTGTGTGTGTGTGTGTGTGTGTGTGTGTGTGTGTGTGTGTGTGTGTGTGTGTGTGTGTGTGTGTGTGTGTGTGTGTGTGTGTGTGTGTTGGGTACGGACAAACTGGCCCTCCGCTGGCAGACTGGAAACCCTATACCCCACATCAATCTGACCTACCACTCATGCATTATTCATATCAAACACACACACACACGTACATATACACATAGGCATGCACACACACACACTTCTTTCATCCGTTGCAGTTTTGGCATTCGTTGCTCTGCTTGGCAAACAAACGAGAGGCGGTTTGTTGGTACTAGTAGCATGCGTTTATTTTTTTATTTAGATTTTGTACTTTGAAATCTGAAATATTGGCATGGAAGAAAGCAAGATGATTTCATTAAAAGCAACGATGCTCTCGCTGCGCTTTGGTATGTGTCGAATCATCAGCGTCCTCGTCACGGCAAATAATAGTTCCCCGCATGCTCTGCTCTCGTGACTCGGAGACGACTCCGTATACGTAACGTATGGAAACCAGATCCATTGCGATGCGTCCGTACAGTCTCCGGAAAACAGATAGATGGATTGTACCATCCATCGTTCTCCACCTCTGGCTTTTTCTCTCTCGCTTTCTCCCTTCCTTCCCCTCCCTTTCTTAGCTGTGTTCCTGCCATTCCCCTGTTTCCTCTTCTGGACTCCTCAGATCTCTCCTCCCAAGGCCCGCTGTCTAGCGGAAGGTTATGTTTACATCCCCTTCTGTTTGTCTTTTGTTTGTTTGTGAGCAAGATATCTCAAAAAGTTATGTACGGAATTGGACAACACTAGGTGGTCAGGTTACTTATGGGCCAAGGGACAGTTGATTCAATTCGGCATGCAGATCCAAATCCAAATTCAGATCCAGGGGACTTTGTGGCGATGGCGGAGGTATACGGCTCTCCCGAGGGCCCTCTAGTTCAATCAAAACAGTTCATCAAAATAAATGATTACCGGGACATCGGATGAATCGGAAGACGACGGGCCTCGGCGGCGAGTCTGGGCTTGTCTGTCACAGACGAGACGAGCTCAACAGGCCAACGGACATCCAGACACAGACGGACGGACGGGGAGAGGCGCCGCGTGTGTCTAGAGCGCCGTACGATCGGGTGGCGGTGGTGGGAATTGGGTCTCGTAAGCAGACCGAGGGGCGGGGGGGGGGGGGGTGGGGGGCCTTAGCTTTTGAGAGCTACGGCAGTTTGTTTTGACACAGAAATGTGTTGTTCCTTTCCGAAGAGCCGATATTAAGCAGCTCCTGAGATGCCCGTGTTTATTGTTCCGTTCTTAAAAAAAGTCCTAATACTAATACTTGCTTGGAGACTTGCTTGTTATAGGACTGGATTATTTTGAGAGCATTCTAGGGGGGGTTTTTTTGTTGAGGGGGAATTACCATCTGCTTGGCTGGGCTACAGTGAATGTAACTTATTACATTAAAATGTCTTGTTTTTCATGAACATGAGATCACTGTTGAATTATTCACCATTATTTAATTTGGTGGGGGGAATTACGAGAGTTGTTTTTTTTCTTTTTTCCTCGCGAGCACAAAAAAACCTCAAAACGTTTTCTATGAATTGCTTTAGTTTTTTTTTCCGGCCTCTCTCTCTCTCTCTCCCCCTCCCCCCCACCCTCCCTCCCCCTTGGATTTGGGTCGGACTCGGGAATTAGACGAAACCGACTGGAAAATGACCCCAAGATGCCAGTGGCGGTACCACACACAACCGGGTCCCTGTTGGCTAAACACACGACACACAACTCACGGCTCCTCCTCCTTTCACCAGAACACACTTTGACCAGAACACGGCCGGAAAAAGGGGAAAAAAGTCCAGCTCCGGACCCTCCGACCAAACACACACATAATCATAATGAGTTGAGCTGTATGTTAACCTTTTAAGGAATGACATTGTGATTGATTCTGACAAAAGCCTCTTTTTCTCCTGCGTCGCCCCGCTGCTCTACGGCCTACTTTGAATGCGTCCTGGGAAATAATGGGAGCCTGAAGGAAAACAATGGGCATTGTTGAGTGAGGGGTTTCTCCGGCTATCAGGCCGGCCCCGGCAGGGCCCAAGCAGTCGGCCACGGTGGTCCTGCATGGGGCCCCTTTTTTTGGCAGGGTGTGTGTGTGTGTCTGTGTGTGTGTGTGTGTGTGCACTTGTGTGTGTGCACTTGTGTGTGTGCGCGCACGCCTGTGTGCCTGCGCGCCTGTGTGTTTGTGTGTGCCTGCGCCTGTGTGTGTGTGTGTGTGTGTGTGTGTATGTGTGCGCACGTGCACATGTCTATGCATGAGAGGGAGATATTTTTTTATATAGTGTGTGTGTGTGTGTGCGCACGTGCACATGTCTATGCATAAGAGGGAGATATTGTGTTTGATAAAGTGTTGTGTGTGTGTGTGCGTGCACATGTGTATGCATGAGAGGGAGATATTGTGTTTGATATGGTGTGTGTGTGTGTGTGGCCCAAGGCAGGATATGAGAAAAGTTCTGTGGATATTTGTTCACATTAACTTGGAACGTTTAGTTTAAACAGACACTGAGCCGGGTTCAGGTCCAGTTCGCATTGTGTTTGTGTGAGTGGGGGCGGGGTTTGGGGTGTGTGTACGTGTGTGTGTGCTTGGGTATGCACTTTTTGTGAGCAATTTAATGGATGGCTCGATGCATAATTATTTTTGGAGAAATTCTCTTGTCATTCTTCTACTGCTGTTGTTGTTCTTCCTACAAATCGTTATGTGTTGGTATGTGGCGTTAGCGGGACGCTAGTTAGCCTGTTGACTGATGAATGGGCAGCGTGGTAAGTGGCTTTTGAGTGCTCGGTAGTAGGAGTTGAAAGGTGAATTATCGACAATGAGCTCCATATGCCCCTCTCTCCCCCGCCTGCTACCATTCCCCTTCTCCTACTGGACGTGACACACACACACACACACACACACACACACAGTCTCCCAACAGAGCCCTGGTGTGGTTCTCCCAGGACCCCCAGATGGAGCATAAAGTGTGTTTGGACGGCATGGTCAGACATCCCCAGGTGGCTGTGTGCAGAAAAACACCCAGACCCACTCCCCTTCCTGTTCATCTGGACCGGGCATTTAGGCCCAGTCGCCAAAAGAGAGATTACATACAGGTCCAGAGGGAGATTACCGACAGAATCTCCGAGAGCTATTGCTTTATTTTCCCCACCCCTCACACGGCAAACCGTAAGTGGGCTCAGAATGATTATCCCCCTCCCTCCCCGTCCCTCTCGCTTCTGTTCATCTTCCCCCAGATCCCGATTTTCGTAAATTTGTCTCCCCCCCCCCCTTTAAAACATGGCCAGTGACCACCGGTGGGTCCTCGGATTTTAAACAGTCATGTGACAGCCATTATCTCGCACCGCGGCATGTAAAGCGTCGCTGAATTAGCGCCACCACAGCCGCCGCGCTAGCAGATGACCCCATCCGTCTTCATTAGGGCCCCGGGGACTTATTGGCTGTAATTGTAACGGCTTGTAACGGCTTCTCAGGGCTCCGTGAGAAGCACGGGGCCGCGGGGCCGTAACTCACTGCCGAGGGCCCCGAAAACGAGCAAGCCATCCGTCCTCGACCCTTACGAGGTCCAGGTCGGAGAGGTCATGAGAGCCAGGAGAGACGGGACGTTTGGGAGATCAGGCGCAGGGGAAGGAGTGGGGGGGAAGGAGTGGGGGGGGCTGCCGTCTGCGCTGAGGATCATGGGAAATCGTGTCAGGCGATTCATCATCAGCGATAAATGCGAGAACGTCTGTCTGAGAAGGTGCTGCCCCCCGATTGCTGAATTCAGTGGGGGGGGGGGGCCCTAGGTATATGGAAGCAGCCAGAACAAAACCATCCCCCTTTTGTATTTAAATTGTATGTTCAGAAACGCGAAAAAACAAAGAGACCCAAAAAGGGGGGCTTCTAGCACATGTGAATTACCCCCTCCCTCGTCCTGAGGAACCACCTACAAGTCTATTGTTTGCATTGCATTTTTTTTTATTTTTGTCTGCATGAAAAAAAGTAAAAGCCGGTCTTGAGAGGTACGTTATACACGTCAACACATCGGAGCAATATCGAGGAGAGCGCGACATGTGCGTGGTGTGTTTTGCGTTGCACGCGCAAAACCGCAGAAACCAGACCAGACCTCCAGTCAAAGAGGAGGGGGGGAGAGGAGAGACATCCGGCCCCGGGTTTCTGCGGAAATCATCATGTCTAAAAATGTTAAACGCACCGGGCGTGTGCTGTCATCGGCGTGACCTCCGCTCTGCCCGGGGGGGCTCTCAATGGATCAATACGGCCTGGATAAACGTGCGCGTTTATTGCCTCCTGCACATGCCAACGAACTGACGTTTTTTTTTCCCCCCCTTGTTTTTTCCCCGTTTGGTTCCTGTTCTCCGATTGGTCGGCCTCCCTCCCGGGGACACCGCCTGCACCTCGTGTCTCTGCCACCACTCAGGTAAGACATCATCACTCACTGTGACATCATCAACCACACGCTGCCTTGAGTGTGTGTGCACGTGTGTGGAACAGTTGAGTTG
>CM051004.1:16139115-16149115 GCA_027704905.1 Muraenolepis orangiensis | reverse complement strand
GGTGGTCCTGTGTGTGGGTCTGTGGCCAGGGGTCGGGGGTTGTAAATCAAGGAGGGTAATCTCCTTGGTGATGGAGGTTGGTGCCGGGGTCGTGAGTGTGGCGTCAGCCTTGTGGAGTAATGTTACCCTGCACTGGCCCTGAACTAACGCGGCTGAGCCACACACACACACACACACACAGATACACACACAGATGCACACACCCACACACACACTGTTACACATAGATTCACACACACTCACAGATATACACACATATTCACACACACATACACACATAATTACACACACACACAGACATAGATGCACACATGGACACACACACATAAATATGCATATACGCACACACACACAGATACACACAGACATTTGCATACAGATACATAGATACTCTCACACATACACAAAAACACACAGATACACACACACAAACACACACATACAGATACACACACACAGATATATATACATTAGATTAGATTAGATTCTAATTTATTGTCATTGTACAGCACAAGTACAGTACAGTGAAAATAATTTAGCATCTAACCAGAGTGCAAATGTTGCAGTAAAGTGCATGGTAATATAATATAATATAATTTACAGTTTAAATTTACAGGTTAAAAGACAGTCTAGGTATAAATGTGATATGAGCATAATAATAGGTATATGTATATACAGGTAAGTGAGAATCTAACAGGTATCAGGGGTATGCTATTATTGTAAGCAGATACACATAGAAATACATACACATAGATACTCGCACAGACACACACACACACACACACATAGATACACACACACACACACACATAGATACACACGCACACAAACATATTCACACACACACACACACACACACACACACACACAGACACAGGCCTTAGATACAGTAGGGACGGGTTGGATGAAGTGCAGATATGGAGCCTAACAAAGAGTGTAACGTCGAACACTGTTACCGTGTGAATTAGCATGGGGCTAAAGACTGTAACGTCTAACACTGTTACCGTGTGAATTAGCATGGGGCTAAAGACTGTAACGTCTAACACTGTTACCGTGTGAATTAGCATGGGGCTAAAGACTGTAACGTCTAAAACTGTTACCGCGTGAATTTGCATGGGGCTAAAGACTGTTATGTCTACAACCGTTACCGTGTGAATTAGCATGGGGCTAAAGACTGTAACGTCTAACACCGTTACCGTGTGAATTAGCATGGGGCTAAAGACTGTAACGTCTAACACTGTTACCGTGTGAATTAGCATGGGGCGGTTGTAATCTACGACTGGAATGGAGTGTAAGTTCACGGCCATGGAAGCAGTGACCCGGTGTGGTGTGATTAGTGGCGTCTGCTCTGACCGTGTTTTGAGGTATTCTAATGGCTCTTGTAAATCATCCACTGCCTTTCCTCCCTGGAAAGTAACTACACATTCCCCCCCATCCTTCTCTCTCGCTCTCTCTCTCTGTCTCTCTTCATCTCGTCAACGCGTCTGTCCACATCTCACCCCATAACCGTAGCGCTCCCTCATCTTTATGTGTGTGTGTGTGTGTGTCTCCCTCTCTCTCTCTCTCTCTCTACCTTTCCTCTCAGTCGCTCTTTCTCTCTCATCTCTCTCTTTCTCGCTCTCTCTACCTCGCTAAGTATAATGAAAACATGAAAGATCTGGATTATTTGAGAAGCATTGTGACGGCACCTTGTTCTCTGTATTCGCAAGCTTTAGATTAGATAACATTCATATATTAGATTCAAATGTATTGTCAAGTACAGTACAGTGATAATAATTTGGCCTCTAACCAGAATGCAAATGTTGCAGTAAAGTGCATGGTTATATATATTATGTACAGTGGTTAAATAAGATGTAAAAACTGTCTACTTAAAACCTTTACAAGGTTTATTAGATAAAATACCATGGTCATTGTAAATATCTAAAAAAAATTCTGGTTAAAAAAGTCGCTCGCTCTCCTTTTTTCTCTCACTCTCTCTCGTGTGTGTGTGTGTGTGTGTGTGTGTGTGTGTGTGTGTGTGTGTGTGTGTGTGTGTGTGTGTGTGGTGTGTGTGTGTGTGTGTGTGTGTGTGTGTGTGTGTGTGTGTGTGTGTGTGTGTGTGTGTGTGTGTGTGTGTGTGTGTGTGTGTGTGTGTGTGTGTGTGTGTCTCGTGTGGGGCTCTGTTATTTAGCCCCGTGTGTATCTGTCAGTGAGCCCACCTCCATCGAGGCGTTTGTACACGCTGTGTGGCCCCCGTGGCCCCGGACCTACTGCTGACAGGAAGGGGAGCCACGCTCTGTCCTGTGGGGGGCCCCCCAGGGACCCCGGTGGCCCCTGAGCTCAACTGATAAGTGGTTTAATGAGATTCCCTGCACGTTCCCACACACACCTCTTTTTTTGTCACTGAGGAAAATATATATACTATATAGAAATATATTTTAATTGTATCTATCTGTAGGCCCTGAACATCATGTGTCCATATCTCTCTGTGGATAGCTGGTGGGTGAGCTTGTCAAGGGACCCCTCCCCCCAAAACAGGGGCCTACGAAAGGAAATGAGCCCTATATATGTGTGTGTTGGTGTGTGTGTGTGTGTGTGTAGGAGAGCAACCTGGGTGTTCCATCCAAATGGACACACTGCGCTGCAACGTGTGTGTGTGTGTGTGTGCGTGTGCGAAGCCACCTGGGTGTTCCATCAAACTGGACCTCTAGTCTGTTGTTCTTCATAATTCTCTCCAGCACGGACCGGTTGTGTGTGTGTGTGTGTCTGTGTGTGCTTGCGGTGTGTGAATTGTGAGTGGCTTATGGAAGTATATTTTCACACTTAATACCAAGCCAACCGTGGCCGTTGTCTGCTCTGGTATCAGACTACACTGCTGATGTCTGTATCTGCACTGTAAAGCCGCAGGGACCCCCCTTACCGGTGACCTGAGAGCCACGCTGGTGGCAAGCAAAAAAACGGCATTTAAACTTTAAACACACACACACACACACATAGCTACACCCACACACACACAGATACACACATGCACGCACACACAGATACACGCACACACAGATACACACACACACAGATACAGACGGACACACACACACACACACAGATACACTCACACGCACACACATACACACACACACACATAGATACACGCACACACACACACACACACACACACACACACACACACACACGGATAGATACACGCACACATATCCCGTCTGGATTTAATACTTAATCATTTAGTCCGGGGGTCTGGAACACATTGCTCTCATCATGAAGGACTCTTCTTTCTTTCTGCGGACACCCTGAACGGGTGTGCCCCCCCCCCCCCATCCCCCCACAGCGATGACCTTTCCTTCCCCTGACCTCCCCCAAGATGTGCTCCCCTGGAACACCGTCCCCCGGACACCCCGTCATCTGGTTCTGCTTGGCCAACCCCTGTGGCCGGGCAGCCCCCCCCCCCCCCACCCACACACACACACACACCCAAGGCCACAGGAAATAGCTGGAGAGTTTGGGGGTCAGTTTTCCCCCACCCTACCCCCCAGGGGTGACATTAACAGGTGCACAGTGTTTGTTTCGAATTGCCCCCCCCCCCCCCCCGTTCCCCCTGGATGTCTCTTCCTTACTCTTACTCTCTGGCAAAAATAAACATTTTGTCCAATCTAAAGCTAAAATCTGGAGGATGGAGTCCTCTTTATTGGTCACACACACACAGTGAAATTAGTTTCTCTGCATTTAACCCATCCAAGTGTTAGGAGCAGTGGGCATCTACTGTATACCCAGCACCCGGGGAGCCGCGTAGAGGGTCTGGTGCCTTGCTCAAGAGCCGGAAGATCGCCGGTTCGAGTCTCCGAAACACCTGGGCACTGCCGAGGTGTTTCGGAGACTCGAACCGGCGACCTTCCGGTTCCCAAGCCAAGTCCTAACAGACTGAGCTATCCTGCCGCAATGTTAATGTGTACATACTGTACATGTGTATGATAAGTAAGACTGTAGTATTATATCGTGAGGTAATAGTTCGGAAGAGGGGGTTGAGTTAATCAAGCAGTTTCCTGGGACTAGACCATAGAGTCACTTTCGTGTGCAACTCGGTTGCGTGGGAAAGCGGCTCCGTCGCAGGCAATTGTTTGTTTACGTCCCCCGACGACGGATATGACCTGTACGTTGTTCACCCTTATGCACACATGAATGTCTAAGTGTCTTAGGTGTCTGGCATATGCTACATGATGGAAATTATACATTATTATATATTCTGCCTTTATACGCTAGAGAAGTGTCCAGTGCGCTCTCGCTCTCTCTCTCCCGCTCTCTCTCTCTCGCTCTCTCTCTCACGCTCTCGCTCGCTCTCGCTCTCTCTCTCTCTCTCTCTCTCTCTCTCTCTCTTGCTTCCTCTCTTTCCCTCTATCTTTCCCTCGCTGTTTACTCTCTCTCCTTCTCTCTCTCTCACAACTCTCTCTCTCTCTCACAACTCTCTCTCTCTCTCTCTCTCTCACAACTATCCCTCTCTCTCTTCCCCTTCCTCCCTTTCTCTTCCTCCCTCTCCCTCTTTATTTCCCTCACAGTCTGTTATCCTTAACCTGTCTGCGTTTCCCGCTCGAACTTGAAATGCTAACATCTCCGATTCCTCCCACCAACACCACCACCACCACCACCAACAACACCACCACCACCGTTTATCTCAAGCAGCCATTAAGCACAGGTATAGCCTGACCATGTTGTACTCATATTACCGACACCCCCCATGCACATACACACTCACACACACACACACGCACACACGCACACGCACACACACACACGCACGTATCCCCATAAGTGAGCCGTCACATTTGGTAATAGCGCGGGGGGGGGGGGGGGGGGTTTTAATGGTGCGGGCCGAGGTCATCTCCACGGTCAGAGGTAGGAAGGGTCAAATGTTCCCATAATCCTCAGCGCCGGGTTCAACCGGTAAACTACAGCTAAACTGAGAGATGACAGCACAGGGTGTAGGGTAGTTTGTTTTGGTTTTGTTCGGTACACGTTTCTTCGTACCGTGGGGGAAGGAGAAGAAGAAGAAGAAGAAGAAGAAGAAGGGAGGGGGGGGAGGTTTGGGAATGGGGGGGTGCATGCTTTACCTGACGGGGAATCAGAATGGACGCGGTGTAGCCGCCCACTGGGTTAGCACTACTGTAGGGTATATGGGGTGGGGTTGTGCTATATAACATTAACCTTGTTAGCTTTTAGTGTCCAGAGGTCAGTAGTCGTAATAATAGTAGAACGAATGGAAACGAGATCCCCCACCACCCCCCCACTCTACCCAATCCCACAATGCCGTCGAGGACGTTATTGGCCGCCGTGTACATTATTATTATTATGTATGTATGTATGTCAAAATATTAAAAGCAATATGCGACTTGTGTACATTTACGGAAGGTCGCCGGTTCAAGTCCCTGAAACACCTGGGCGCTGCCAAGGTTAATTGCAGAGAAACACATTTCAGTGTGTGTGTGTGTGCATGTATGTGACCAATAAAAGAGGATTAAATCCTCCAGATTTAGGTTAAGAAATCACAATACAATCACCACCATATGCGCGTGTTACAAACGCATCATAATAAAATACATTGTGTGTCCGTAACTAACACACACAGCACACACACACACACACACACACACACACACACACACACACACACACACGACACGGACAAACACACACACACACACACACACACACACACACACGGACAAACACCACCACAAAGACGCACGCACACCGGCTCAGTCATACCGCACAGTGATTTATATTTTGGTTTGTTGGTTGTTGCGGCGAGTTTATTGTTAGCGCTCCGTCGCGCGTTTCACTCCAGCTAACATGTTTTCTACCAGAGGTAACGTGAGACGGTGCCCTGCCAGGAAAAGGCCCAGTTGAGGTCCAGTGACTGTAAAAAAAGAAGGAAAACAGAGCAAAAGAGGAGGAAGGAATGCAAGCTGAAAAGACACTGTGTGTGTGTGTGTGTGTGTGTGTGTGTGTGTGTGTGTGTGTGTGTGTGTGTGTGTGTGTGTGTGTGTGTGTGTGTGTGTGTGTGTGTGTGTGTGTGTGTGTGTGTGTGTGTGTGTGTGTGTGTGTGTGTGTGTGTGTGTGTGTGTGTCAGAGAGAGAGAGGGCGAAGTTGGTACGGTTAAATAGACGTTTCCAGGGATCTCCTCGTGGGTCTGACCCACTTTTTTCATCTACGTCTGGTCTTCTGAATCTCATTCGCTGCACGGACGGCGTGAATGAGGCAAAGCCTCGCTTGCGTTAGTAATTGATTTAGCTTGTTTTGATTGGCAGAACAATCAAATCTCGAATCACTTACTGCGGCAAAGAGGATATCAGGAGCTGAGTGCGTTGAGTAACTGCGCCTAGACTTCCTGTGTAGACAGGAAGTGAGGGCTTTTATGAGGGCAATGGATTGATTTCCTAGAATGCCAGGTTTAGGAAAAAAACAAAAAGCTACTTCCTGTTGAGAAGAATGCCGGACTGCTCTGGCGGACGTGTGTGTGTGTGTGTGTGTGTGTGTGTGTGTGTGTGTGTGTGTGTGTGTGTGTGTGTGTGTGTGTGTGTGTGTGTGTGTGTGTGTGTGTGTGTGTGTGTGTGTGTGTGTGTGTGTGTGTGTGTGTGTGTGTGTGTGTGTGTGTGTGTGTGTGTGTGTGTGTGTGTGTCCCTGTGCTTGTGTAAGCGATCATCAGTATTTTCGCCATTTCACCAAACTGAACCCCCCCTAGACATAAAACGTAATGAATTGATTTAAGTTGCGTTTTCCAAATGTCCAAGAATGGAGAGAGTGGTAGAGAGAGAGAGAGAGGGTGCTGGAGAGATGGAGACCGAGAGGTAACATTCCTCCACATTAGGACGTCCTGTACTGGGATGGTTCCCCGGAGACTCTACTCCACCCTGTGTCCACGTCCCTCCCTACTCCTCCTCCTGCTTCTGCCTTGCACTCCCTGGCTCTCACTATACCTGACCCTTTGACACACACACTCTCTCGCTCTTGCCTGTCTGTCTGTGTATGTGTGTCACGCTCTCTCTCCTCTCTCTCTCTGTCTCTTTCACGACTCTCTCTCTCTCTCTCTCTCTCTCTCTCTCTCTCTCTCTCTCTCTCTCTCTCTCTCTCTCCTCTCTCTCTCTCTCTCTCTCTCTCTCTCTCACACAACTCTTTTTGTCACATACACACACACACTACTGTCCAGTGTGCACCACCTCCCCTCCACCCGAGGCCCTCCCCCGTCTGTCGTGCCGGTGGTCCTGTGCTCTGGGTGGATTGATGGTGTTCCCCTCTACTCTGCTCCTCACATAAATGGCTCACCAACAACCTCCATCACCTTAGGGAGGGTGGGAAAAAATATTAAAATTGCACATTAAAACACTCGGGACACACCCCCCCACACGCATAGCATAGCAACGGTAGCGTACGCCGATGCGTACACAAGTGGAGTGCAGTGTTGGCGCACACAAAATAGCAAGGCAAAGCAACGGAAAGCCTCTCCGTCGCAGGCGATTGGTTGTTTACGTCCCCCTTGTGGCCTTCCCCCCGCTCCCCCACCCACCCAGCGCTCTCAGGTCAGGGGTCAGAGGTCGAGGGGTCACGGGGGAGGGGAAGGGGGAGAGGGAGGGTTGAGAGGACTCTAGAGCCGGGTTGCTGCTGCTGCTGCCCCTCCTGGAGGAGAGGGCCCCGGCGTCGGAGGTCCGCTGGCCCATCCCCTCCTTTTTAATCCTCCGAGAGGAGCCTTCTGCCTTCTCCCGCACATCTGGCTGACCCCCTCTCTCTCCCCCCCCTCCCTCCCCCCTTCTCCTTCTCCCCCTCCCCTCCCCTCCCTCCCAGCTCATTTGGAGGGACAACATGAATGTTTTCATTTCCCGAGAGAGCAGAAGAACTCTGGAGTGAAACCGCAGAGTTGAAACAAATAAGAGTCAGTCTGGGCCCTCACACAGTCTGTTGTTTCACTCTCTCTCTCTCTCTCTCTCTCTCTCTCTCTCTCTCTCTCTCTCTCTCTCTCTCTCTCTCTCTCTCTCTCTCTCTCTCACTCTCACTCTCTCACTCTCTCTCTTTTGTGCTGACTCTCACGCTTTGTATCTGTCCGTCTATCAGTTTATTTATCTCTCTATCTATCTCAACAGCAGCTAAACCCGTGTCTAGTTAGTTATGTCACTTGAGCCAGGCTGCTCTTTGTCTCTTGAGTCCATCAAAAAGTATTTCAAAGGCCCACAATCAATGGCCGATTTCTCACATACGCAAGCAGCTCGCGGTGTGCCTCTCTTCATCACAGAGACACGCGCACACACACATTCATGCGCACACACACACACATATTCATGCACACACACACACACACACACTTCACCATATACCACCACCATGATGTATTGCTTAAAGACACACACACACACACACACACACACACACACACACACACACACACACACACACACACACACATGCATGCGGTTACATGATCACAGTCACACTCACATACACACCCTTTTGTATACACACACTCTCTCAGTAATGTGCGCACGTACACACACACACACACACACACACACAGCTGTGCTCCATTACAGCTATGTACAGTAGCCATCTCCCCACATCTCGCCTCTGGCTCTCCCCGCGACAGTTATACCAGTTATACCATACAGGTGCACCCTCTAGAAGGGGGAGACACACACACACACACACACACACAGCACGCAAGTGATCCAGCCCACAAAGACTGGATCTAATGTCAGCCACTTAATGTCTGCACCACTCGCAAGTCACAACACTCCTCATGCAAACACACACATACACACTTTTTGTCTCAAAGTTTCACCCTGAGCCCCTGTTTCAACTCCATATGATTCTGATTTCTGTCTTTCTGGATTGGTTACGACAAAAATGTGTTCAATGTTAGCGTGTATGTTTCTGTCCTCTGTTCCCTCTTCTATTCCTTGATTGTCTTTTTCTTCTTTCTTTATTTTTTTTCTCAGGGAATATGCTGTATGCCTGGCATTTCCTCTGTGCTCTGCCATGGCTTTCCAATAAGAACTCGACGAAACAACGTGCTTCTCGCCCTGGCTTTCTCTCTCTGTCTGTCTGTCTGTCTGTCTGTGTTTCTTTCTGTCTGTGTGTCTTCCTCTGTCTCTGTCTGTGTGTGTCTCTCTCTGTCTCTGTATGTGTGTGTGTGTGTGTGTGTCTTTCTCTCTGTATGTGTGTGTCTCTCTCTCTCTCTCTCTGTGTCTGTGTGTCTCTCTCTATCTCTCTCTCTCTCGATCTGTGTCTCTTTCTGTCTGTCTTCCTCTGTATGTGTGTGTGTGTGTGTCTCTCTCTCTGTCTCTGTATGTGTGTGTGTGTGTGTCTCTCTCTGTCTCTGTATGTGTGTGTGTGTGTGTCTCTCTCTCTGTATGTGTGTGTGTCTCTCTCTCTCTCTGTATGTGTGTGTGTCTCTCTCTCTCTCTCTCTGTCTGTGTGTCTGTCTCTGTCTGTGTGTGTCTCTCTCTGTCGCTGTATGTGTGTCTCTCTCTATCTCTGTATGTGTGTGTGTCTCTCTCTGTCTCTCTCTCTGTCTGTGTCTCTTTCTCTCTCTCTTTCTCTCTCTGTATGTGTCTCTGCCTCTCTCTGTCTGTGTCCCTGCCTCTGCCTCTCTAGGCAGAAATACATAGGATATGTCTTACCTCCAGGAACCAGACGGACCTAGACATTCCAAAGGGAAACTATCAGAAGGGCCTTCACAGAAATGCTTGTGTTTGTGTTCCAGATTCAGCTTCACGTGCTCCTCTCCTATCTGTGATGGGAACGGTTGAGGGGAAAGAGCGGCTATAGGTCTGAATGTTCCCCTGATGGTGTATTCTGACGGACAACAGTTAGTTAAAAGTTAGAACATCTAGAGTCTGAAAGCAGGCTTTCTTTTAATTTTCAGCCAATCATGTTGCTGGAGGCGGGGATCTGTAAGAGCATAATTTGGCTAACTCGGCCAGCGCTAGTGCGCCTCCTTTGCAGTTTAGGTTTTCCCATCCCGCAG
>CM051004.1:16121615-16129115 GCA_027704905.1 Muraenolepis orangiensis | reverse complement strand
TAGAGGATAAGTGCAGTGCGTCGTTAATGCAGTGAGCATATTTTGTTAGGCAGTGGGAGAAATGTGCGCGCTCTCTCTCTCTCTCTCTCTCCTCTCTCTCTCTCTCTCTCTCTCTCCTCTCTCTCTCTCTCTCCTCTCTCTCTCTCTCTCTCTCCCCGTCATGCCCTGTTTCCATAAGTGCCCACTAACGAGTGGACATTTCTACCGAACATAGAAACATCATGTTTATGGCTGGGGGATCTTGAGCCACTTGAATTCCGACGGCAATAAATTAGGAAACCTTTTTTTATGATCATTTCATTTGGGCCTACCCAGAAACGGAACGGTTCCGTGGTAATATATAGACTGGCTGGAGGCGGACTATGAGGCCCGAATGGGTGGTTTTTATGCCGGACGCATCCGGGGTTGACGTTGCATGGAAAGACATTTGCAGCGCCACTGCACAGGCTCCTCTGCCTGTCTGTCTGTCTCGTCGGCCTTATCTTCTGTCTGTCTAATCTGTCTGTCTGTCAAACTGTCGGTCTAACTGTCTGTCTTTCTGACTGTCTAACCTTCTGTCTGTCTAACCTTCCGTCTATCTTTCTTTCTGACTGTCTAACCTTCTGTATGTCTGTCTGTCTGTCTAATCTTCTGTCTGTCTAACTGTCTGTCTTTCTGTCTGAATTCCACCAGCCTAGCTGTGTGGCAATAGTACAACTTGAACTTGTCCGCACACATCCAAAATGTTGTAACTCCATGGTCACGGCCCATGGAGTTATGAGCTGCTGCTTTGTCTGTCTCACGCATCGGTCTCACAAGCATGTCCTTCTCCCCCTCGTCTCGCCTCCTCCGCCCACTCGTCTCGCCTCCCCCCCCCCCCCCACCCTCGTCTCGCCTCCCCCCCCCACTCCCACCTCGTCTCCCCCCCCCCCCCCCACCCCACCCCTCCCTCGTCTCTGCTCCGGTCGGTTTAGTTGCAATACAGCCAGCTTCTCTTTATGAGTATAATCTAAGTATAATCCTAAGGTACAAAACATTACACTCTCATATGATTCTGTGTGTGTGTGTGTGTGTGAGTGTGTTTTATTATTATTTTTAATTCCTGTTACTGTCCCGTACTTTTCCCCTGTGACACCCGACTCGGCCTTCTGGGATTAATAACCTGCGTCTTGATTGAAAATTCACAAGATAAAAGTGTGACGCCATCATTATAACAGTTTAATTATAATTGGATGAAACCTTGTGTGCTGGCGGGTGAACACATGGGACACATTTCCCACCAGGAGTAAAAGACGTCCGATCGTGACGTCTCCAAGCCCGACCCGTTAGACTGGATGACCTCTTCATCAGTCTCCTCCTCCTCCTCCTCCTCCTCTCCTCCTCCTCCTCCTCCTCCTCCTCCTCCTCCCCTCCTCCTCCTCCTCCTCCAGGGGAGAGGAGTGGAGCAGATCCGGCGTGTTGTGTCAGAAAGGAAGTGATGCTATGCACAACGACCGCGGTCCCGCTGACCGGAAGACAGACAGCCGGCGGGGAGCGTCACCCACCTCCCTCCCCCGCCTTCACCACACAACCCGCTCGTCTGACTGTGTGTGTGTGTGTGTGTGTGTGTGTGTGTGTGTGTGTGTGTGTGTGTGTGTGTGTGTGTGGTGTGTGTGTGTGTGTGTGTGTGTGTGTGTGTGTGTGTGTGTGTGTGTGTGTGTGTGTGTGTGTGTGTGTGTGTGTGTGTGTGTCCTAGGGTGAGGTCAATGGGTATTTATAGCCTCGTCTGTCGTCGGCTGACGTCCAGACAGTCTACGTCCGACAAGGAAAAATGCATCAGTCTTTTTTTGGTAAAAAACACGAGGGGAGAGCGAGAGAGAAAGAAAGAGAGAGAGGAGGGGCGAACGGAGGAGAGTCAGAGCTGCAGCCGTCTCTAAAAATAGAGGTTCTCCGTACTGGAGAAAAAAATATCAGAAATGTGTCCTGCTAAAAATCACAGCTCTGTAGCCGCCGCTCGGACGATGTGTGTTCCCCGAGGTGGAGCATGGGAAAGTTAACCGTGCATACTTGCATGTCGTCGTCGTGCGTGCGTGCGTGTGTGTGTGTGTGTGTGTGTGCGTGTGCGTGCGTGTGTGTGTGTGGAGGGCCGTATCACCATATGACGTGCGTAAATGAAAGACAGAAAGTGTGTGTGGGGCCAGCGGTTGTGCGGATAATAAGTGCTCAAATCAAATCACAACCAAATGACGGGTTGGAGTAATTTGTTTTTCCTACGCATGGCGGTGCGACAAGCCCAAGTGGCTTCGTCTCGATCGGCCTCAACGGTTGAAACCACCGCTGCCCCAGACTGCCCACACACGGGGAGGCGTTAGCAGACCCTCGACGGCGGTCTGTGGACCTGCGGAAAAAGGTTGCTTTTCAGCACCTGAGCGGTGCAAGAAATGTTCACCAGCTAGTTGCCGGAGACTGGCAAAAACGATTTCTTCTCGATGACAGTATTATTTATGTAACGGATGGAAAAAATGCCAAAAATTAATTTGTCAAGATCATAGTTGACAGCAGGTCGTTTAAAACAAAACAAAACATGATTTTGGGTGAGCTGGGCACCGACACCGTGGAGAACCACTCTCATCTGGTCCCGCTCGTGTTCTGCTTCCAAAACGTCCAGCCCTCGTCCCAAAACCCTCAAAAGAGCCACGGTAATTGTGGGTTTGACGGAACCGAGCGAGACACGGGAAACACGGGAGACACCAGACACCAGACGCTCCGCTGTAGGTAGAACCGGAGCGTGCAGTGAGGTAAAACCCATCGTTGGGGAAAAATAGAAACCGGGGTCCAAGGAGAACCGCGGGAGGACCTACGCCTTCGCCGGGAACTCTCGGAACGCCGGCGTATCCGTTGAATGTTAGCTTGGTGATCAGCCGGGCCGGCTGACCCGTGGACAGCTGACCCGTGGACAGCCGTGGGCCCCCCCCTCCCCCGCCCCCCCCCCGTTTTAATCTGGTTTTTAAATCTGGAATATTGTCAATAGTCTGTGTTGTTGTTGGACCGTTGTCTGCATCTGCGGCGGTTTTACATGTCGGCCGGGCGAAGGGTTATGACTTCATAACTGGGTTTGACTTATTAGCTGTGGAAAGGACGCATTGGTGTGACGTGGCTGCCTTGCATTGCGTGGTGTTATTGCCATGGCGCTGGCGAGGTTAAGCCCTGTGCACTCGTGACTATATCTGACAAATGAGCCACTTTGGAGACGGTCGTGTTATCTGCTATCTGGCTTTTGGAGTTGAAGGTCAACATTGCCGCGAGTCGGATTGATTTGATGGGTCAGTTTTTTTATAAATTCATTCATCGTATTTTGTGTTCTTTTTCGTGACGTGGGACTGTGCATTCCCAAAGGTGTCTTTAAGTAGTACACCAGCGAAGATAGAAGGGGAGGATCTCTCTCTCTATCTCTCTGAAATCTCGCTCTCGCTCTCGCTCTCGCTCTCGCTCTCTGAAATCTCTCTCTCTCGCTCTCTGAAATCTCTCTATCCTGCCTGCTTGTCCTCGTTTATACTGAAACCTAGTGAATATGAGCACTGTGTTTTGGCGCGAGCATTGTGCTGGCATGTGGTGTGTTCTTTGGCGGGTCAGAGAAGCGAAGGAGACCTACACTCACCTCATCAAGACGGACACCTTAACACGCGTGTGTGTTAAGGGTGTGTGTGTGTGTGTGTGTGTATCTGTGCGTAAGCGTGTACGTGTGTGTACATACGTATGTATGTATGTACGTATGTATGTACATACATATGTATGTACATACATATGTATGTACATACATATACGTATGTACATATGTATGTACATACATACGTATGTACGTATGTATGTATGTACGTACGTACATACATACATGTACGTCTGTGCTCAAGTGTGTTCGTGTGTGTGTGTGTATGTCTGTGCATGTGCAAGTGACGACTAAAATGACACGTCCACGTGTCTGAATGCGTGTGTGTCTGTGCGTTAGCGTGTACATGTGTGGGTGTGTGCGTCTGTGCGTAAGTGTGTACACGTGTGCAGTGTGTTCTACGTGCGCCGGTCTTCTCACAAAGAACAAAAGGCCCTTTTGAGGTAGCTGTCAGACGTGTCCGCTCCTCTCAGTCCTGTGTTTAGGATTATCCTGCAGTGTTTTGGAATGCTGTATCACACACACACACACACACACACACACACACACACACACACACAGCAACAACTTAGTACTTTGTGTTGGAGTCCATACCATACGTTTCCCACCTGTTAAAGGAGAACTGTGTGTTGTCAGGAATGTTCCTTCCCTTACCCAATAATTACATATGACGCTTTTTCGATTTCGCTCAAAAATGTCTCTCTAAAATAATAGTGACACAACAGCACACACATCGACCCGCACACGCGCACACATACACATTTATGCACAGACAAACACACACACACACATGTACACGTATGTATGTACATATGGTACATACATGCACATTTATGCACAGACAAACACACACACACACACACACACACACACACACACACACACAGATCCGATGTTTCTAAATGTCGGAGCAGTCCCCTCCCAGGTGGGTGACGTTTTTGGCGCGGCCCTTTCAATACTATTTGCCTAATCGGAGCGAGATGGCTGCGGGTGATTGTGGGCGGGTCCAGGAAGTAGCAGAGGTTTTGATGGATGTGGGCCCGTTAGCGTTCCACCGATAACCGCTGTGTGTGACGGACGCTCGTGATCTTAAACATGCCCACTCGTCGGAGTGTGTGACGTTGCACAACGGTGTGTGTGTGTGTGTCCACATGTGCGTGTGCCTTTGCCCTATGCTTACTATGGTGTGTAAGTGTAGCGTGTGTGTGTAGTGACATCATGGCTACAGCAGTGCTTCATAAACTCTCACTATCAGCGCCTTGTGTGTGTGTTGGAGGGGGGGGGGGTGGTTGCGTGGCCACAGCGCCTTGCTGCACCACAGACACACGTCAGACACAGACACACACACACACACACACACACACTCCGTTTCCCCTCTTGTCAGACTCTCCTCACTTTATCTCACGGCTGTCTGGCTTATGGCAGAGGTCTGTAGAAAACGAGTCTTAAAGCACTGAACTAACTACTCCCGTTTGCTTCTCATGGTGGACTGTGGAGTTTGAGCCATCACACAGTCTCTGTTGTTTGTGTGTGTGTGTGTGTGTGTGTGTGTGTGTGTGTGTGTGTGTGTGTGTGTGTGTGTGTGTGTGTGTGTGTGTGTGTGTGTGTGTGTGTGTGTGTGTGTGTGTGTGTGTGTGTGTGTGTGTGTGTGTGTGTGAGAGAGAGTGGGCAGCCTGTGATTGGCCGTGACGGCTTTCTACTATTAAGTGTTTACCGTGAGCCCTTCCACATGTCAGAGCTGGGGAGAGGGGGGGGGGGAGAGAGAGAGAACAGGGGGATGACAGGACCAAGACACGTTGGCTGTCGTCCAAGGGTTTCTCCTTGTATTATTTATATTGAAAAAAAATAATAAAAAGCAACCAGGGATAAGAAAATGAAGGGACAAATGGATTCCTGATGTGTGACCCAATGTAAGTGTTATTGTTTCTTCAGACAGTAGTCAGTACTCTCTCTCTCTCTTCCTCTCCTTTTTCTCTCCTCCCCTTCGCTCTCTTGCTCCATCTGCATCCCTCTCTCCCTCTCTCTGCTGAATCCATTGACTCCTGCAGGGCTCCAGATTTGGCAGGTACAAATTGCAAGAGGCAGGTAGAGTTCTAATCTGTCTGCCACAGTGGCTTGTTGAGAACTGGGTCAGACAGACTGCTGCTGGGGCAGATGTGGTCGGGAGGGAGATCCGTGCAGGAACGAATCCCGGCGATACCACTCGTGTGTGTGTGTGTGTGTGTGTTGCATTTCCCAGCTGTCAGCAGTGAGTTTGGGTAAAGCTAAAGCATGCCTATAGGCGTACTCAGTGTTACCTGCGGTAAAACTTTCTCTGATTCGCATAATAGTTGGATACGCTCGATTCGAATCGAGTTTCGAACAACTTTTCCGGATAAATTCTGACGTAGCGAACTTTGAACTCACGTGACTTGCACTGTCGGCTTCTTGTCACCGCCCCAATATCCGTCATCACTGACAGTTTTTTCGCACCAACGATGGAACATCGTGGAAACATGATGGAAACACAACAAATCACAACAAGTAGCTATTATTAGTTTTGTGCAAACTTCCAAAAGTTCACTTAAAATTAGCTTTGACTGTTAGATGGAAACCCTGTTTCTCTCTCTCTCTCTCACTCTCACTCTATCTCTCTCTGTCTAACTCTCTCTCTCTGGGAATGCGCAAGAACACTTTTACGTTTGTCCGAAATAAGTTTTGTATTTGAGTATAACTTAACGTAATGGATTATGGAGGATTGGTGCGTGGAGGTTAGACGTGTGAGTTGAGATGGTGGTGGTCGGGGGGGGGGGGGGGGGTTACAGTCTGTGGGAGGACCATGTGAACAGGAAGATGGAGACTGAGTGTGTGAAGGACTGAACCTCAGAGCTGTTTATCTCACAGCTAATGAAGCACAGCACCCCAGAGAGAGGGGGGGGAGTGAGAGATAGGGGGGGAGTGAGAGAGAGGGGAGGGAGTGAGAGTGAGGGGGAGGAGAGGGAGAGAGGGAGGGGGAGTAGACAGCACGAGAGGGGGGGAGAGACAGAGAGAGAGAGAGAGGGGGGGAGGGAGGGAGGGGGGAGAAAGAGGGAGAGGGTTGGGGTTAAGGGGGGAACTCTTGGCAAGGAGTGCTGGAGGAGAGGAATGTGGGTGGTGGTGATGTTTTGGGGAGGTAGAGGAGGGGGGTGTGTGTGTGTGGAGGGTGTGGAATAAAGTGAGGTTGACATGGGGAGGTGAGGGGCGAAATGAAGAGAGAAAGACTACAATAATGGACCCCAAAACGTTCAAAGCCCGGCAATTATGCTGCTGACCGGCCGGCCGGCCTTCTAAAGATTCATCATAATTTCACACAGACACACACACACACACACACACACACACACACGAGACACACCAACCACGGCGGGGAAGGCAGCCGAAAAATACACACGCTCTCTATTACGCTTTACCGGTGAGAAATTAGCCCCCGCCGCATCACTCGTCCGCCGACGTAAACATTTTCTCTGGCTCCGGCGGACCGCAGCCCCCTTGGCTTGTCCCGTCATCGCCGCGCCCCGTCATCGCCGCGCGGCCTCTCCCTCACACTCGCCACATTCATCATCAGTGCCCGGGAAGGCAGGGAGGTGGGGGTGGGGGTGGAGGCTGGTGGTGATGGTGATGGTGGTGGAGGAGGAGGAGGAGGAGGAGGAGGTGGTGTTGGTGGCAGGGAAACGCCGTCCATCACGGGCAGCATAGTTACATGTTCAGATAATTAAGCCGCGGTCTCACGGTCCAAATAAGTCGTCTAAACGTCGCTGGGCGGCTAAGGGGGGTGGGGGTGGCGGGGGCTTTTGGAGATCTCACTCCGCTGGCGATCATTACCGTGATACGGGGACGGCGGGGAGGAAGTGGGGGGG
>CM051004.1:16101615-16116615 GCA_027704905.1 Muraenolepis orangiensis | reverse complement strand
GTAGCTCCCTGTGGGATTAGAGTGGATGTTCAGCTGAGTGACGCTGGAGGATTAGTGGAAGCTCCCCCCCCGCTGACTGACTGCACATTAGACACACCTGGTCGGTCCGTCTGGTGGCAGAGCTGCCTCGCCGCTCAGGTAAAAAGTGCCCTCCGTCCGTCGTAGGCACGCTGCTTTATACAGAACAAAGCTAGAGCTCCACATACAGACTGTAGTCTACAGGTATGGGCGTACGACTCTGTGTCCAGTGATTGTTCTTTGATCTGGTTTTTTCGATCGGTATACACAGCTGTGGATCGTAAGCCATGCTATTGGTTTGCCAAAACTGGTTTCACCGGTGATTTGCATTCCTCTCTCTGAGGTTTGGTGAGATACACGATACAAGATACAAGATTTTTATTGGCCATGGATTTATTTGGCCACAAGTACATAGGAATGCTTACTCCCCATTCCCTCCCGCAGTATATATCTCAAAAACACCATAAAAATAAAAATAATATATACAATAAAATAAACAAAAAAAGAGCAGCAAAGTGACTTAAATGATATTTACATGTTTATGTACATGTATATGTTTGTTTTTTACAAAAATCTTTCAAAAGCATTCAAAGTTCAGAAGTGCAGCAGCATCATGAATACAGTGAAGTACAGTGCAGTAACTGTGATGAGTCCAGAAAGTCCAGCAAAGTATGTAAGTGTATTTAATGTTATGAAGAGAAAGTGGCAGCACTCCTAGCAGTTCAGTAGGCACACTGCATGTGGATAAAAACTATCCTCCCTATCTGAACCTGGTAGTCGTTGTACGGATGCTGCTCCACCGGCGACTAGACAATAGGGGGGAGAAGAGATGGAGCCCAGGGTGGTTGCAGTCCTTTATGATGGACATGGCCTTCTTCCGACATCTGGTCCTAAAGATCTCCTCAATGCAAGGTTTGTTCCTGGCGGGGACTGGACCGGGTCGATGATGAGGAGAGGTGTTTTCAGGGTAGCTTCGAAGTGCAGGTGGCGAGCTGCTGCCGTGGACATCTCTCTTACTTTACTTTCATGTCTCTTATCAGCCCAGACTGTGAGTCATCACACACACACACACACACACACACACACACACACACACACACACAGGGAGAAGATCTGAGGACCGGGGTGGGGCGGTAGGGGGGGGGTATTTGTGCGAGCTATGACTGCTAGCACATTGCATTGGGTGTCTCTCTCTTTCCCCACCCCCTGTTCCTCTGTTAGGGTTTAGAAGAGAATGAGGAGTGTTTAACCTTTGACCCCCCCCCTCCCCTCCCCTCAAGACAGGAAGTGAGTGATACAATGCTCAGCTCAGCATTGTTTCACCTCAAGTGGAAGTGCCTGTCATCAATAGTGTGTGTGTGTGTGTGTGCACACTTGTTTGTGTGTGTGCATGCATACTTATGTGTGTGTGTGTGTGTGTGTGTGTGTGTGTGCACGTGTCCGTGTGCACGTGTCTATGTGAGCGCTGGTCTCGCTGAGAGGAGGCTGTCCCCGGGCTGTGTGCTAATATATGTGTAATTCATCATTAGTCCTGTCAGTGTGTGTGTCTGACATTCGTCTCCATGGCCCTCGGGCCTGCAGGGAGCAACCTGGGGAAACCGAGCCCAGGTGTGCTCGACCTGACACCATGTCTCTGTGTGTGTGTGCGTGTGTGCGTGCGTGCATGCAAAAGTGTGTACGTGTGTGTTTGAAGGCCACCTCGCCATGCATGTTCTCTTTGTGTAGCTAAGCGGTGTGTGTGTGTGTGTCAACATGAATAGCCCCCCCCCCCCCCCCTTTTAATGAGGGGAATTTTGTTCACCCTGGATTTGACCTCCAGTGACGTGTGTGACCTTCGGAACGATGTTGGTGAAAGCTGGTGAAGAGATGCGTAGCGCACACTTGAACACGGTGAACACTGCACCACGGTTATACAATCAAATGAAAATGAGTCGACAATGTACCAAATACAAACAATACTGGACATATAGTAGACATATAGTCTACTAGTACACACACTAGTACACATAGTAGACTGTCCCGCTAGAACATATTTTCAAACAGTTGTCAGATGTGAAATATGCCATCTGTCTTCATCGGCTATTGCCAAAGTGGTGTACGTGTACCCCCTAGGGGGACGGGCCGTGACGTCGAGAGTACGCCAACACAACATCTGTAATGGCCTTTCTGTGTCAAACATAAACCCACTTTGAAAACCAACACACACCCACCCCTCACTCTGCTTCAATTGGTCACTTATTTGGTTGATGAAAGAACAGAATATAACATTTCTTCTAATGACTTACGTTTTTATAATATTTAATTATAACTTTTTCCAGAGAAGTCAATCGTATTGTGTTTGAGCTGGTGTGCACATCGCTTGTGTGAAATACGAGAGGGATTTCTACGAGGCTGAACAAAGAGCAAAATAGTCAATAAAACGTGCCTTGTCTTCATATGTAACATCATATGAGAGGTAGCATGAGGGTACACAGCAGGAGATGGGGGTACAGGACCTAACAACGTTTGAGAAGCACTTGTCTCCATCTAGCATAGAGAGTGCAGTGTCAGTCAGTGACCCCAGAATATCTCAAAGTTAGTCTTAAATGTGTCACAATAGATACGTCTGTTTACATATACAACACAACCACTCGTCGTTAATGTCAGGCTTGGGCACTCCCAGATTAAGCTGTGTGTGTGTGTGTGTGTGTGGGTGTGGGTGTGGGTGTGGGGGTGGGGGGGGGGGGTAACCTGAATAATAACAAGATTGTTTTCCCATAGAGATTCATGCACTTATATTCATGCAGTTATAATTACACAAAGCCTTTGCGGTTTAAGTCTGCCAGTCAATCAGTCAAAGTCAAAATTGCAATTGATTGCAACCGTGGCCGGGACTAGTTAGTGTGTGTATGTGTGTTCCCATTGTGCTGGGGTTTTTCACCCATCAGTCTTGAGTTGTCGCCCCTGCGGCTCTCTGAGCGCCGGTGTTTGTCTCTCTGAATGAGCTCTGGAAGCAATACGAAAAAGTGTGTAAGCCTGCTTATTATCCCTGTGATCGCTCTGATGGCCTGTGATTGCTCTCAGTCCCCAGGCAGCCTTCCATAGCTGTGAGATGTGTCACTTTGACGCAGGGGGTGTGGATATATACCGTACACCCTGCTAATCCCCTTCTGATTAACCGCTGTATGCTGTTGAATTAATTTAAAGGAATGGAGAGATAAATACTGTGTGTGTGTGTGATACATTAGTAGTTGTTTTAAGACCCGGAATGAGAAGACTGTTGGAGAAATGATGAAATAAATTGATGTTCAACATCATGGGGGACATTATTTTGATTCAGTTCTCAGTCATTTCTACACGCTCTCCTGTGTGTGTGTGTGTGTGTGTGTTCAATTCAAGATTTGTATTTGCCATTTGCAACAAGTACAATGAAATGCTTACTCCCTGTGTGTGTGTGTGTCTGTGAATGTGCATGTGTGCTGCGTACACGCGCCACTGTACCGCGTCGCTATCTCTGCGCATAACAGCGGCCCAGCTGACATATTTCCAAGTTCAGTCGTCGCCCAGAGGCATGCGATGGCTGCTGCAAGATGACGGATAGCACTCTAGCTTTCCCACCTGGGCGGGAGGAGGAGGAGTTAAACAAAAGTGGTTGTCTTTCAATGGATCCTCCTCTCTCTCGCTAACTCTCTCCTTCTCTCTCTCTCTCTCTCTCCCTCTCCGTGGCCCTCCTCGACCTCATTCTGCCCTCTGCGCCCTCATTCTGGTTCCTTCGCGGGTGGGGCCGTGTTTGCATGTTCCCTCATCGGAGGCCACAGCTGGCTTCTCCTTTGCCCTTTCACTCACCTGGTCAGACCTGATCGGAGTGATTCCTCTCTGACATAAACAACCTTGCCAACCTGCGCCCATTTATGAATGCTACGTGACACGTACGCTTGATAAGTTTGACAGCCGTTTTGATTGACAGTGCGGGACTAGCTCACCGGCGTGCCGGTTTGGAGTGACTGAGTGAACTTGTCACAACAGTGAAAAAGGGCGGCGGTTATACGCGGATAATGTTCCCCCGGCCGTCGAACGAAATGAGCAACACCATGTCTGTTGTTGCACAACAAGCGGATTGGCGGGTGTAAAACACGACCGTGTTGCAATCTTTACAAATGAGGATGGTACGCTACAAGCGGGTTCTTCTCATCTGTCTGTTTGTGTGTTGCTTCCACATGTAGTACGTGAACGGCCTGGTTTTTATCTTCTTTGTTTGTGCAAGAGACTCCAATCTCCACCGCACATCTTTTTGATTCACGCCCAAACACTACTCTTAAGTTCCCCTGAATTCTGTATTTCCACGATTCATACATAAGTATACGTGTTTAGCTACGGCTTTGATTTATCAAGTAAATTCAGGTAAATATCCAAAAGGAAAGTGGTATCGTTCATCGTTCAATATACCACATTTCTGTAAATAAGCTTTGCTTTTAGTTTGCAATGGTGTCATTCCCCAGGAGGGGTATCTCGCCCTCCGGATTGTTCCACAGATCAGTGTCTCACCTGTGCCACAGGTGTCGGCCGGGGGCTCATCAGGCGCTCTCCTCGGGCTCTAAAAATAGCCCCGTCGACGCGCCACTCCCGCCCCAACAACACGGGGCATGTGTGAAAATGATAAATCAAACCCGGAGCCCTTTCGTTTAACAGACTTCCTCACCGCGCCTGAGTCATATCTGCGAGGCGCATAGCCAAAACTCCTCTGAAGAGTTTTCTCCGGAGCGTAAGGCGTCACCGGCCCGCTCGACCCCCGAGGACTGCGTCAGACAATGGCCCTAGTGATCCTGGTGAAAGGGAAAAGAAAACACAGGGGCTGCTATGGTAACCCGCAACGATAGGGAGAGGCAACCTGCTGGTTCGGATGATGGAGTGACAATGGCCCCGTCTGATTTCTAGTCAGTCCACTTGTGTTGTTCTTACATTACATTACATGACAGTCATTTAGCAGACGTTTTTATCGAAAGCGACTTAGACTCAGGTAGAAGTACATTAATTCAGGCAAAAGTGTAAGGGAAAAAGTACAATAAGTTGGCAAACAATATGCAACAATATCTACAACAATATATACCTATCTATAATATAAGACTTAATTGACGCTACGAGGAAGGATCCGGGAAGTGTGTCCTGAAGAGATGGGTTTTCAGCCTGCGGCGGAAGATGGGGAGTAAACAGCAATTTTCCATACGCGGTGTGGAAAATTGAGGTTCTGGATGGACAGAGGCCTGGTCTGGCCTGTTGACACCCTGGTTGGCCTCATCTAGAGATGATAACCTCATCCATAACTTTGCTGCCACTGAAGCGAGAGAGCATGTCCGTCACGTATATCTTTATTTATGTATGGACAGATCAGTGCGCTGTTACTTTAAGTCGTCAAGGGCTTTGCCCTTTTTCATTGGCCGAGTTCAGGACCATTTTTATCACCTATGCAAACTATGAAGCTTTGAGAGACTTGACAGAGTCACAGATCTTCCAGTTCCTGCTGGCTCGGATGTATCTCACACACCCAACCCTAACCGGTTCCCAGTACCAGATTGGCAAATACAACTGACACTCGGACAATGTGAGGCGTTCATTGTTGAAACCCGTTTTAGTGACCACAGTGGAGAGAACACAAGACCTGGTGGCCCGGGCACTTTTATGTGGGGGAGAATTCATCAGGCTACAGCTTTTATCTTCTTAGTTCAATCGGGTGGACGCACACCGATAGACCGCCAACGGAAGCAGTTGGGAAAGTCACTCACGGCGTCGGTTTTCAGTTTTACCACCGAGCTGGGCCCCCCCCCCCAGACCTCGGCCCCCCCCACCCCAGACCTCGGCCCCCCCCCACCCCAGACCTCAGATGGACCATGTAGCACCATCGTTATGCACACATGTCGCCATGAACATGATTGAATCTTTTTTTTTCTACCTACCCTTTTTTTTACTATTTACTATTTTTTACTTTATTTCCAAGGTGGTTGGCTCACGTGTTGGTTTAATGGCGCACACAGACGCAAATAAAGTAAAAGCTAAAAGCACATATATGTATAGAACAGGAAAAGTGTGTCGAAACGTAGTCAAAAGGAGAGTTGGAAAGTCATTTCATGATATATGGTCCACCATGCACCGGTCCAAACCAGTACAGGCCTGTCCTCTGTGAACCATCATTTCTTATGACATAATTTCTCCAGAGCAGATATTTTTAGCGAGGGCGCATGTTTGTTGTTGTTGTGTGTAATATGGGCTGCTTAATAAAGCCTGAAATATGCCGGCCATTTTAGGGTTTCCTGGTATTAGCGTAACTCCCTTTTCCTCTCCGGGCTTCTGACAGTGAGCCCATTCAAGCCGTCGCAGGCTTCAGTCAAACCACTGCCACAACATGTTCTTAATGGACTCGGATTTCATGAAATGCCTTCCCCAAAGCAATCTATCAGACACTCTGTGACCTGCCAAGACTCTGACCTCCAAAGTGTACTTGGATGGAAACGGCAGACCCTGATTGCAGCACATGTACATTCAGAGGTATTCACCTTCAGACATCAATCGTCGTTTCAGTTTTTCAAGACGCTGATTGTGGACAACGCTTGTCCAGCTCGGCTCAGGCGCGGGGGGGGGGGGAAGGGGGTGAGCGATCATTATTATTACACTGCTTTATGTCTCTGGCGGTGGGAGCTGTGTGAGTTAGAGGCCAACGAGAGGGGAAGCCAGGAGGGGGGCTGAGTAGGACTGCTGACTCGGACTCGGGCGCTCCATCTCTGGGCCCAGGCAGGCAGACAGACCTCCAGCTGAACCGCAGCCTGCTTGGAGAAAAAAGGTTGTGGATGAAGTGCTGAGGCAGCACTGCAGTCCTGGCCCATTTCACCCCCGGGTGGAGTTTCCAGAGTTGTACCGGAGCTCCAGAGACCAGAGAGTGGCGGTGGGATTCCAGCCAGTCGGATGATACTATCGTACACCACTGTGACGAGTACACGAGGTGGGGGGGGTATCCTTTTTTAACTCCTTTCCAAAACGATGCAGCCGTTTTGTAGGTCTGGAACATCTGAGATTCATTTGCACCATTAAGTACATGCGATCACTGCCATTAGTCCACCAATTTCAAGATAAAAAAAGTGTCACGCTGGATGTCAGGGAACACGCAGCGAACACCCGAGATTCCCGGGATTCCTCGGGCGGTTAGCAGCGAAGCGATAAGGGGAATGGCTAGGTGAGACTCCCCCACACCCCCTTGGTGCTTTGACAGCCGTTTTCCCCGGGCTGATACACGGAGGTGCATGTTTGAGCGCCAGACGGACATAAAGAACCACGCTGCTTTTTATGAGCACTGCGATTTATCCACCAAACAAGCGCCCTCGAGCTTTGTGGGCCTAATTTATGACACCGGATAGATGAAGGCGGGCTATTGGCCACTGCAGTTTGGATGTTTGGCGTGGGCCCATAGGTAGTTTCAGTGGCAGTAAAAAAAAAATGCGTAAAATATTAGCATCGTTTAAAAAAAAAAGGGAATTGGGTGTCTTTTCCAAACGCGGTTCACTGGAAAGCCATTGCTTTGGCCGACCTTAGGACAAGTACTCTGGGAGGATCGTTGGAAGTCAGGCTTCAAGAAACATCGCTCCGCTGAGATGGACAGGAAACGACTCAAAGATTCGTAAACCAAAGCTGTCAATTTTGTCTAAATGCTTACAAAAATATTGAGAGGATGGAAGGAAACGCTAAACAAACTGTAGGTGGAGAGCCTGTCTAAATCTGTCTGAATCACATTTTTTATTTGTATTATCGTTGGGTGTTGGGCATGTCAGTCGTTACAACAACTTTTCGTACATTTGGCATCGATGGACGTTTTCATCCAAAAAATAACATGATTTGAAAAATGGTTGAAAGATTGGTGAAAAATCATGGTAAATAAATGCCCCGCCCCTTCCTGCTGATTGGACGACTGTTGGTGAGCTCAGTGCTCACATTTCCATGGGCTTGGTTATCAGATGAAGCCAGGTCAGGTTCCTGACTTCCTGTGTAACATTGCCGAAGTCCCCTGACACACACACACACACACACACACACACACACACACACACACACACACACACACACACACACACACCAGCACGTAAGCTATTTGAATACACTTTTTTTGTTTGAACTAATACCGACCATATATAAGGGTGAACCTGAACACAAGTACTATCCACGTGGGTCCCTGTTAAAGTTCTTAAAGTTACGGTAAACTTCACCTACATTGGACATGGGGCTTCTACGGAAGACACACACACACACACACACACACACACACACACACACACACACACACACAGGCTTTGTTTTGACCACTTCCCAAAGACATGGCCCCCGTCAGGTACCCGGTCTGTGTGAGAGTGTGTATGTATGTATGTGTGTGAGAGTGTATGTGTGTGTGTGTGTGTGTGTGTGTGTGTGTGTGTGTGTGTGTGTGAGTGGTCCCCGAGGGCCACAGAGTTTGTCAGCCCTCGTTCTTTCTTCTCCTCCTCTCCTCGTGACGGACGCCGCTCCCATCGCCACGCGTGAACTGATGTGAATCGGGACGGTGGGGAGGTGCCACCCCCCCCCCCCCGCCCAACCTACCCCCCCACCCCCATCCCCACCCCCACCCCTCCTGGAAAGGATCTGGCAGAGAGAGGGGCTGAGAAATGGGATTGGCCTCTGACCCCCCCTCCTCAGAGGTGGAAATGTGATCCTGCTATCTCTATTGAGGGAGGGGGAGGAAGGTGGGGGAGGGGCGGCCACACCACACCACACCACTCCACACACCCCTGATAAGAGCTTCCTGCTGGTTGGCCCACCATGTCGCACCTTGAGCCACTGGGTGTCGGAAAGGCAGATGCTCATCACCTTTGGAACTGAATCTGCGTTTTCGTTTATTTTTGCTTTATTATATTTTCTCGCGGCTTTTAGTGTTACCAGAGGTTACTTTTCTACGAAAAGATTTTGGCATCTTACCACAGTAAAAATTTAACAGTAAAGTGCATAGTTATATACATCGTATACACATATACAGTGGTTAAATAAGATGTAAAACAGTCTACTAGTTATTTACATTTAGGGCATTTGGCAGACGCTTTTATCCAAAGCGACTTACAAGGTGTACATTAGTTGAAGAAACAACTAAAATGAGTTATAAAACCGGGTATAAAATAACTAATAGAGTAGGTATGAGATATGTGCAGAATTATAGGTATATATATATATATATATCTAGATATATATATATATATATCTAGATATATATATATATCTATATATATATAAGATATATATATATATATATATATATATATATATATAGATATATGTATATACAAGTAAGTAAACAAGTATCAACAGGTAGTGAGCAGGGGTATGCAGTAATATCAACAGTTGTAGATAAATAAATATATATATATATATATATACACAGCAGGTAGTGAGCAGGGGTATGCACTTATATATTATACAAAGTACTTCACTTGTGAAGTACCATTCCCTTTGACAATCATAATAAATGCTAAATGCACACCATCCCTCCAAGCCATAGTTCTAAACACACACACACACACACACATGCATTGTTTACAACAATATACCGATCGTCACATACTAATACGACTGATATACATACCGATATATACATACCCCCTGGCCGACCTAGCTCTCCCATTACACGGCGAAGACTTCAAATGCCACACCTGTGTGTTCTTGGGTCGGCTGGCTTGTTGTTATTGTTATTGTTGTTTCCATGCCCCGAAATGATCAAAAATGACCCAAGAGCTTATCCACCTAGCGCACCGCTACTGCTACCTATATCGCCAGCGCCAAACAAGCCACTACGGTGGATGCAAACCAGCTGGTGGCGGCGGCGTGACGCCATGGCTGCTAACCTGCGGAGATTTAAATCCTGTTGGCGTTACGCTCTTTACCCTCGTCTGTACCTTTTTATTAGGGGTGTGTGTGTGGTGTGTGTGTGTGTGTGTGTGTGTGTGTGTGTGTGGTGTGTGTGTGTGTGTGTGTGTGTGTGTGTGTGTGTGTGTGTGTGTGTGTGTGTGTGTGTGTGTGTGTGTGTGTGTGTGTGTGTGTGTGTGTGTGTGTGTGTGTGTGTGTGTGTGTGTGTATTTACCACCTGAGTCTGGGAAGAGGCTTAATCAACCTGTGTGTGTGTGTGAGAATTTACCACCTGAGTCTGGGAAGAGGCTTAATCAACCGGGCTGTGTGTGTGTAAATTTACCACCTGAGTCTGGGGAGCGGCTTAATCAACCGGGCTGTGTGTGTGTGTGTGTGTCCGCGTGCATGTGTGTGCGTGTGATCCGTGACACTGCCGCTTTTACGATGATGTATCGTTTAATTGGGCTAAATCGTTAAAGCTGGCTGTAATTGATACCATAAAATGGAGTGGGCTGGCGGCCTGCCAGCGGAGCTCTGCTGGGTACCAGAGAGGAGGTAAGGCGAGAGCAACACACACAGCCTCACCTGACTGAGGCCCAGCTTCTACTCTATCACACTGGGCCGTCTGTTTGCCTGCAGGACTAAGCAGCCCTGTCTGCTACCATGGAGCAGAAAGCAGCAGCAAAATGAAAAGGAGGGATTTTAATTTTTTTATTTTTTTCGGACTGTGTGTGTGTGTGTGTGTGTGTGTGTGTGTGTGTGTGTGTGTGTGTGTGTGTGTGTGTGTGTGTGTGTGTGTGTGTGTGTGTGTGTGTGTGTGTGTGTGTGTGTGTGTGTGTGTGTGTGTGTGTGTGTGTGGTGTGAGAAGCGAAAAAAGTGTACGTGTGTGAAGCGAAAAAAGTGTGCGTGTGGCAGTCTGGTATTTCCTGCAAAGAGTTTCCTCCTACCGTCAGAGCGGAACCACCCTGGGCCCCTCAGCGGTACAACCCACAGGCTGACCCGGTACTGCTGAGAGAGAGAGAGAGAGAGAGAGAGAGAGAGAGAGAGAGAGAGAGAGAGAGAGAGAGAGAGAGAGAGAGAGAGAGAGAGAGAGAGAGAGAGAGAGAGAGAGAGAGAGAGAGAGAGAGAGAGAGAGAGAGAGAGAGAGAGAGAGAGAGAGAGAGGAGAGAGAGAGAGAGAGAGGAGAGAGAGAGAGAGAGAGAGAGAGAGAGAGAGAGAGAGAGAGGCCGTTATTGAGGCAGAGTCTACCTGAGCCAAGACGGTGTCTCTGTTTTACTCCAGGCTAACGGGGCAGACATCCAGAAGCCTGGACTAGTCTAGTGTTTGTCTGAACCCTCATCCCTCTCTTGTTTATGAGAGAGTTTAGTGCCGTTTTCTGTTGCCCATTTCATTATGCATTTGCTTGTGCTTGGAGTGGAGATGGAGAGAGCGAGAGAGTCCAGAAACCCCCGCCAGGATTCCTGTGCTATCGGGCTGCCTTAATCTGCGCAGAGGCTGACGAGAGCAGTCTGCCAGGAGGGGGGAGGCGTACGGCCTCTCTCTCTCTCCCTCTCTCTCTCTCTCTCTCTCTCTCTCTCTCACTCTATCTGGGCCCTTCTGGCTGACTGTAGGGGTGGGTGGTGTTAGCTGGGGTTTGGGTTTGGGACGGGGACGGGACGGGACTGCATGTCTTCTTGTCTTCTGCCCCCGAGTCCCAGCTGGGCCTGGTTAGTCCGGTCCGTGTTGTCAGAGGAGGAGCTCCTTAGCACGGGCTGTCAGATCCACACAGGCTCCCCCCCCCCCCCCAGGAGAGAGGTGGAGGAAGGTGGGTAAAAACAAAAAAAAACTCTCTCACTCTGCCTCTGGAACCTGTGAGCACCGTAGGAGCCTAGCAGCAGCGTGAGGGAGCTGATAATAGGGAGAAAGCGTGGTGTGAAGTGGGAGCAGAGCAGGGACAGAACAACCGTGGCTCCATTTCTAATAGAACATGTGGCTGGGTTGGGGCTTTACTGGCCTATCTGTCATCGGCGTTATGAAGGACTCCCTGGAGTCAGGGAAGCCCTGTGTGTGGGCCCTCGCCTTTACAATAACCGACAAGCTAATATCCAGTCAAATCACGTGTCATGTCTTTCTTTTCTTTTTGTTTTTTTCCTTTTTCCTTTTTTTTTTTCTTGTGCATTCTTCCTGGCAGGAGACGGTGGTTTTCCCTCCCTCAGTCTGAAGGGGCCAACTGATTAATATGGCCCACTTGAAATGATGTCACACTCTTCTAGTGTCTCCGTCTCTTCATTCTAAGTGTGGTAGAGAGAGAGCGAGAGAGCGCGAGAGAGAGAGAGAGAGAGAGAGAACGAGAGAGAACGAGAGAGAACGAGAGAGAGAGAGAGAGAGAGAGAGAGAGAGAGAGAGAGAAGAGAGAGAGAGAGAGAGAGAGAGAGAGAGAGAGAGAGAGAGAGAGAGAGAGAGAGAGAGAGAGAGAGAGAGAGAGAGAGAGAGAGAGAGAGAGAGAGAGAGAGAGAGAGAGAGAGGTGTCGGAGACCAAGAGTAAAGAGGCGGAAGAGAAAGGAGGAGGATAGGGAGGAGAGAGTGGATAGGGGGGGGAGAGAGAGAGAGAGAGAGATAGAGAGAGAGAGAGAGAGAGAGAGAGAGAGAGAGAGAGAGAGAGAGAGAGAGAGAGAGAGAGAGAGGTGTCGGAGACCAAGAGTAAAGAGCTTTGAGTATGACAGGAAGGGCAGGAAGGAAGGGAGAAGAGGGGCGTGAGAGATGAGTCGGCCCCACAGCAGAAGAGCACGTCTGAGGTTCGTGTGAGCGGCTCAAAAAGTGACCGACCGATTGAGATGGAGGGAGATGGAGTTCGACCGCCGGCGGTATTGCGAGTGTGCAATCACAATGTGTGAGTGTGCCTTGCCTTGCGCACCTAGTTTTAATGATGTGTATATAATCGACGTGTGTGTGTTCATCGATGTAGTGTAGTGTGTGTGTGTGTGTGTGTGTGTGTGTGTGTGTCCCCCTGTGTGTGGCTGGTGTTTCCTGCAGTGAAATCCGAGTCCGTAGTGGAATGTGTGAACCACATCTGAGTCCACTCTCGCCCCCCCCCCCCCCTATGCCCTCCCTCCACTCGCTCGGCAGCACCGCACTGTAAACAGCTAGCCGTCGCGAGGTGTAGCCCTAGCGAGGTGTAGCCCTAGCGAGGTGTAGCCCTAGTGAGGTGTAGCCCTAGCGAGGTGTAGCCCTAGCGAGGTGTAGCTGCAAGCGCTGCCGTGTGTCACTGTAGTTTGATGCACTGCCGGCGACGAGAGAGAGAGAGAGAGAGAGAGAGAGAGAGAGAGAGAGAGAGAGAGAGAGAGAGAGAGAGAGAGAGAGAGAGAGAAGAGAGAGAGAGAGAGAGAGAGAGGAGAGAGAGAGAGAGAGAGAGAGAGAGAGAGAGAGGAGAGAGAGAGAGAGAGAGAGAGAGAGAGAGAGAGAGAGAGAGGAGATGAGAGAGAGAGAGAGAGAGAGAGAGAGAGAGAGAGAGAGAGTGCGTGCGTGCGAGCTCCCAGGAACGCGTATTAAGAATGTCACCATATGGGATGGAGCTACAGATACACTAGCACTAACATAACCCAAGATGTTATTGGGTTATGTTATTGGGTAATATTATGGTCGTCATGTGTCCATTTTCCCAACTGTATTTGTTTTACCTTTATCTGCCTCTCCCACACATTTCTCTTTTTCGGCTGTGTGTGTGCGTGTGTGTGTGTGTGTGTGCGCGGGGGTTTAGACTAAGGGGTTAATTGTAGTGTGACCTCGCTAATGTCTTTCCCTGGCTTGTTATCTTGATTGGGTAATTAATTCTGGGCTCACTCTCCTCAGTCACTCTAGTGCTCGCTCGCTCTCACACACACACACACACACACACACACACACACACACACACACACACACACACACACACACACACACACACACTCCTGAACTTAGGAACCCCCCCACATTCCTCTAACCCTGAAGCTGACCCATCACATTACTTTTTAACTTCTCATCCTCCTCTCTCTCTCTGTCTCTCTCTGTCTCTCTCTGTCTCTCTCTCTCTCTCTCTCTCTCTCTCTCTCTCTCTCTCTCTCTCTCTCTCTCCTCTCTCTCTCTCTCTCTCTCTCTCTCTCTCTCTCTCTCTCTCTCTCTCTCTCTCTCTCTCTGTGTCTCTGTCTCTGTCTCTCTCTCTCTCTCTCTCTCTCTCTCTCTCTCTGTCTCTCTGTTTGTCTCGGTCTCTCTGTTTGTGGCTCTCTCTCTCTCTTTCTCTGTCTTTTTCTCTCTCTCTCTCTCTCTCTCTCTCTCTCTCTCTCTCTCTCTCTCTCTCTCTCTCTCTCTCTCTCTCTCTCTCTCTCTCTCTCTCTCTCTCTCTCTCTGTCTCTATCGTGTGCTCATTTGCTCTACCTTTTGGAGCATGCTGGCTCATTCTGCAGGATGGAGATATTGTGCTTCCTATCAGTTCTGTTGGTTACGTTTCCATGGCGACGTTTCTCCAACATCTTATCACTCTTCTAACCAGCCTGCAGATGAGGAAGTGAACAGGACATGCTCTCTCTCTCTCTCTCTCTCTCTCTCTCTCTCTGTCTCTGTCTCTCGCTCTCTTCTCTCCCCTCCCCTCCCTCCCCTGTTTCTTTATACTCCCTCTCCTCATCCAAACACCCTTAACATACACACACACACACACACACACACACACACACACACACACACACACACACACACACACACACCACACACACACACACAGGCGGTGGATGTCCCTGTTTGGGCATGATGAAGGGCAGATCAGCAGGGCTGATAAGAGGAGGAATGCTGCTCACAGAGGAAGGCCTGTCTCCTGGGGAGACGCCGCGCACCGTGGCGATGTATGGAAAAAGTGTTACACACACACACACACACACACACACACACACACACACACACTTCCCTCTTCTCTCCCACGGCCAGCTGTCCCCCCCCCCCCCACCACCCCATAGTGAGGTGACAAGATGGAGGGGGGGGGGGGGGTAGGCGGTGGGGGCTAGGGATGAGATCTAGATCCTCTGACCCGGGCATGCCCGTTCAAGTCCTCTGCCCCCCTCTGAAGCTTGCCCCTTTCTCTCTCTCTCTCTC
>CM051004.1:16091615-16096615 GCA_027704905.1 Muraenolepis orangiensis | reverse complement strand
TGTGTGTGTGTGTGTGTGTGTGTGTGTGTGTGTGTGTGTGTGTGTGTGTGTGTGTGCATATGTGCACACACACACACGCACAAGCCCCCAAGTCCACTACTGTACAAACACAGAAACTACTGGCCTGGTCCAAAAACCACATCACAGACTGCCCTCTGAGTGAGAGAGACAGACAGAGAGACAGACAGACAGAGAGAGGAGAGGATAGAGAGAGAGAGAGAGAGAGAGAGAGACTGTCTCCATGAGAGTGTTTGATCTACTTCCCATAAGTCAGCATGTTCCCTATAAAAAAAAATAGCAGTAGTGTCAGGAAGATGTTTTCCTTGAGTCCAGATATTGGTGTGTGTGTGCGCGGGCATGCGTGTGTGATCGTGCGCATGCATGCGTGTGTGAGCGTGCGTGTGTGAGTGCGCGCACGTGTGTGTGAGCATGCGCATGCATGTGTGTGTGTGTGTGCGCATGCGTGTGTGTGTGAGCGTGCGCATGCGTGTGTGTGTGTGTGTGTGTGTGTGTGCGCGCATGTTTATGTGTGTGTCAAAGCGTTCTGGCCCCCAGTGTGTTCTCTGATTTATTGACAGGCCTTGCAGTGATAGCAGAATTCCTTAGCGTCAAATGCCTTCTTTGAGTGCCTCTAACTGCCTGTACGCTTTATGGAGCGTGATCTCTCACACTTTATGTGTCTCATTTTTATATATTTTTGTCTTGGGGGGGGGGGGGGGGGGGGGACGACAGTGGGGGGAGGGGGGCGATGGTTCGTTCTCTGGTTAAAAAAACAGGGCAGATTGTGCGGGACTTAGACGAGATGTCTTAAACGACGCAGTCACTCACATTTCATTTGGTTTGGGGAGTCAAATGTTTTATGGTTGTTTTAAACTAGTCGCACGGGGAGGGACATAGAAGTGGCCAGTAGCCTTTATACATTATATTATATTCATGTATATATATATATTTACATATTTATATATGTAAGGTCACTTACGTGGCTTGAGTTGTAGCACACTGTGGTTAGAAACGAGTGAGGATGATGATGGTGGTGATGATGGTGATGGTGGTGACAATGATGGTGTGATTTGTGATGCTGATGGTGTGATTGGTGATGGTGGTGGTGATGAACAAAATGTCTCTAGGGTTTTCATCCAAAGCCCCCAACAGGCCTCTGGAGCTACGATAAGATCGATCGATTTTTTGATATTTGATATTATGATGCCTTCACTTTTTCACCAAATTGTCACAATTGTCCAATTAAACCAGATCACACGGATGTAATTGTAATACTGCCGTTTGCGCCTGTTGTTCCCAACCCCGTAATGCAACTCTGTGCACACACACACACACACACACACACACACACATATGCAGGCAGGGGTCACATGACGCATGTCGTTGCAGCGTAATCCATTACGTTCAACGTAATAGGAACCGCTGTATATCAAGGGTCTACCGGGGGAAAGACGTTTTGTCATGGCTAATTTTCAGCTCCCTTGTAGCCGTTATTGTTTCTGATCACGGCTGCATAGTTTCCGACCATGGCCAGGAGTAGTTGCTCCTTTAAACAGGATATCCCGCAGCGTTTGGCTTCGCTTCCAAATGGGATCCACATGAAGATTATATTGTGTCCCCATCTGCAAGTGGTTCACGTTTGAATTACTCGCGGCATGCTCTGTTGGGCTTCGGGTTCGGCTCTGCCAGAGAACAGAACGCTCCCGCAACTTGTGGTGTGTGTGTGTGTGTGTGTGTGTGTGGTGTGTGTGTGGTGGTGTGTGTGGTGTGTGTGGTGTGGTGTGGTGTGTGTGTGTGTGTGTGTCACTCCCAATAATAAGGTCACAGAAACACACCATGAAGAAGTAGGTCAGCTAGTTGGATGACTACGACGATGATGACGACGAAGGCGCTGTGGCATCTTGCCTCGCGACTCCCGCTCACGTCACAATCTGGTAGTTTCGGAATGACGTCGATCGAAAGGGCATTACAAAAATAAAACACCAGCGGTTGGCTTAGCGCTTGTGTGTGTGGATTCCATACGCTACTCACTTTTAGATATGATACTCGGGTATGTAATGTTTATTTTAGGAAGCGAAACGCGTCACCGTAAGCGAGCGTGTAAACGCGTCACCGTAAGCGAGTGTGTAAACGCGTCACTTATTGTTGTCTTGTCAACAACCCCCGGGGAATTGGTATCCTTTCCGAATATCTAACGCCGTGTCAAAGTGTTTCTGACCCGGCGGGGTGGGTTACGTTTGAAGCAATGGAAAGAGGTTGAAAGGTCCGAGACCCGTGCTGATGGTTTCTTCTCATGAATATGTGGGGGGGGGGGGGGGGAAGTGGTGTGAAATAATTGTATGTGTGTAATGTAATGTAATGTAATGTATGGAGGTTCTGCTCTCTGGTTCTTTGAGGCAGCAAAATCCTGTCCAGATTCACACATTGTTGCAAATGCTATTTTTAATCTGCTTAAACATGCAATTTAAAGTACAGTGGATCTTTCTTTCTTTCTTTCTTCACGGCAGGCGGTGACACGTCTCGCATTACAAAACATAATTATTATAATTGGGGAACAAGGGGATTACTTCATGTAATTACATAGCAGGGCGGGAGTGAGCGAATTGGGATCATTACGCTCTTGCCCTGGTGATGAATTGCATTCGCAGCCATCGGTAATCAGTTGAGAAATGTTGCCACTTATAAGCTAATTACCTGCGTTCGATCCTAAATCTGAATGATGGGTCGCTTTCTACAACCCATTTGTCAGGCAGGCAGGCAGGCAGGCATCAGCCCAAGGGAGAGGCCATGGAGCTTGTGAATGTTTTAAGGGTGTATTACAATCTACTCACCTGCTACTGATTCAATATCCCCCCAGGTGTGGAATGGGTAGAGAGGAGGAGGTGGAGGGGTGGGGGGGGGGGGGAGAGTGTAGAAAACTTGCCTTGTACGTGCTCTCCCTTATGCGTGCCTTTCTGACTGACTGACAGACAGACTGGGAGAGGAGGGGGTGGAGAGAGAGAGAGAGAGAGAGAGAGAGAGAGAGAGAGAGAGAGAGAGAGAGAGAGAGAGAGAGAGAGAGAGAGAGAGAGAGGAGAGAGAGAGAGAGAGAGAGAGAGAGAGAGAGAGAGAGAGAGAGAGAGAGAGAGAGAGAGAGAGAGAGAGAGAGAGAGAGAGAGAGAGAGAGAGAGAGAGAGAGAGAGAGAGCGGGAAAAGTGATGGAAATGACAGGGAAGGCTCTTGGAGAAGGTGGAGGCTCTGGGAGGTGGTGGTGGAGGCTCTGGGAGGTGATGGAGGCTCTGGGAGGTGATGGAGGCTCTGGGAGGTGATGGAGGCTCTTGGAGAAGGTGGAGGCTCTGGGAGGTGGTGGTGGAGGCTCTGGGAGGTGATGGAGGCTTCAGATGAACACTGTTAAAAGTGTGTTTATCGGTTGGTCAATGTGTTTGTTCTCGGCTCCATAAATGTTTTGATATATTTTTGGTTTTCGTCGTACTGCAGCGAGGAGTGAATTCTGTTAAATCCATAAACCATAAACATCTGATGATTCAGGACTTTGCTTGACTGCTCACATTAAAGACACATTAACACATAAACCGTATTCGATGGCATAATGTTCTAAAATCAGAAATGACAAACACACACACACAGACACACACACAGGGGAGAACAGGAAAATACAGCAGAAAATATAAAGGTAGAAACACACAGCACAGTTTTCCTTTCACTGTTCTCCCCCTCCTGTGGTGGTCTCAGGCCGGATTACACTGGATCTCGCCGGGTCGGAAAATTAGCTGTGTGTGTGTGTGTGTGTGTGTGTGTGTGTGTGTGTGTGTGTGTGTGTGTGTGTGTGTGTGTGTGTGTGTGTGTGTGTGTGTGTGTGTGTGTGTGTGTGTGTGTGTGTGTGTGTGTGTGTGTGTGTGTGTGTGTGTGTGTGTGTGTGTGTGTGTGTGTCCTAGCAAGTGTATATCCTTAATGTTGATAACACGCTCTTATCACAGCTACTTAAGCAGGTGACCTGGCAGTATGAAATTGTGTTATTCATCTTGTAAATATGAATGCTTGAATGAACTGCTCTATTTTTATGTTCGCGTACCTCAGCGTTATGCTATTGTCTGCTTCTACAAATGTATACCTTGTAAGTCACTTTGGATAAAAGCCAAATGCCGTGTGTGTGTGTGTGTGTGTGTGTGTGTGTGTGTGTGTGTGTGTGTGTGTGTGTGTGTGTGTGTGTGTGTGTGTGTGTGTGTGTGTGTGTGTGTGTGTGTGTGTGTGTGTGTGTGTGTGTGTGTGGTGTGTGTGTGTGTGTGTGTGTGTGTGTGTGTGTGTGTGTGTGTGTGTGTGTGTGTGTGTGTGTGAGACACCTCCTTTCCGTGCATCAGCCGGTAGAGCAGCTCCTGTGTGTCAGGGCAGGCAGGACTGACACACAACAATTAGAGGTGTATTAAACACAGCTTCTTCTCTAGTGGCTGTCCAACATGACTGATAAGTGCGCTCTCTCTCTCTCTCTCTCTCTCTCTCTCTCTCTCTCTATCTCTCTCTCTCTCCTCTCTCTCTCTCCTCTCTCTCTCTCTCTCTCTCTCTCTCTCTCTCTCTCTCTCTCTCTCTCTCTCTCTCTCTCTCTCTCTCTCTCTCTCTCTCTCTCTCTCTCTCTCTCTCTCTCTCTCTCTCTCTCTCTCTCTCTCTCTCAGGACTTCCTGCAGGGGAACAGCACCAAGGCCCTGCAGCAACTGGGCTGGAAGCCTAAAGTCACTTTTGAGGTCGGTATGGCTTTCCATCTGAGTTGTTTTTACAATCCACGTGGAAAAACCATATATAGGTTAAAAAGTGTGTGTGTGCGTTGTTCTGCATGGATAATGTAATGAAGTCAAAACAGCGTAAAAATGTTACCCTCTTTGAGGGTGTGGACGTGTATTTTAACTCCCCCTCCCTCTTCTTCTCCCCCCCCCCCAGGAGCTGGTGAAGGAGATGGTGGACTCCGACATGGAACTCATGAAGAAGAATCCAAACGCTTGAGTCTGGCT
>CM051004.1:16084115-16089115 GCA_027704905.1 Muraenolepis orangiensis | reverse complement strand
GCTGTTATATACGTCGAAAAGGTAAATAACTAAATAACGTCTCACGTATAGGCCAACATATATGCGTTTATTTGTATGCCTTGTGTATTGTGTATTTTTTATAAAAATAAGAATTGTTATTATTTGCGGGAAATAGGCCTACTGCTTTGGCAAATATAGAAACATATAAACCCGAACCAAGGACGACGCTCGGTCCATTCATCCATAAAAGGAAACAACAATTTGATTAAAGAAAACATATGCAGGCGTATTATCCTAATTTAAACATAATAATTCGATTCGATAACTCTTTTATTAATGCATTGGATATTGGTTATTAGAACGACTGACTGTTATGGATATCGGTGCGTTTAGCATACAACTTTTAATTCAACTTCAATTTAATCATCTAATCTAATCTCATCTAATTTTGCTATTTGACCTTAATTGACGTTCGTTTTCTTGATCACATCTTACTACTCTTCGGTCGGTAAACCAGTACAAATGGAGTTTTATTTTATTTATTTTAAGGAGAGCAACGCGTTGACCAGTTGCATTTTAATCATAGCTATAGATAAATACATATAGATGAAAATGGCCACAGGCCTGCAGATACACATCGAATGCATTGTAAAGAATCACGAATAGCTGCGTTGTGTGGTCTGGTTAATCCTAATTACAGACAGACAGACAGACGGTGATAAAGTGGCTCTTCTTACACCAGGAGGGAGGGGAGCGGACTGGACCTAAATACACTGAATGACTATCTATCTATCACTCTTTTAGGCTATAGGTACATTTCTAAATTACTGATATTTTTTTTAGGTGTTAGCCTTAAACTGAATTGAACTTGACTACTTGACTTGACTAATCAATAATTAACATACAATGCACACGTATCGTCCTTGGACGGTGGCAGAAAGTTGAAGCAGTTTTTGTCAGAACTTCTTGCCCACATCGCCCTGTGTTCGGGATTCTATCTAAAAGATTATACAACTCCTATTAATGTCATTACTTTATAAAAGCCCTATACCAATTTAATACAACAGGTGGTGGATATTTAGATTGTATTTCTGAATATTCTGGGGCACATATACACATATAGTATGCTGTATTTAAGCTGATACTTATTACTATATTATATATAGTATATTATATAGTATATTATATATTAGGTCTGAAGTGACAACCACCTGCTACAGTCTTTTTTGTATAAGCAGCCATAAAAATAATGAATTATTATTTATATTTGTCAATCATATATGTGTGCAAACAACAAGCCGAGTACCAAGAATACAGCCTAAGTCACGTCAATCGGATGCTATTGATATAAAGGCTTTTGATAGGCCGGCCTAGTAGGCCTGCGATCAATACTGCTATACCACGTCACGTGACGGTGTCTCGTGACGTCCCGTCGGTCGCTTCGCTCGGTTCATCTCTGTTCATCTCGGTTCCTCTCGGTTCCTCTCGGTTTCAGATCCACGAAGCGGATATGACAGCTCTTTAATCTTAATCTAAATCTGGAGGATTGGATCCTCTTTATTGACCACATAGTGAAATGTGTTTCTCTGCATTCAACCCATCATATGAGGAGCAGTGTTTACCTTTAGAGGTCCACGTCTAGAGGCCCACGTCTATAGAGGCCCACGTCTAGAGGCCCACGTCTAGAGGCCCACGTCTATAGAGGCCCACGTCTAGAGGCCCACGTCTATAGAGGCCCACGTCTAGAGGCCCATGTCTATAGAGGCCCACATCTAGAGGCCCACGTCTATAGAGGCCCACGTCTATAGAGGCCCACATCTAGAGGCCCACGTCTAGAGGTCTAGAGGCCCACGTCTATAGAGGCCCACGTCTAGAGGTCTAGAGGCCCACGTCTATAGAGGCCCACGTCTAGAGGCCCACGTCTAGAGGTCTAGAGGCCCACGTCTATAGAGGCCCACGTCTATAGAGGCCCACGTCTTGCTGCATGCAGTGCGTCCTCTCTGCCGGCCTCGGTCTAATTTAATGAAGGCAGAGGCTACAGCCTTTAACGGTTCTTGTTGCGATAGTGTTGGTCCCCAGTGCTCTCTACGACTCCGAGTGGGGTTGACATCTCTCTCTCTCTCTCTCTCTCTCTCTCTCTCTCTCTCTCTCTCTCTCTCTCTCTCTCTCTCTCTCTCTCTCTCTCTCTCTCTCTCTCTCTCTCTCTCTCTCTCTCTCCGTTTGCGTGACTTAGTTAAACTCTAGCCTATATATACGCCTCTCTATATCAGTTAAAAGGTGTATTCCTTTCTGATATAGCGGCTATATAGCTCAGCGGTGGAGCCGTAGCCATTCCAATGAGGCCCTATAGTGTCTGCGCTTTAGATGACAGGGTTTAGGAACGATTGTACATTATGTTCAGATTAGTTGCTCAGATTGCAATCGATAGCCATATTGTATTAAAAATAGTAAGCTATGAAGTTAGATTACACGCTACTGAATGTCTGCAACACTCTAAATCAATATCATAATAATAGTATTATTATAATAATTATAATAATAATTATAATAATAATATATAGACCTATAGGACTAATGTAATCAATTAAAAAAATTGTTAATAGTTTGATTCATCATTACCACCAGCGTTTCTATGGTGGATGATGTACGGCCTCAAATGAAGGGGGGGTTAATCCAGATTGGTTTAAATCCCGTTTGGCCCCCATGTATTCACACGGTGTAGCCGACACGTAAACACGCGCTGTGCACGTGTTGAGCGTTCCGGTGAGGGGGGGGGGGGGGTCCTCTCCCCCTCCACCCCTCCCCCCTCCCCCCGAGAGCCGAGAGCCGAGAGCCGAGAGCCACGGAACTCAACGGGCTTATTTATATACACTGAACACATAAACGGTTGTTTGGGCAAAAACATAATTGAACAGAAAGAAAAAGAGAAAAAAAGTACCTTGATCACACTCATGCACAATTACCGCTGTGATTGTTGAAACTGACTTCCAACACACACACACACACACACACACACACACACACACACACACACACACACACACACACACACACACACACACACAGAAGGTTATATAAGGCTGTGTATGGCCTGTGAAGAAAAGTGCAAAGATAAATGCCAAAATAACTGCTGAATGTTTAGGCAAAACGGCGATATTTCTATCTATAATTCATAACGTATAGGCCTATTTTGTGTCAGGATCTGCGCAGGCGCAGTGCGGTGGTTGCCGTTCCCCTCCCTGGTCGCCTCTCCCAGGGCCCTATGGCGCTGTACACTCTAGTGGTCTCCCGCCAGCACACATCTGGCGAGGGGCGATATGTTTCAATCAAGCGGCTTGTAAATAACCCTCGACGGCCCTTCACAACAACAGCCTGTCACCGCTGCCGGCTGGCTGACTGGATTCCGGGTTGCACTGCATGCTTCTGCTTTTAACACAACCTTAGGCCCACCTGTAGCGACGATGAAATACAGACAGACAGACAGACAGACAGGCAGACAGACAGACAGACAGACAGACAGACAGACAGACAGACAGACAGACAGACAGACAGACAGACAGACAGACAGGGGGTCCATATCACAATAAGTGCTGACAATGTGTTTTACGGAGAGAATGGACGAGGCCTCGCTGGCTCTGATGCTATAAAGGAACAGGACACACATCTATTGAGTTCTATATATGAGTTCCTATTTAGTGTCATAGTCCACACTAAATAGGAACTAATAGTCGCTATATGATTCAATAGATCGTGCGATATATATATCTCATGTAATAGGCCTGTAATCAGGGCCAATCACCCTTCAAATAGGACGGGCCATGAACCAAGTTGACCTGCAACGTGCTGTGTTCATATATATATATATATATATATATATATATATATAGATCTATATCATCTATAACTATATCTATATATATATCTATATCTATATCTATAGATATATATCATCTATATCTATATCTATATGTATCTATATAGATATAGATATAGATATAGATGATATATAACTATATCTATAGATATAGTATATATATCTATCTATATAGATATAGATATAAATACATCTATAGACATATATTTATATGTATAAATAAACACATATATATATAAAGACATATATATATGTCTTTATATATATATATATATATGTTTATTTATATATAAATATATGTATATATATATATATATATATATATATATATATATATATATATATATATAGATAGATGAATATATATATACATAGTATAATTGTTTTGGTTCACTTTAAACCCCATGATTAAAGTGGTTAGTAAGCTACCTTGATTTGATAAAAAAATAAAGAAATATATACTACTACAGTTCAAATTGTGAAAACAAAATAGTTTAGTTTCAAATATACGTATATACATATATTGAGAATGGAGTGATGTGTGGTCCTTTATACACTTTATCCACATATAGCACGTCAATGTGATTTGTTATAACAAACTAAACTAATAAATCAAGTCAATCGATTTAGAACATAGATTCGACGGCACTTTATTAAACCCAAAACAATGAATGAAATGCCTTCAAAGAAAAATAACGTTTTTTGTTTTAAAAATAAACAATGAATAAAAACAAACATTAAGAAGAAGAAGAACAACAGCTGAGGCTCTGATAAGAATACGAAGGAGAAGGAGGAGGACAGGATCCCTTCAGAGTTGGTGTTTTGGTCCTCATAACTCTCTCTCTCGCTCTTATTATTATTATTATTATTATTATTATTATTATTATTATAATTATATAACCACCAACCGTTTCCCCTTTCAAATAAATTACTTCCAAATGCTATATATCATTTAGAGTTGATATCCACACAACGTCGAGACGCCGTCTGTACTTATAGAAACACTTTGCTGTTTTCATTTAAAAGTGAAAGGAGAAACTTACGTGCTTTATGGTGTTGTTACACACGCCTCACACACACACACACACACACACACACACACGCCTCACACACACGCGCGCACACACACACGCACACACACACACGCCTCACACACACACACGCG
>CM051004.1:16066615-16074115 GCA_027704905.1 Muraenolepis orangiensis | reverse complement strand
GTGAAAGCCTCTTGAGATCAAAGATCTCTTTTCAAGGTATGCTCGGTGTTACCTGCCAAGCTGGACCCATGGCAATTTGCATATTGTCAAAACAGATCCACTTACGACGCAATTGCCATGGCCCTCCACATGCCCTTTCCCACCTGGAGGGAAAGAACTGTTATGTGCGAATGCTGTTTGTGGACTACAGCTCAGCATTCAACACGATAGTTCCTGCCAAGCTCGACACCAAGCTGAGAGGTCTAGGCGTGCCCCCATCCACGTGCAGCTGGATACTGAACCTCCGTCGGACCGCCGCCAGGTGGTGAGGATGGGCAGCACCACCATCAGAGCCACTGACCCTCAACACGGGAGCCCCCAGGGATGCGTGCTGAGCCCTCTCCTCTACTCCCTCTACACCCACGACTGCATGGCTATGCACAGCTCCAACGTCATCGTCAAGTTTGCTGACGACACGACAGTGATGGGCCTGATCGCCGGCGACGACGAGACAGCCTACAGGGAGGAGGTCGGATCGCTGGAGCAGTGGTGCCAGGAGAACAGCCTCGCCCTCAACGTCAAGAAGACCAAGGAGCTGATCGTGGACTTCAGGAGGCAGAGAGGAGAGCACAGCCCTATCTCCATCGACGGTGTTGCAGTAGAGAGGGTCAGCAGCTTCAAGTTCCTCGGCGTGCACATCTCCGAGGACCTCACATGGTCCACGCACACCACACACGTGGTGAAAAGGGCCCAACAACGCCTGTATTTTCTCAGGCGTCTGAAGAAATTCAGCATGGGCCCCCGCATCCTGAGAACATTCTACAACGGCACCATCGAGAGTGTTCTGACAGGGTGTATCACCGCCTGGTACGGGAACTGCACGGCACTCGAGCGCAGAGCGCTTCAAAGGGTGGTGCGGACGGCCCAGTATATCGTTGGAGGTGAGCTCCCCTCCCTCCTGGATATATACAACCAGCGGTGCGTGGCCAAGGCCAAAACGAATCATAAAAGACATTGCCCACCCCAGCCACGAACTGTACTCACTGTTACCGTCAGGCAGGCGATACCGCAGTATCAAGTGCGTACAAATAGACTCAGAGATAGCTTCCACAGTCAGGCCATCAGGCTGCTGAACAAGGGCGTATAGCATATAACAATGTATATTTTATTACATTGATTTATATATACATATTGCTCTTTTCTGTGCTGATATATTGCATTTTAGAAATTGCATTTTTATTTTATATTTAACTTTATACATTTTGTACTTTTTTTAAAGTTTTATTCTATTCTGTTTTATTGTATTTTATCTTATTTTATAACTGCTGTCTGTCGTCGGGTATTGCACACAAGATATTTCACATCACTGGCTTGTACTACTATACTTGTAAACTGTGAAGTGACAATAAACTTGACTTGACTTGACTATCCTCTGAAAGGAAAGGCGGAGGACCAAGTAGGGCAGCTGTTCTGTTCTGATTTGTCTCCTACAATACCGTTGGAGACAAGAGGGAGTGAATGCAATACTTAATCTAGAAATCCTTATTTGAGCACAAATCGATAACTTCATTTCTATACATACTGACTTCTGAAGACACTGCATAACACTGCTCAGGGTCAACTTTCTGCTTGATGAAACAGCGGCTTTGTACAGCTCTAAGAGGCTTGGCACCAAGGCATCCAGTCCATCCATCCAGGGATGACTACAGCAGATCTGTGTTGACTACGCACTACTGCACTCTGCATTTTTCTGAAACACACAAAAAGTATAAAGATGAAAATATGATGATGATGACATTCAGATGACAATGCTATCTGTCAGTTATTTGTCTCATTCACAATGCAACCCAATTGACTTCAGAGATGACCACTCTATTTAAATCCTTCATGGATCTGGCAATAGTGGACCTGTCTCTTATTGTGTGATTCATCTAGGTCTACTTCAACGGATCCAAACTAGTTCAAATTGTAATATATATACTTTTATTTATTTTACGAAAATCTTCGTTTCATTAGGCCAATAGGCCTATTACAAATCAATTAAAGGACCTGAAATGTAAGTCCTAGATGGATCCCATACGATAAAATCACGACGCTCCCTTCGCCTAAAGCAAAGCAAGCCACGCCTTCTGCGCACGTGGACGTTTTCTACATAAACAAACGTGCCAACGTGCTCGCTGCGTCATCCGAGATCCGTTCAGGGCCACGTAATTTGTTTCACTTTTATCCGTGGCTTTTAACTCAAAGTGAGAATATAAATCTATATGTTTACATATTTAAAACATTTAAAAATAAATGTTTCGGTAAAAGTCATGCAATTGCATTTCCCGAAAATGGTTTAATTGCATTTCCGAATAGTTTTTACACGTGGTGAACACTAGATGGCGCCACACTCCAGCGTATCTCAAACCAAGCGCTCAAAAAGCTTTACTAACCGTACAACACGCATAGTTTCCTATCTTTGTCATGTAGGCCTAACTTGTCTTGACTTTGAGGAAGTGTATTTTGTAATGCATTGTGTATTCATTGTGTGCAGTCTCTTTCCAGACTATTACCCAGTCAGTTTGGTTAATAATAGGACGTTGGACGTTCTGCATCAGAAGAATACAACAATTGAACGGTTAAGAATCTGTTCCTCTTAATATCGGATTATGGCTGGTCGCAAAGTAAAAACCGAAGAGAGGAAGCATGATGAGCCGAAAGTCAACATACTAAACCAAAATAAGTCGTCCTGTGTGTAAGTAACAATTGTAAAAGAGAGAGAGAGAGGGGGGGGGGGGGGTTCATGTCACAGTTTGGAGGAGACATGACACACAGGACGATTGCTTTTTGTTTACCAAGCATGTGATTAAAACACATTCTCCCAAAAAAGGTTGGCCTTTTTTTGATCAGAATAAAGGGCCCAATTGACAGCGGACATTTTAACATTATTACCCAAGTCAATAACATCTATCTAGCTTCCATAGAGAGAGAGAGAGAGAGAGAGAGAGAGAGAGAGAGAGAGAGAGAGAGAGAGAGAGAGAGAGAGAGAGAGAGAGAGAGCGAGAGAGAGAGAGAGAGAGAGAGAGAGAGACCATATTATTCAGATAAATTCAATTGTCAGCGTCCTATTCATCCACTACGATGCGTAACCTAACTTATTTTTACCGCGATGAGCTGATGAACAGATTCGCCAATGGTGGACACATTGTAGACATTCGGAGTTGTTACAGTATGGGTTGTTTGTTACCGTAACCAACCGAGATGCATTGCATAAAACGGTCCCATGTGTTTTCCATTATATTTTGTTATTCGTTTTAACCTCCCCCTTGTAAGGAATATGAATGATGCATGCTAATCAATAGGTTGTTTAAAAATATACAAATACTATATATATATATGCTATTAATATATACTATATTAATAGGATCTAATGCATTTGTCGTTCATTTTAATAAAAGGGTATAATGCATACTATATATATATATATATATATATATATATATATATATGACAATTTCTTGCAATGAGCATATAGTTATGATACAATTGCTTGTTAAATGAGTAAGTTATAGCCTAAGTAAGTTATATATAAGTTATATTTATAAAGCATATAAAGTAAAGTAAGGCTTATTACAGCCTCAAATATATCAGCTTTATTGAAGATTTTTTTTTTTTTACAAGACAACATTTGGCAAACTTCAAAGGGTTATACAATAAGTGCAAAGTGGGTTGCAGTTCAGTTCCTGTAAGCCTTAAGCATTGTGTGTGTGTGTGTGTGTGTGTGTGTGTGTGTGTGTGTGTGTGTGTGTGTGTGTGTGTGTGTGTGTGTGTGTGTGTGTGTGTGTGTGTGTGTGTGTGTGTGTGTGTGTGTGGGATAGAAAAGTCGTTATACATACAGAATATATATATATGTTTGTGTTTGCATGTGTTTTGTATATGAGCAAACATATGAACGTCGGTCGTCGTGTTTTTAAAAAACTTCTGTTGTCGAAGCAAACGCTTGTCAGAGCGGACATTAAAAAGGACCTTAAGGAAGGACCTTAAGGAAGGACATTAAGGAAGGACATTAAGGAAGGACATTAAGGAAGGACATTAAGGGGCAAGTGGTTTTGTAGTGTTTAGGCCTCGGTTATTTATCCATCTCCGTGTTCCTTCGATTGCGTCCTATATCTCAGTATACGGTGTCTCTATGGCAACAACACACATCTTATAAACCCTTTATAAACCGTAATGTGTGTGTATGCCACGTCTGGGTTATTCTTCTTCTTCTGTGATCGGTTCAACTGGTTTCTCCTCCTCCTCCTCCTCCTCCTCCTCCTCCTCCTCCTCCTCCTCCTCCTCCTCCTCCTCCTCCTCCTCCTCCTCCTCCTCCTCTTCTTCATCATCTTCAGTGAGGAGGAGGAGGAGGAGGAGGAGGAGGAGGAGGAGGAGGAGGAGGAGGAGGAGGAGGAGGAGGAGAGGACCACAACAGAGACGCGGAGTCACCCCAGGGTGACTTCGCGTGGACGCGCGTATATCCGCTAAAGCGCGTGTACGCGGATAGTGTGTATATATACACACTATCATAGGCCCCCCCTAGAAGGGCCATGCGACGTGTGTTCACATCACGCAGGGTTTGATGTCCTGGCAGACGCTCTGGTGATGGTGGTGGTGGTGGTGGTGGTAGTAAGATCCACTGGCCGACGGGTGAAAGGAGGAGATTCCGTTAAAGTTCAACACAAAGTCTTTCCGGTCGTGGCTCTGGTACCGTATCGGGGTCCCGACTGTGTGTCCCAGGAGAGAGAAGGGACGAAAGAGGACGAAATGAGAGTTAATATACACAGAGGTGCGACAACAGCGCTATTTAGACGTGAGGTCATAATAATGAAGAAAAACGTTCATTTGAATATGTTCAAAAATACAACATTTGATTAGAAACATGCAATACACATGCTTAGCTTTTGGCTGATGACTGTCTGCTCTGCAATGAACAATGGCAAAGGGACGCGTGTCCAATGTGTGTGTGTGTGTGTGTGTGTGTGTGTGTGTGTGTGTGCGTGTGTGCGTGTGTGCGTGCGTGTGTGTGTGTGTGTGTGTGTGACGTAACTTCCATTCTTAAAAGGAAGGCTACTGATTTGTTTGTTATATTGAAAATAAAAACGTTTTAAGTTGTGTTTAATAGTCCTACATAGACATAAACACTTATACGATCAGAACTGCCAATGGCCGATATTGTAATTGATGGTCGATGCCCTGAGACTTGAGATTTATTTTCATGATGGCAAATTAGCAATTCATTTAATTATATTATTTTTTATAAACAAACAAATACAAATCTAATAAATAGTCATAAATTACTCCAGATGTGCAAGAACAAAGCAGTGAGAACACAACTCCTGATTCCTCGAGGAGTATGACCACGTCCAATAAACAAAACACGAAGGTTCTTAATTCGTTAAGCATGGATATATATGGCTTGCGTATATATAGTACATTTTTACATTTTCAGCGTTTAATCTCGAATGAGTTTATTATGGGTATATATAAGCCTGGCCTATACTCGTGGGGTTGAACCCTCTCCATTGTGGATCGAGCCCCCCGGACCGGGTGCCCATCACCTGCAGTCTGGTGTGTTGATTTAACCTCCTCGTTACCATGGCGGATTAGAACAGAACGCCTCCAGTGACATGAGAGAGGAGGGGGACACGGATCAACCTGTCCAATAGGGCTATATCGTTCATCATCGAGGCCTCATCAGGCTTATATAGTCTTCTTATAGTGTTATAATATCCCCGGTAAACATTTGATAGTCCTATATATATATATATATATGGAGTGACTATATTGTGTCTTGGGATGAAATATGGCGACAGGAATAAACCTGGACCAATATTTATTTTTTAATATTATTCTCGCATTGAGTCGTTGAAATGTTTTAATAATAGGCCTAGATCAAGTTAAACAATATTAGGAAGGAACACACACGTTAAACCACTTTATGCTGATAATACTAATAGATGTCGTAACGTCTTTGGTACACATGCCCTCGTCGTGTTGGTATAGAGGAGAATTGTTTTGAAACTGATTCAGAATTACGTACATCGATAGAGAAATATTATCAACGAATATCAACGTTAATAAGGTGTTACTTTATAAAAGGCCCTATATGGCCCTATTTATTTTTCTATATATTTTTTCAAATGCATCAATTGCCTCTCAACGTCTCAATCACGTAAACCGCGACACTGGCTGACACTTATTATTGATTAACTAGTTTTATTTGCATATACATTTTAATCTAAACAGACCCATCCATTATTATACTTTTATTATTATTATTATTATTATTATATCATAATTAGTATTATTATTATTGTCGACTATATAATATCCAGGCCTTAAAAATATGGAAATTATGTTATGTTTATGAATTATGCAAATGCTGTGATCAATAGTTGCCATTCCAGTGATCGATGAGTTGGTGTGTACCTGAGATGTCGGAGGCGTGCGTGTCCCGGGCGCTCTGGTGGATGTAGCTCTGCTCCAGGGAGTAGGGCGACATCCCGGCGTGTAACCCGGACGACGCGGGACTCCCGGAGGCCAGGGGCTGTTGTTGGTGATGATGATGATGCTTGAGGTACGGGGCGCCCCCCCCTCCGCCCCCGCCTCCACCGCCTCCGCCGCCGGACGCCCAGTGTCCCGCAGACGAGCCGGCGGCGTATTGCGAGTGACCGTCCAGCGATGCCCCGACCATGGCCGGGGAGGAGGACGACACGGGGCTACTGCTGCTGTCCTGTCCGTACTCCCCGTGAGAGGCCGGCACGGGGCATGAGCTGGCCGCCACGTACGTGGACCCGGGGCTGCAGGGAGAGCCGTGGTGGGGTACGTGGGGGTGGGGGTGGTGGTGCCCGCCGCCTGCACCGCCGCCCAGGCCGTCGTAACCCGCGGCGGCGGCGGCGGCCATCGAATTGCTCATCATATCCAAGTTGTAGCCGTTGCCGTGACACGCGAAGGTGGCGGACGGCGCCTGGAAGTCGAAGCTCTGGGGGATGATGGAGGCGCCGAAGCCGATGCCGTTCATCATGCGGTACATGGGCTTCAGGGCCTGGCATTTCCTCCGGAACCCCCTCGGTCGGCGGCGAAACGAACCCTCCTCGAACATGAACTCGCTGGCCGGGTCGATAGTCCAGTAGTGACCCTTCCCGGGTCGGCCCAGTCCCTTGGGCAGCTTGATGAAGCACTCGTTGAGCGAGAGGTTGTGCCGGACCGAGTTCTTCCAGCCCTGATAGGAGCCCCTGAAGAAGGGGAAGCGAGCCTGGAGGAACTGGTAGATCTCACTGAGCGTCAGTCGCTTGGTGGGAGAGCTCTGGATGGCCATCACGATCAGCGCGATATACGAGTAGGGGGGCTTCTCGGGGCGCCGCAGACCGGAGCTCGCCTTCTTCCCCTTGACGGCGGCGGTCGAGGACGAGTCCTCCGCCGTGGTGGTGGTGGCGTCTTGTGGGCTCAGCATGGTGGGGTGGAGGACACCGGGTGATGCCGGGCTGGATCTCAGTGGTG
>CM051004.1:16059115-16061615 GCA_027704905.1 Muraenolepis orangiensis | reverse complement strand
TCAGAATGTATATATATACAATATATAATACAATATAAAATCATATATGTACGGTATATAGTGTCTATATTATATTATATACAGTTACATTATAAATTGTATTATATTCTTACCACTGTACATTATATTATTACTAAGCACTTTACTGTAACACTCTGGTTAGATGCCAAATTATTTTCGTACTGTACTAAATCTAATCGAATCTAACCTAATATATATATCTATTTTTAACGTTTTAAGTTAAACTGGGCAGCATCAGGCCTATCGGAATGCAATTAATAGCTTTAAGCAAAGTGCAGACCTATTATTTAGGCCTTGTTTACTGTATACATGTTTAAGATAATGAGATTGGATACCTGTGTTGTTTACAACACAGAGCGTTAAGCCTCACTACCTACAGTGGTTTGTCGAGTGATTAGTTTGGAAGTGATTACAAATCTCTTGCTTCTAAACATTTTTCCCCGAAAAATTTGACTTTAAAAGGGTTAGGTATCACATATTAGCAGGCTGATGATACCCTGTCATTTTGGTATGTCAATCGATATTTCAATTGATCATGAAGTAGCCTATATTGATAGGCCTATATATAGTCCTAAAATAAAAAACACCATATAAACAAAGGACTATTGTTGTTGTTTATTTATTAGGTTCTTACGGTTCACTTTGATAGTCTGTATATAGGTATAGCGGCCTAAACGTTATCAATTGCTTAAATACCCATCATATGAAGCTTGATGTTGACGCTATTGGTGCTATGAATATAGGCCTACTACTTACTACCTATACGTGGACCACCACCAGGCCGACGGGGTGTGACCTCCACGCAGCGCGGGCCACGCGCAGGTGGGCGTTTCAGGACCGCGGAGAGCGAGCGGTCCAATTAGGTCTGCTTCCGGTGACGCTTGGTTTCTCTGGGAGACAAGATGCTGCCTGTCTATGTCTATCTAGCCATCAGTCACACATGTGACGTCTAGGCTTCTTAGGCCTGCTTTTGACTCAGGCCTATTTCTATGAAGTATCATATACATGAGTAACGCTTATTTAGAGCCAGAGAGAGCGCCGAATTCATTCATATATAGGTTTTACATACACACACATACATAGCTTTTGTTTTCCCAGCGTTTTTTTTTGGTTTATGTTAATAATCCAACAACAACCATTTATTTGTTCTGCTATATGCCGAATAATATTCATAATATTTAACTCCTTGACAATTTCCACTGTTTTCTAAATACAGGATTCGGTATGTGTTTTTACTAAAGCCAGTAATCCTAAAATGTATATTATATTGAAGAGAAATTTTTTATATACATATAAAACTTGAACAAAATCAACAAGTTGATTCTTTGTGAGTATTTTTGAAGATGTCTGTATGACAATTGATTTGATTGTTATTTATGTTGCCGACAATGTCCTATGGCATTGACTCACAATCTTTTTTTATTTCTCTTTTCCTTATTTTGAATTTGCTTTACGTTAAGTTGTCGCAATTTAGGGTCTAAAAACCCAAGGCACAGAACCACGTGACAACCTGCTCCATGTAGCATGAAGACTCTGTTAGGCTGTAAGCTTATACTCAATCAACTTCATTCCAGTTGTTTCATCGTCTTTATTAATAAAAATAACACATGCTTGAATCAATTTCAGGTAAAATGGCATTTTCATGCTCATCACGTCGAGCCAGTGGCCACATATACATCCTGTGCAGCCTATACTCAACACAAATGATTTGTACAATATTTAATGTGCCATGTGAAACTAAAAACAATGCAATATAAATATATCGAGATATATGTACAGGTATATATATATATATTTATATATATATTTAAACATTTGGCAACTATTTTTTTGCCTTCGTACAGTAGAAATGACCATGGAACCATGAAAATATCCCTTTTTGCACATTCGCATGCATGCACACGTGCAGGCCTATACACGCACACAGATGACCTGCCCTGCGATGCTAACGCACACAATAACGCTTCAAAGATAGACCGCTATATTTTATTCTTGAGACATGCAACGTCTGACACGAGTCCAGAATCGATTAGGCTATAAAGCGCTACAACTATATAGGAGGCGTCCACAAAAAGTGCACATGCAATATGCGAGATGATGCTGGCCGGCCATCACTTGTGTGTCCATCGTGTCACCTTTTTTCTATTAAGAGAGCAACGAGTCTATCAGAAAGCTGCCGCCTCGGGCCTTCGGCGTCTTCACAGATGAAAAAGTCCCGAAGCTCGGCATGGCCTGCTGCTGTGACGTCATGTGGAGGTAGGTGAGCGCATCCCGGCTCCTCTCCGCGCTGTAGGCGGCGGCGGCGGCGGCTTCCACCAGCGGGCTGCACCGGTGGTGGTAGGGGTGCTGGCGTGTCGGCGCGCCGACCGTCTGGTAGTGCACGGCCGCCGTGCACGGTGACGCGTGGGCCTCGAAGGGCCAATAGTGCCGGAGTCCCGCATGGTCGGCGCTGACGACGTGGCCGAGCGCGCAGTCGCGG
>CM051004.1:16051615-16054115 GCA_027704905.1 Muraenolepis orangiensis | reverse complement strand
CTGTGTCTGGGGCCCACAGGTAGAGAGGGCCGCTGTATAGGGTGTCTGTGTCTGGGGCCCACAGGTAGAAAGGGCCCCTGTTTAGGGTGTCATGTGGATGAGTGTGCGTGGATGCTAGTGGCGGCACAGAAAAAGAAAGGCGCATTCCATCAAGGTCATTCTGCGGCGAACGTAGATGACTGTTATTAGCCAACAATGCGTCTCTCTCTCTCTCTCTCTCTCTCTCTCTCTCTCTCTCTCTCTCTCTCTCTCTCTCTCCTCTCTCTCTCTCTCTCTCTCTCTCTCTCTCTCTCTCTCTCTCTCTCTCTCTCTCTCTCTCTCACACACACACACACACACACACACACACACACACACACACACACACACACACACACACACACACACACACACACACACACACTATTTGATCGCCCTGCTTCTTTTGGAAGATAAATGCTAGGTGGAAAGAAAGAAGAGGGAGGGGTGATGTCTTTGTGTGTGTGTGTCAGTGTCGGTGTCGGTGTGTGTGTGTGTGTGTGTGTGTGTGTGGGTGTGGGTGTGGAGGGGGGATGGGGGATGGGTATGGTGGACTTCAGAAAGAACTGACCTCTCTTGGTCCCTCAACACTGCCTCACTGGTAAAGAAGGCTCACCAGCGTCTCTCCTTCCTGAGGAGACTGAGGAAAGCCCCCCTGTCCCCTCAGATTCTGGTGAACTTTTACCGGTGGGCCATTGGAAGCATCCTCACCGACACCGGCCACCAACCCAACCCCCCACCCAAGACGCCGTCCCCCCCCCCCCCCCTCCCCCCCAAAACACCGTCCCCCCCCCCCCCCACCTTGCCACCCTGGCTCTGCTGCCCACTGTACAAACTCTGAACTCGGACCCTGACTACATCCTATCATCATTTTTACTGTACTTACCGTATATATACTTATCTACAACTGTTGATATACCTGCATACCCCTGCTCAACACCTGTTGATGCTTGTATACTAACCTGTTTTATATATATATATATATATATATATATATATATATATATATATATATATATATATACACATATATATCATTCTACACATATCTCATACCTACTCTATAAGTTATTGTACACCTGTTTTTATACCTAGTAGACTGTTTTTACATGTACATTATATATTACCATGCACTTTACTGTAACATGTGCCCTCTGGTTAGATGCCAAAGCATTTTCTCTGTACTGTACTGACAATAATTCTGAATGTAAAACTTAAAAACTAAACTTATCCAATCTATGGATTTTGAGGCACACCTGAACATTAACAACATATAAAAAAAAAACAATAAAAACGAATAAAACTAATAAAAACAACTGAGCTTAGAGTTGCCAACGAGTTGTTTCCCCCCGGTCTGTTTTGACACATCGCTTTCGGGCGGCTGTACAGCGCCAAGGCAACTCGTTGGAAACTGTTGCATGTGTTGTTGCTCTGGTAGTGACACAGTGTTGTTGGATACTCCGATCAAACAATCACACAGAAAAGAACACACACACACACGCACACACATGCACACACATGCACACACACGCACACATGCACACACACACGCGCACACACACACAGACACACACACAGACACGCAGACACACAGACACAGACACACCTTGCACATTGCGTGCGTGCACACAAGCTTCTGGGAGAGTTCTGATGTGTGTAATCTGCCAAACATAAATCCTCCTCGTGTTTGATAAACGCAATATTTAATATAGAGAGCAGCTCCTCCTCCTCCTCCCCTCCCTCCCTCCCCCCTCCCCCCCCCCCCCCCCCCCCCAGCCAGTCACTTGGCAGTAAGTAACCTGTTGCTATTTTGGGTTCCCTCGCATTCCTACCTGAGGTGTTCCACGCCCAGGCTAAACCCACAGAGAAGGAGGGTGGACGGAAAAAAAGAAAAGACACGCCGTGCATATAAATAAACAAAGGTGTAATTAAAGCGGTTAAGGGATGGGGTGAAGCGCGGGTGAAACGCCAGGCTGGCGCATCCTCCATCCAAGGCAGGCCAAGGCGGTGATGTCATGTGATGTGATGGGTCTCCCCTTGCGTCTTGTGTGCGCATCGTGGCGTCTGCGGTGGCACACTGCACACATATTTTGTTTCGTATGTGTGTGTGTGTGTGTGTGTGTGTGTGTGTGTGTGTGTGTGTGTGTGTGTGTGTGTGTGGGATGTACGCCCCCCCCCCTCCCCCCCACAACCACAACAGTCAGACACCCGAGCGTCTTTTAAACCTCTTCACAACCGCTTTCTCCCGCTAACCTCCTCCCCTCCATTCTCTCCTCCTCATCCTCATTTTCATCATCATCATCATCATTACATCATCATCATCATCCTCATCTTCATCATCCTCATCATCATCATCCTCATCTTCATCATCCTCATCCTCATCCTCATCATCCTCATCCTCATCCTCATCCTCATCCATCATCATCAGCACCATCATCATCACCATCCTCATCTTCATCATCATCCTCATCCTCATCCTCGT
>CM051004.1:16039115-16041615 GCA_027704905.1 Muraenolepis orangiensis | reverse complement strand
AGCGACCTTCCGGTTGTGAGAGGACTGCTCTACCTCCTGTAGCTATACTGCTGCCCTTACACACTACAAGGGGTGGGCAGGGGGGGCAGTAGCTTTGAGGGGGGGCAGTAGCTAGGGGGGGCAGTAGCTCAGTGGATAAGGACTTGGCTTGGGAGCCGCAAGGTCACCGGTTCAAGACCTGAAAACACCAGGTTACTGCCTAAGTGCCCTTGAGCAAGGCACCCCCTACACTGCTCCCCGGGCACTGTACTAATGGCTGCCCACTGCTCCTAACACTAAGATGGGTCAAATGCAGAGAACTAATTTCCCTCGGGATAAAATAAGAAGTAAAAAAACAACAACACTGCTTCGTTGCTGTGGCTGTGGTTTTGTTGCTGGCCCTCTCTCGAAGGGCTTTCGACGAGGTCAAGGGTCACTCGTGTGTACACCCTACCCTGGCTGGCTGGCTGGCTGGCTGGTTTCCAACATGCAGCCTTTTCAGACGTATTTATTCATAATTTTGTATGGAAGCCGCTATGGTGTCAGGAGATTGGCATCTCGTCTCACACGATAGCCATCTATGAACTCAATGACTGCCGGGCCCAAAACCTGCTGGACAGGGTTAGGATTTTTAGGGTTGTATAAACAAAATTAATAAGGTATAATTAATTAATAAGGTGTTTTATAGCCAGCTGGCAGTGAAGTGACACGAAGTCGGCACTCTTTTATATTTTTGCAATACAAATAAAATGCATTATTATTATTATTAATACTATTATTGACCATATTGAACCGATGACCGTGCGTCACTTACCTGTTCACACTTGGCTCACACGTGTGTTCGCTGTGTGTTTATGTGTCTATCCTCTCTTTGTTTTCATCACATACTTTTTTCGTTTTTTTGGTGGTGTTTTTGTATGTTATAACGTTAGCTTCTTGTTAGCTTCCTCCGTCCATAAACAACAACAAATGGCCGCCCTGCCGCCCTGCCTGCCTGCCTGCCTGCCTGCCTGCCTGCCTGCCTGCCTGCCTGCCTGCCTGCCTGCCTGCCTGCCTCTGCTGACTTATCGTCCGCATCTCAACCCTTTCCGCTACCGCCTGGTTATCACGCACGCATGCGACTGTAACGTGCTAGCGCATGCGGGCATCTCGCTGTCAGTTGTAACCGCTGGCACGCTCGGCCCCCACCTGCGACGTCACGGTGTGTGTGTGTGTGTGTGATTGGTGTGTGTGGGTGTGTGTGTGTGTGTTTGTGTGTGTGTTTGTGTGTGTGTTTGCGATTGTGTGCTTTTATTTAGAAAATCGGGGCTAAATGAAAGAGTGAAAAAACATCTGAAGCAATGGGTTTTAACAGCCTCTTCCTTCCTTTATTGAAGAGTTGATTTATTTGATGGCCATTTAAATATATATATATATATATATATTCATTTATATATACATATATTTGAATAAATAAATAATTATATATATTCATACTTCATACAAACAACCCAAATGGGGCCATTTTTCTCAGCCTATTTGATTTGTGGTTTTTTCATTTGATGAAGCGCCTGGTGGAAGCTTGGTGCTTGGCGGTCCCAGCTGCGGGGCACACACACACACACACACCACACACACACACACACACACACACACACACACACACACACACACACACGTGGAATGTGATCGGCCGGGCCCACGCAGAGCAGCTCGCTCAGGACTCCGGCGGAGCTGCCTGTCTAGTCTCCTTGAGGAGCATGTAAGTGCATGGAGTCAATTACATGACATGGAGGTTGACACACACTGGAACCTGGATTTCCACAACACAATATTCCATATGCAATAAATCTGATCCTTGTTTCTTTAAACGCCACCGAGGGCTCTAATAGTCGACGAGTCAAACAGACGGGTGCGTGAGAATTGATCCCGCTTGATTTAATACACTGTGCTCTCTCATCAGATAAGGCCCTATCTGATCGCTGCTCAAGTCATTCTACATAAACATCCTGCATAACCAAGTATGTGCACATGTGTGTACAAGTGTACAAGTGTGTGTGTATGTGTGTGTATGTGTGTGTGTGTGTGTGTGTGTGTGTGTGCATGCATATGTGTATGCACATGTTTGGTTGTGTGTGTGTTTGTTAGTATGTGTATGTGTGTGTGTGTGTGTGTGTGTGTGTGTGTGTGTGTGTGTGTGTGTGTGGGTTAGTATGTGCGTGTGTGTGTCTGCATGTGCGTGAGCGCATGCTCTCACGCGTGCGTCTGCGTTTGTGTGTGCGTTCCCTTGTGTGTCTGTGTGTGTATGTGTGTGTGTGTGTGTGCTCTTGTGTGTGTGCATATACGTGTGCGCGTTGCCTTGTGTGTGCGTGCGTGCTTGCATGTGTATGCATGCGTGTGAGTGTGTGTGTGTGGTGTGTGTGTGTGTGTGTGTGTGTGTCTCTAGAGGCTCTACTCCACACCTAGGTCACGCCGAGCTGATTAGTGCAGGTGAACGACCGGCCTGTAGGCAGGCTGGCTGGCTGGCTGGCAAGTGACAGAC
>CM051004.1:16024115-16026615 GCA_027704905.1 Muraenolepis orangiensis | reverse complement strand
CCCACGGTTATTATTCTATTTATCGAATAACCCTTAACCCTCGACTAACCCTAAAACAGCCACGGTTATTATTCTGTCTCTCCTTAAAACAGCTATTCAAATATTGTGACAAGACCGACTGACTGGACATGACCGCAGTGACTGACTACTAAGAGTGTTGTTCAGAATTGTGAACCAGATCAAATTTTGGTTTCGATGTTTTGGAGGACACTACCTAGCAACCATGCGCTTTGTCGCTCTTTATAACCTTTATTACATTTTTAACCACGTCACCTGATTTTCAAAAGCCTTTCCTGGCATTCGCGGCAGAGAAGCAAACTTCCACCATACTTTCGGACAGTGTGTGTCCGATCTGTTTTCTGTTTTTACCGTTTTCCCAATCATCGTTGTGATTTTGCACTGCAGGGCCCAACGTAGTACAGCCATATACATATGGCATGCGACGATATGGAACTTAATGATCTCTATCATTGAGTATAGGAGCGGATGACGTCATGGTACCGACCGACGACAGAATCGGTCGCCGCAATCGAAAACACGTTCGTTCTCTTCAAAATGTTTATTTTATTAGTATTTTTAATTTTAATTGAATTTTTTAATCATTTCCTTCTTTTCTTCTTTTTATCTCGTCTACTTTTTTAATCGGCTCGTGCTTCTTCAACTGGCTTGGTGGTAAACAACGTCAGATGATTATTATCATTATTATTATTATTATTAATATAATAATCATCATTATGATTATTATTGTTGTTTACAAGTGGATTCCACCGCCCCCCTCCCCCCTGCTTTTGGGGGCCGTTAGATGGGATTAGTGGAAGATGTTTGACGCGCAGAGGAGTGTCGCATATCTCCACGGAGCTCTGCCTCTTTTGCGATTTTGCCAGTGACCTAAATCGGTCCAATTAATTCAGCTTTGTAGAAGGAGGATGCGTGGCGATGATGCTCGGAAAGATGAACGACGCACGAAATGAACTCTTCTTTTGTAACTGTAATTGTTTTTTTCGCGTATGGTATGGTATGTATGTCGTTTGTTGAAGTTTGTTTTGATCGGTGGAGACCAGTCAGCGTGCCGTCACTGTACCGTGCTGAAGAAGCTGGAAAGTCAGGCTTATACCAGGCCTGTGTGTGTGTGTTGTAATCGTTTACTCAGAGGCAAACAAGCATTTCTGGCGGAGCTTTCCGCAAACAAACACCAGGGCAGAGCGACGGCGTATTCCTGAATGAACAAAAAAAAAATACATACAGTATGACCACACCATTGTTTATTCCCCGTTTAGTTTGTAGAGACCAAATCAACACATTGGGAGAATTGGGACGGACCGAACGAACACCGTCGGCCCCGAAAGTAGCTAAACAGGGTTGTTTGTTTGTGTTTTTTTACTTGCGTTGAAGTTCAAGTGGATTTGTATAATTCATGTAATTATTAATCTGTAATACGTAAAGCTTTTGTTCATTAGTTGACTTCATTCCCAGTGCCTGGGGTTGCCACCTCTGGCAGGTATGTTGTCCTCTGTTTGCACCTCAGCTGCTATAGTTACATCAGACACAAACATGCACCCACGCACACGCATACACACGCCCATGCATACGCACACACACACACACGCATACGCACACACACACACGCGCGCGCACACGCACGCAGACGCTTGGCGGTAAGATAGCTCAGTCTGTTGGGACTTGGGGCTTGGGAACCGGAAGTGTCGCCGGTTCAAGTCCCCCCTGAAACACCTGGGCACTGCCGAGGTGCCCTTGAGCAAGGCACCAGACCCCTCCCTACACTGCTCCCCGGGTGCTGGGTATACAATAGCTGCCCACTGCTACTAATGCTAGGATGGGTTGAATGCAGAGAAACACATTTCACTTTGTGTGTACATGTATGTGACCAATAAAGAGGATTCAATCCTCCAGATTTAGATTAAGATTTAAGACACACACACACCCACAAATCATGGCGTGCCTGCATGTTATAGTCTAATTTATTTAGCGTCGTAGCGATTGAAGACTCTCCCAAAGGTTCACAAAGGGTTCGTCAACCAGCGTGTGCAAGCATGTGTGTGTGTGTGTGTGTGTGTGTGTGTGTGTGTGTGTGGTGCGCGTGCATGTACGCGTGCGTGCGTGTGCGTGTGTGTACGTGTGTATAAACAGGTTAGCCGCAAGGTGATTATGCTGTCAACTGCTGCTGAGTCACACACACCTCCACTAAGTTAATTTGAGGCGACAAAGCATGCAGGGGTACTCTCAATGGCACGCACAATCTCTCTCTCTCACACACACACACACACGCACGCACGCAAGCACACACGCACACACACACACACACAAAGACAGACACACATGCGCGCACACGCACACACACACACACACAAAGACAGACACACACACACACGCACACACACACACACACACACACACACACACACACACACACACACACACACACACACACACAAAGACAGACACACACACGTGTGGGATAGAGATTGTGTGTGTGTGTGTG
>CM051004.1:16006615-16014115 GCA_027704905.1 Muraenolepis orangiensis | reverse complement strand
AAAAGATGTGATAGCAATGCAGCAGTTGCCTCCAAATGTGTGCTATCACTCATTGTAGAACACTACCAACCATATGTTTCAGGCCTCCTGTTTCGAAATGACATGACCCCAAATGAATCATGATAGCTCCTGAACTATAAGGCCTATATGCATGTTTCTGGTCTCCTTTGATAGGTAACAAGCTAAGACATATGAATGTAACTAACATTAGTGTAACTAACCCTACATCTATTACCATTCCAGAGTTAATTGAGGTACATGTATACATATACACAAAACATATCATTTTTTATCCTCGCCTGGTACTGTTTACTGGTACTTCTAAACACAATTTCTTTCGATACAGCCATGTTACAAAAACATAAATCAAAAACATTGAAACAGTAAGAAAAAACATTAAATATTGATCACTATGCATATACAACATTTATATATGGGCCACAGAGCTTCATGTGACCTATCAATGTTTTCAGGTCAGTTAGACATGTACAATAATACATTGCTTATTGGTTTTCATAAAAATGTTAGTTTATTTTGGAAAACCAAACCAAGGTCACATAGAATTACATCACAGAATTGATTCAGGTATTCAAATAACCAATTCCTTTTTGTATAAGTTTCATCAGTACAGACAGTTCTCAGTGTCTATCCGTGGCGCTGTTGGTGGAGGAAGCTGAGACTAGTACAGATGTAAAAAAACAACATATATAATAATAAGAAGAAGAAGAAGAACACAAAACCTATCATACTTTTAGTTGTATCTTTAAATATGTTAATAGTCAAATAATCACAATAATGTTTTTCAAGTTTTTTTTTTGTTCCACATCTTCATCAGAACTTCCCGCTCTCTGATGTGGTTTTTTTGTGATTTCCTGGCCCACATCTGGAACAATGGGGTCTCAATCTTGTCACAGAATGCTTAAGACATGGGGTTACAGATGGGTATCCCTCTCTTGTGGCATGGGCAGCATAGAGGCATAGGCGGCTTTCCGCTTCTTCTTGTTGCCATTGAAGAACTGACCCCTCCTCACTGTCCTGAGATGCGATTCTGTAACATGTGTCATTCGCACAGTTGCAAACAGACTCTTCTCTTGTAGCTTTGCTCTGTACTCTGCCTTCCTCCATCGACTATGAAGCCAATGAGACTAGTTGCGTTACTGACTTTGTCAGGAAGCTCCTCCACGGCCTGTGTGCCTGTGATACCTTGCAGTATGGCTCAGGTGGTAGAGCGGTGGCCTCATCAACCGTAAGGTTGCTGGTTCGATCCCCCGGCTCCTCCGAGCAAAAACCTGTCAAGGTGTCCTTGAGCAAGACACCCTAACTCGTTCTAGAGGCAGTTGGGATTTAGTAACCCTCTCCTCAAAATTTAAGAAATAATTGCATAGCTAGCTCGATAATTGGGCTGTACTGTATGACGAGTCTCTTCACCCCATAGAGATCTGTGTCAAACACATCTACTCTGACTGCCTTCCCTCAGAGCTGTTGTGGCAATATCTATGAATCAAACTTGATCACCCTTCTCTCTTTGGACTAAGTTCATTCCATCAACCACTGTAGCAGAGTTCCCTGGGAGGTGCTCTACTACTGCTACATTTTCTGCAAGGTTGTCGCCAAAGAAGCTTTATTTGTCTTTCTTAGCAATCCTTCTGGTGTGGACAGGGCCCGGGGCCATGGCCCGAGGGGATGAGAAAGGATATCCTCCATATCTAGACCGTTTTTTATAACTGCTGTCTGTCGTCGGGTATTGCACATAAAATTTTCACTTATTGCTTATACTTGTAAACTGTGAAGTGACAATAAATTTGACTTGACTTGACTATGCCCTTGCGCCATCACAATGATGACAAAGACCCGTCTGCTTTCAAGATGACTGCCCTCCCATGCACTTGATTTCACTCTTTCTCTCTTCTTACACATATCACTGAATGTTTTCACCCTGTTGATTTTCATTGGGTCATGGCATATCTTGTTGGTGCTGGTGGGTCTTTCTCCAGTATCTCATCCTGAAAGGTTGCATAGCATTGTTCACCAATCTGAAAATGGGTTTATGTATGAAGCTAACCACGGCTGATGTTGCTTCCTTGTCTTTCTGGATTCTTGGCCGCTGTAGCTCGGCATGACAAACTTCTGATTTATTGCCTTGTACCATCTCCCTTAACCGTCTCAGGAATGCACTGCGGTGCTCAGCTGTTGATGTAGTCAAGCTTGACAGCTCCAGCATTCAGCTTGAACCGTGTTGTGCCTCCAGAGGTCTGTGTGTCTTTGTTAACTGTAACTGTAGGCTGGTCCCCTGGAATCTGTCCAGAGGGGGGTGGCTGCACAGAGAATTGGCCTGTCTTGAAGGCCTCATACGCCGAAGGTTGCTTCTCTGGGAGACTTGTCATCTGAGTCATCTTATAGCATGGAGGTGCAGCACCCAGTCCCCCTCCCCTCACAAGAGGCACGCAGAAGGCCAAGTATTACGTCCTCCACCATGTCAATGCATAACATCCAGAATGCAGAGAGTTCTCCATTATTGGGACGGAGGTGTTTCAGAAAGTCTGTCCAGAGGATTTTCAGCTCAGCTGAGATTGGACTTTGCAGCGGATTGTTCAACGTCTGTTGGTTCGAATCACTGGCAATGTTATTCACATTTTCTAACAATGATTCGATCATCCCACTCTTCTCTGGAACTCTGCCCATACAAGTGACTACTTGGACCCTGACAGCACGGTAATGTGCTGTCAGGGGGTTTACCATCCGTCAAACTCCATTGATGGAACCCTCTGCGACAATTCCAGCCTCCATGCATTTGTCCTTTAGACCAGCATCCCTTACTTTCCTATGATGGCTAAGGCATTATGTATGGTATGGAATCTCCCCATTCTGAGAAGAATGTTGGAGAAACGCTCTTTGTACTTCCAGGCAATTTCAGTGGGTTGATCCATGACCATCCATGATGTACCACAATTGTTTATAGATGAAGTTCCTTTCTGATTAGCTCTGATTGATTCAGGGTTTCAAACACTGTGGTCAACTCTGTGGCTGGTGAATTGATGGTTGGCAGATACCCAACAATATCTTGTGAGATTAGTTCTTGGTCCTTGGTGCTGAAATTAGTGCCCACACCAGGTTCTTCTTGCAGGCAAGAAGAGCAGATTGATACCTGCTACATATACTATATCACCATCGTCCATGCTTGCTGAAAGAGGGGTGTGTCTATAATGCAGTCCACTTAAGATGATGTGGAACAGTGGAACAAATGTTGTTTATATGGGTGGGTGGAGTCAGATAATAGTCAGACAATAATTATAGATCTAGACCGCCTGGAAAGTCATGTCCATTGTTCGAATGGTATATCTTTATAAATTGTATGTTGTATTTTCTGTGTATTTTCATCACATCCAGAGAAGACACATGCAGTTGCATTATAGATCCATGGGATCTTGCTTATTATGGTCTTTTAAATGTAGATTATTTACCTGCCAAGGTATTATTATTATTTTTCTTTTTGTTTCTAAAAAAGAGTCAATGACATTTGAACCCAACAGATACATAGGGACCTAGAGCGGGTTTCAAAACACACAGAGACACAAAGACACCCTTAAGATTTAGAACACACAGAGATACAAAGACACCCTTAAGATTTAGAACACACGGAGACACAAAGACACCCTTAAGATTTAGAACACACGGAGACACAAAGACACCCTTAAGATTTAGAACACACGGAGACACAAAGACACCCTTAAGATTTAGAACACACGGAGACACAAAGACACCCTTAAGATTTAGAACACACGGAGACACAAAGACACCCTTAAGATTTAGAACACACGGAGACACAAAGACACCCTTAAGATTTAGAACACACGGAGACACAAAGACACCCTTAAGATTTAGAACACACGGAGACACAAAGACACCCTTAAGATTTAGAACACACAGAGACACAAAGACACCCTTAAGATTTAGAACACACAGAGACACAAAGACACCCTTAAGATTTAGAACGCTCCCGAGACCCCTGACAGTTACATCGCATCAAGTGACACAGTATCCGTCAGCACCTCATATCAATTATGCGGGCCGTTATATAAATACATTGCCGTTATGTTAATAATGCATTTTATTTATATTAAAGTTAAAAACATAGCATCAGCATGTTAAAAATAGCACATCTGATACGGTACGGTGTGTCATGCCAAGTGTGGGTATCACCTAGGCCTTCAAGTCAAGTCAAGTCAAGTCAAGTTTATTGTCACTTCACAGTTTACACAAGTATAAAGCAGTGAGTGAAAATCTTATGTGCAATACCCGACGACAGACAGTTATAAAAATAAGATCAAATAAAATAAAAACAATAGAATAAAAGAAGTAAAAAAATGTATAAAACTGCCTGCCTTTTGAATCTCTCCAACTGAAATTCATGACTACATTGTGCTTTAAAAATGAATCTTTTTCCCAAGAGAAGTTTTTCATATTTTTAAAAGTGAGGTTATATTCCTATAAATCACCCAACAATAGTCTGTATATCAATATGACAACTGATATTGCAATTCAATATCAATATAAAACACAACTATTTTAACTATTTGAAAGTGGATAGCATCAAGCTGTCAGAAAGAAAAAATACATATATGCAGTTAAAACAACAAATAATCAACAACTTGTATAACATAACACACAGCTTCATCTTCAAGTCAAGACTCAACAGGTGTTGACATTAGTGTCTAAATTGAGCCGACTTGAACATTTTCCACAGTGTATAGAGGTCATAGTCATAGAGGTCATAGTCATCAGAGGGTTCACACGCCAACACAACACAATCGTGAGTCGTGACTTTTGGGAGAGAAAAAATACAAAAACCAATCAAAAAATAATTTGCCAATACTTTTTTTTGGGTCGGTTAAAGACGGTATTCTGTGAACAGAGACATAGGATTGTGTGGATGATCAGAACATTACATTAACATTACATTACATTACATTGCAGTCATTCAGCAGCACTTGTCTGTCCAAAGAGACTTACAATAAGGTCATTCAACATTAGGTAGGCAGGATAAAACTACTAGTCAGACATCTAGTCAGAAATCAGAAGAAGTGCTTTTCCTTCCCTAACAAGCCTCCAGGAGCAGAACTGAAGTACTCTAAAAAAACACAGTTAGTTGGCTCCCTAGATTTGAAACAGGGGGGGCAATTACAAATAGTCAAGCTCTTGGACATCCTTCGAAATCCACAAAAGCCAACACCTTGGAAAATCCCATACGTACCACGTTGTTGGCCCCTATGTTATGGTGTTGCGTGATGTTCTGTTATCTAAACCAGCAGTCCCTAAACTGTGGTACACACACAGCCCCGGGGGTATGCAGCAGCAGCCAGTGGTGGGGGCTTTAAGGGTTGTTATTGTGTACATTTGACAGGGTCTGTAGTTGAAAATGAAGCGTTTTGGTTACCTCTTCATAGGCAACAAGTACAATGGAACGCTATACTCCCTAACCCTAACCCTAACCCCTTACTATACAACACTATACTATAACAATACTCTACACTATATAAATAACAATACAAATGATTAACTGAACTGCAAAAAAGCATTTAAAAAGTATATTAAAGCATCATGAATACAGTGCAGTACAGTGTAGAACACTGCAGTAACTGTATGTAATGAGTCCAGAAAGTCCAGCAAAAGTATGATAGTGTAATGTACTATGGATGACAATGTTATGTTAGTGGCAGCACTCCTAGCAGTTCAGTAGGCGCACTGCCTGTGGATAAATGTCTTGACTATACACCTAGTGGCCATATGGGTTACTTGGCTCTTTGGAAACCTCAATGCATTATTATTTAGTTCTACATGCCATTACCTCAACCAGATAGCAGATAGAATGCACCTTGACGCACGGAGTTGTTATGATTTCCCCAAAGACTCAAGTCATCGGTCAGTTGGGTGGGTTCACCCGAGGTCACTGTGGTCGATTTGACGGAACGGTGAACGACAGCATGAACTTTCACTGTGACCGTGACTATCTCAACAAGGACCTTGACAACGCCGTGCAGCTGACGAGTCGCTGATCGCCGAGATATACAAAACCGTAAAATGTGGACATACCACACTAGCTCTCACTAGAAGTGACGCTATGGAGCTTGTCCAGGTTTGTTACGCGGTCAGAAGTGGGATGAAAAGGGGCTCATGGCTTTTCAGAACTCTCATCGGGGTTCCGCCGTTTGTCCCGGGGTGTGAATGCAAAGCTTCTATCGTGCCCTCAAGTCCGCTGTGGTAAATTATTCAAAATTCTAAATGTGTAAATCAATCGTTAAAAACAACAACCAGAAAACAACGATAGAAGCGTATTTCTATTCCCCCTGAGGGGCCCCTTGACAGTTCCGTGGACAGCCTTGTCCTCAGAGTCAGAGTTCACCGTTCCATGCATTTCGTCAAAGCCGCGGTGAGTGAACTAATAGCAGTAGCCCATGGCACTTGAAGAGATTATCTCAGGGTGTGCCTGCACTTTCCAATTCCCCTGCATTGTTTAAATGACTAAGCATTCACATGAACCTGCATTCCGTGACAGTTTTGTGGTTATTCAATGAGATAATAATGAAGTGTAAAGTGTCATTTTTGCCAGTATACTTTGGGTATTTTTGTTTATCTTTGAATTGCTCCTTTAGTGCTCTTGACGTTTAGTTCTGCGTACTGCAGTCAAAGTGAAGTATCACGCTTATCTTTCAACGTGCAATTCTTTGAATAGTTTACATGTTGCTATACAACGAGAGAACAATACTCGATAAGATGTATAAGGGAAGGTGTGAGGTGTGAGCCCTGCCTAATGGTACACTATTGGTACAAGAACTATCGAAAGGAGATAACGCCAGGTCCATTACCGAGTCATGCGTGAAACCGTTTAAAATCGACTCCTTTTCCACCTACGAGTCAACAATCGTAACACCTGGACTGATAAGTCCTGATAAGTTGTTAAAAGTTTACCTTCTAAAATCAGACAAAGACACAGAAATGCAAACGACATGTCTTATCAGTGGTTGCCTTACACAATGGCTCTCTGTGTAACCCTTGACCGTGACTAATTGTGCATTGTTAATATCGCACAGCAGCACACTGTGCTTGGGGAAAACGATAAACCGTCCATTTCCTTATTTTATTCATCTCACACACCTATTTAGTGTTCCCACTAATGGGTCACGATTTTTGCATCGCTGGTGTTTGACTCAAATGTTTTCCGTTCCAGAGTTTCTTTGCGGAAGTCCCTGTGGGTCCAGTATCCACAGGGACTAAACTGACGTCAACTCGCCACCTGGTGAATCGAACAAACCGCTGCAGGTGAACATTAGGAACGGTCATTTGTACATTACTGTCATGGGCGTTATCTCTGTGGAGTATCTCATCTCTGCATTCAAATACAAGTGTAACGGCCCCATTGGCTGCAGGGCCGGTGCCAAGCTCTAGCGCTTTGTGTGTGTGTGTGTGTGTGTGTGTGTGTGTGTGTGTGTGTGTGCGTGCGTG
>CM051004.1:15989115-15999115 GCA_027704905.1 Muraenolepis orangiensis | reverse complement strand
ATACACATATATACATGTATGGTGTATGGACAACTATAAATACCTATGTATGCGCACACATTAACCTAAAATAGGAAGCCCCCTAAACCAACATGAATATATACAGTATATATACCGTATATATATATATACGGTGTATATATATACCGTATATATATATATACGGTGTATATATATACCGTATATATATACTGTATTTTACAGGTTTTACCCATACTGATTAAAAGTGAACGCTTAGATAAAAGCAACTTTTTCCATTTTTTTTTTGTTTTAAATGTTTGTTTGTTTGTTTGTTTGTTTGTTTGTTTCCTAAATATGAATGGAACACCAGCCATGTATTTGTATTTGTGCAGTCCTTGTGCAGTTTTTCTGTGTTGTTTTGTTGTAAAAACTGTATCTCATTTTTGTTTGTTTAATAAAGCTGTATGTATTTTTTGTCTGAAGCCGTTCTATTTGAGTTCATTGAGTAGATATACTGCACTGGAACAAGCGTTCACAGAAGCCTCCGTGAGAAAGGACAGCAGTGATGTAAGCAAGTGTTGTGTCTTACGTTGTTGGTGGTTACAACTTTACAAATTAATACAAATGTGGATACATGTCGTAATGCAATCCATGGATAGAAACCTCTACGTTGGTTTCTTTATAAATTGTCACAAATCTTATTAAAAAAAAATAGACGTATAAAGACGTATCAAATAAACATAAATGTAACATAAAGGCATCATGAAATGCAGACGAAAAGATTCAGTGGTATATATATAATATAGTAGTTACCACTTGGCTTGTATTACGAAATGTAAAACACAACAATATTAATGTTGAGTTATAGTCAGTGCAGTGGTAACTATGATAGTGAATATCAATCCGTCATTTAAGTTCATCTTCTCCTCGTGATTGCAACCTCTCTCTTCATGCACATTTAACTCATTTGATGACACATTTACATGTTCACATTTACATGTTTCGTCGCTTTGGAGAACGAGATCATGGTTCAGAAACGCAAGTGTATGGGGTTCGATGTTCTCGGGCGCCCCCTTCTGGGCAGTAACGGCAGTTTAGAAATCGTGAAAATATTACTTGTTATTCTGTATTTTTATTGACATCCTTAAATGGATATATATATATATATATATATATATATATATATATATATATATATATATATACTTGTCTACATCGATACATTAAAGCCTTTTCAGCGAGATCCATGGGATGGAATCCCCAGATTCTTCATCTTCATGATTTATGTATTTTTACTTTTATTGACATAGCATATTTTATAATATCATGCACTGGAAGAAGAACAATACCTCATTTATTTATATTATTTTTTGTTTATTTTTAAGATGAAATGTTCTCAATTGCTCTGCAAACATTGTAATGCATATATACGTGCATTTTGTATTTACTATTTATGTTGGCTATACAGTATGTATACATAAACTACCAAAAATACACAAACATAAATACAACATACAACATATGTTTTGTTGACATTATTTAGCTAATTGTATGTAGTTAATTTGTTCTAATAATTAAATAAAGGAATAATATTTTATTTTATTCATTATAATTGTGTTGTATACTGTATATATTTGAATATAGATCATAGTGACAGGGTTTCATATGCAAGTGCTTATTGAAAATAGCTAATCAATTACAAATCCAACGTTGACTTACCAAAATAGATACCTGCTCGTCAGCCTTATTTCAGTTCCGCTGGCCTGACGACAGGACACAGCTTGACCATTTCATCCCAACACACGGTGAGATCATGACTTTGCGCCGCCGCTCTCTTCCTGATTGCATTTGGCGGCGGCCCATCCAGTACACAAACAGCCCCAATCTGTAACCAGCCCCACCTGTTTATAAACACAAACAGTTATCCGCACACGGCGACCTGTCAAAAGCAATCAAAGCGCCGCTGACAGATGAGCACCTACGAGGAGGAGCCCCCGGTCGGAGACACTGTGTTCTGAGGCCCTGACCCCCGGGCGGGCGGTGAAAGCCTTGTTAGGGTACCTGAGTAAAACCAAACCAAACCTGCCATGGGTCAATGTTCCTTCTCTCTTACTTTGTTGTTCAACCAACGCCACACATTGGGCACTGACTCCTGGTTACCCCCACAATAATCTCACGATAATGTTTGAGGTCAAGATGGGATACAACATAAACCAAACAACAATTGTAAGTCAGATGTTTCGCTGCTGTCATAATTACAATATCCTACTCTATCCAACTAACTATTCATCGCATTTTGGTTTTCTCTCCTGCTCTCCGTCCTTCGCCATCTGGAGAGATGGAGTTTGTTATTCATCTGCTATGAACAGAGTGTCAGCAGTCAGACTGAAAGGCCCTCTCTGTTCACTAGAAGTCTCCCTCTCTCTCTCTCTCTCTCTCTCTCTCTCTCTCTCTCTCTCCCTCTCTCTCTCTCTCTCTCTCTCTCTCTCTCTCTCTCTCTCTCTCTCTCTCTCTCTCTCTCTCTCTCTCTCTCTCTCTCTCTCTCTCTCTCTCTCTCTCTCTCTCTCTCTCCCCCTTACATTGTGTCCATCGCAATGCTTTTCCAGACTAAGCCTGGACAGACCTGGATTTCCGCCGGGCCAAACGTAGAGCCTGGCGAACCAGACTCCTCTGGGAAGCGGAGCGAGAGCGAGATGGAGCGCAACTCCCAAAACAAAACAGTCCTCGATATTAGGGGTTTTATTTTAAAATATACCTTACAGCCGGTGCTTCAGGCTCCTGATTAGCCCCATAAGGGTCATGGCTTTTTAAACCTTGCTTAATTGCCCTGGGTACCTAAGTTAACAGTCGTAAGTGTAAGTGTAAGTGTGTAGTTGTAAGAGTTCAGGCACAGGAATTTGTACATTGTTGTACATTTGTTGGTACCTGTTTTCCAGTCCAATAGATATGTAGTGCAGTGCACCTACTGAACTGCTAGGAGTGCTGCCACTATCATAACAATGTCATCCATATTACATTACACTATCATACTTTTGCTGGACTTTCTGGACTCATTACAGTTACTGCACTGTTCTGCACTGTTCTGCACTGTATTCATGATGCAGCTGCACTACTGGCACTTTAAAATGCTTTTTAAATGTTTTTTTGCACAATTCAACACATGTACATATCATCCATCAGTCACTTTATTGTTATTTTTATTGTTATTTTATTTTGTACATTATTGTTATAGTAGAGTATAGGTATAGTACATAGTATAGTATATAGTGATAACTTGTAGGGAATTCATACTGCTGGAGGGAATGGGGAGTGAGCATTCCATTGTTGCATATTGCAAATACAAATCTTGAATCTTGTACAACAGATGTGATGATCGGCATAGAGGCAACATGTATTCATAACGATCATTTGTCACAATAATATATTCTTTGCAATTGTGCACAACCTGCTAGCAGGAATACTTTGTGAGTGTAACACCCCCATGCACTTATTGATCAGAGTATTACTCTCTTTACACTCTAATGTAGGCTAATAACCACGATGCCTCGATATAGCCCAGTTACAAAAAAGCAGTGGAGAAACTGCTTTGTTTAACAAAACACTGAGCCATGTGATCTCACTGCAGTGATCTTTGACATTGATGGATTCATGGCCGTTTGATGTCGCCTTGTGACTCTGAGCGCCGCGTTGAAACACCCTCCCACGGGAAGGAAGCCCACTCGCCCACCGGGTCCCCCTGTGCTCCTTCTACAGGAGCTGTATACGGGTCGGGGCTGGGGTTCATAGAGGAGGGAGGGGCTGGGTGGGGTGGGGGCTTGGGGGCTGAGGGGGTGACGGTGGGGGGAGGGGGTCTAGCGCAATATTTACAGTGACCTTTTCCTCTCGCTGGCCAGAGGCCCATGGGAAAAAACTGGAGAAGACAAACAATGAACAATAGGGTTTAGAGATGAGCAACGGTGCCAGCGCAGCATGTGCCACGGCGGGATGTGGATTACAACAAAGGTGTAGGGGGGGTCAGAGAGGGAGAGAGAGAGAGAGAGAGAGAGAGAGAGAGAGAGAGAGAGAGAGAGAGAGAGAGAGAGAGAGAGAGAGAGAGAGAGAGAGAGAGAGAGAGAGAGAGAGTGAGGAGAGAGAGAGAGAGAGGGGGGGAGAGAGGGGGAGAAAGAGCTCCTGTCAACCCGTCCCTTTAGAAGTACACCTGGGGACACCTGCTCGAGAGCGCCTTGTTGCTATTAAAAGACACCGCCCATACCGGGACATGTCAGTATGGGCTCTTGCAGGTTGTGATGAAGGAGAAGTGATTCTTGAGAACACACACCAGAGGGTTTAAGGAGCGGCGCGGTGGGAAACACAGCAACAAAACAAATGACTTCACTTCAGGATACCCTGCCATACTCTACATGCAGATGCAAGAGAGAGATCTGAGCAGGACCACTTAGGATGCAAAGTGTGGTGTCTAGTGTTCATTTGAAAAAGGCTTCTGCTCCCCTCCTGGGACTAGATCCAAATCATCCAGGGTCATTGGCCTGAATTGATGTTTATGTAGCCAAATAGCCCCTTTGCTGCATCAGTCGGGGAACCGAGCAGTGACCAACTGCCCAGATCTTTGATCCATCAGATTAAGCCCGTCTAATTGGAAAATACTGCTTCCTCTTTAGAGATTGCCTTATCATTAAAATTATTTCTGCCCTGCACAATTTGTTGGGATAAATGTAATACTAGCAGTGTTACAGAGTGTGCCTGGGTGGTCTGCTGCAGTTCTAATGATGCTGTGCCTTTCCCAGAACAAGTGGAAATGCCTTGTTGATGCACCGTGAAAAAAGAGAGAAGAGGCAAAAGAGCAAGAATTCCCACTGGACCTCAGTCGTTTCTCTCAGAGGTCTGAGGTCACGACATTGTACACTTACAAGAAGAATCTCAACCACTATCTCACTTCTGATTTCAGCACTGCTGCACCACTTAAACTTCCCTTTGGGAAGCAATTAATTACTCTATGGTAAATGGACTGCATTTATATAGCCCTTTTCTAACCAGTGCGGCAACTCAAAGCGCTTTACAAGACAAGCCTCACACTCACCCCTTCACCCCTTCACCCATTCATACACCGACGACGTGAGAGTCAGCCGTGCAAGGCGCTCACCAGCACCAGTTAGGGTTAGGGTGCCCAGGGATACCTCGACACTTGGCTAGGAGGAGTCGGGAATCTAACCAGCAGTCAGACGACCGCTCTACCTCCTGAACTACTGCCGCCTCCTGGTAGCTGGCTATTGTGCTATTCCACTAGTAAACAATGTAACTATAAATATGAATACATGACTGGAACTCTATTTATTTTATAGCTAAATCTATATAAACAAAGCTGCCAAATTCAACGAATAACACATTTCTAACAAACAAATTCAACAAAACAAAAAATAAATAAATGGCAATTTCAAAAACCCATATATGTATATTATAGATACATTTAATGGTGGGTAATATGAATTTGCATTATGTTCACCATGTCTACAACTTTTACTGCATGAATTGCTTGTGTAGCCTCCCTTGACTCAGTCTAACTGTGTGCCTCAGTCCCGACCCACTGTAGTCTCCGTTCCGGAAGTATGGAACCGGAAACCGGAACATCTATCTGTCAGCTGAAATTCACCACTTGGCTGTGCACAGAGCTGTAAGTTCTCCCTTTTTTTCCTGCTCATGTAAATGGTGTATGGTTCTGCTAAAGCCCTCTGTATGTGCCCTAAAACATGTATTGTGTTGCAATAGCAGTGCCATACGAGGGTTTATTCTAGAACGCTTTAAAAGTGTTCGATGGGAAATAAGCTGCAGGCTAGAACTAGCCCCTGCTAGCCTGTCAAAATGTCAACAAAAATGTAGTCTGTTATTTTCGGTTTCTCGTCAAGTCTTTAAGAAAACCGTTATATCCGTGGTTTTCACACACACGTGATATATACACGTGATATATACATGTGTATATACATGTATATGTACACCGGTAGACCACCCATGAGCGCTGAATGTCGTAGTGAAACGCTATATCCGCTGACTGTAGCCTATGTGTTAGCAGACGAGTCCCTTCCCTTATTTCCTTATCGTTTACATAGGCTTTATTTAGTTCGTGATCGTGACATTTATTTTCCCACATTTATTTTTCTGTTGACTTAAAACAAGGACAGTGTAGATCGCTTTCATTTGCTTGGTAAACGTTGTAGAGACAAAGAGGGCAGATACACTCGTTACTGTACGCCTATACGATCAACATGAAGAGGTGCTGTCTCGACACAGTAAGATTAACATCGACATCATTAACCTCAAATTGAGTTTATTCTTAAATGTGACCGATTTTAGGTCTCTTACAAGACGTCAGCAAACTATAGATGCTTGCTGTTTATGGTTATAGGGGTTCGTTTGTTGACACATTTGTTAATAACTTTGTTATTATTGTGGATTATTAGTATATGCTGGTATCAACTGAAATTAACCTATACTAGCCAACAACATGCAACTTCACAAATAATATCTAGAGTATTTAGTTGTGAAGCTGTAGTGAGACTGTAATATCAATCATAACGTTAATCTACATTTAAAAATGATGTCAACATACAACTTATGTCAAATCACAGTGTCACAAGCAAATCATCTCTGCTATCTATCAGCTATAGGCGCCATCCAACACACAATGTGTTTGTTATATAGGAAGTGAGAAATAGATATCGCTGTCGGGAGCTTTTACAATTCAGTGGCAGAAGAAGTCGAGGTTCATTTAAATTGTGTGACTGGAGAAAGTTTACCTTGACATTCATAACAAATGAGGTCAACACACAAATCACGTGGGAAGAGGTCTCCACCAAAAAAGTGAAGCAATGTACACAGTGACTCATTTTCGAGCACATTTTGAAATGTTCTTCAGTGCAAAATACCAGAGGTTGTATTTAGACCCACGTGAGGGTCTTCTAGCAGGTCTAATATCTGGGTAAGGGGGGACCCGACAAGTCCACTTATTATGTGCATTGTGCTGTGCTTGCATATATTCATGAATGGATATTATAGTGGATTTTAATCCTCATCATATTCATATTTATACCTTTTTTAGAAAGTCAGAGCAATTATGTTAATCTATACAAAAAGACCCATTTGATTCAGTATGGACATGTAAGCTTTAAAAAAAATGTTTTTAATAGGTTGGCTTACCATTGCTAAGAAACACTTAACATATATGATTTTTCCAAATATGTGTATTTTTTTTTATTACAATAGAAGCTATTGCATTTACTATAGTCTTGTATTTGACAGGGGCATCAGTGTTTCCCATAGAATGTTTGGAAGCTATTGTGGATGGACCCCGAACCCTTAAGTTGTCACAGACAGGATGGCCTATACTGGTAGACCTATTAATGAGAAGGCTTACTATATGCTTCCTGCTATATGCTTCTTGTTTGGTTCAGTGAATATCGGTTGCTGCTTTTGTGGTCTCGTGACATGTTGGTTCACTATTTGGGCTTTGGAATTATCGCATCCAAAGCCACCGTGGGCTTCAAAAACTGCTTCAAAGGCTACCTACTGTATGAGTTCACAGTTTAGCAAAGGGTTGCCTTCTTCGTGTAGGCTTCTCAGGAGGATTGCGATGCGACGTCTGTGCTTGCCGTGTGCAACAGAGAACATACATGATGGATATTTATCATGTAAATGGGAATAAAGTCATAGGCCTAATAACTAATTTTTAAAGTTGCATTATAACAGTAAGTTTTAATGCAAGAATGTATTTTTTTTTGCGCTTTGTGCGTGAGGCTATTCTCCTAATTCTAGGATGGGTTACGTTTCCCTGTGTGTTTACATGTATGTGACCAATACAGTGGTTTCGAATCCTCCAGATTAAGTTTTCGAAAAATGGTTTACAATAGACCGTACTAATTAGACTGGCCGCTAGTCATTTATTGTATATGTAGTAACATATGTTTTGTTGCATTACATTTTTTTGTTATTTCACAGCCTATTTATAACATTGTTTAATTGCAACAGTTTTTCAGGATCAGACTATGCCAAAATCCAACTGTCAACTATTACACAATGAACGTTGTGAATAAATATTTTGTTAATGTATATTTTGTTTAGTTAACTAATAGTAAAAATAATAGTAGTATTGTTGGTTGAATGTTGGTTGATGAGCTCCATTGAGTGCTAATGATGATACTTAAACCTTATTAAGCTAGAATCACCTTTATCCAATAAGATCACCTTTATCCTCTAGATTCAAGATTTTATTTGCCCTATGCAACTACAATATGCAAGTACAAGGGAATGCATACTCCCCATTCCCTCCCGCATTATGACATTTCTAAAACACTATACTATAAAAATACTGTACACAATAAAAATAACAATAAAGCGACGGATGAATGATATGTACATGTGTTGAATTGTTAAAATATATTATACATTGAAATAGATCTCGATATCGATATAGAATCAAGAACATCATACAGACAATTTATCTGAAATACGTACATGTTAATAACTTTGGCTTATAATATAGTTATATTCAGGCATGTGTGATCAAAGAATGTAGCATGTATTTGTACCATTAGCAGAGCATGTTCTCCTACATGAACTACTGGCATAGTCTTTTTTAGGAGTTAATGAAATGGCAATACTTTCGTGTTGTCGTACTCCTGATACATAATCTATACGCTATCTACGTCAGTGTAAGGTTACCGGTGTTCCCTCTTTAGCCTCATTAAGTGCACTGTTTTCAAACAGAACACAGCCTAAGCCTTATATACTCCCACTTCTGTGGGCTTTTGTCAAATATTGTTCCAACATATTTTCTTTAATTATACCTTTCCAGGGGGAAAAATACCTTTTTATTACGGCCCTGTGTTTGTCTTACTGATAGCCTATGTGAGAGAGAGAGAGAGAGCGAAAGAGAGAGAAAGAGAGAGAGAGCTATTGATTGACAGGCCGTGAGTGGGCTGGCGCCGAGCCCTCCAGAACAAGTTGTCATTGAGGTGCTCCATCATTTGGACCCGTGATTAGGCTAGTAAGTCCCGAGGTCTTTCAGTGAGAGCGCCTGTGGAGTTCTCTTCCGCACCCTGTGACACACCGCTCTCGGTACCCCCCTATACTTGGGGATGGAGGGGGGGAGCGGGGGGGCGTGAGCTAGGCGATTTCCTGCTCCCCTTGTGGGCCTCTAATTGGAAAATTTGGGTGGCCCTGTTTGTTTGTTTTAGTGGAATGCAGTGGGCTTGTGTTTTCCAGGGGGTTTCTCAACACTGCTGTGCCGTAGAGGCAGGGGGTGAATTTAACGACAATATGGGTCAAGTGTCGCCCATTGGGTGCTCTGCCCTTACCCCTGTCTCTCTCTCTCTCTCTCTCTCTCTCTCTCTCTCTCTCTCTCTCTCTCTCTCTCTCTCTCTCTCTCCTCTCTCTCTCTCTCTCTCTCTCCTCTCTCTCTCTCTCTCTCTCTCTCTCTCCTCTCTCTCTCTCTCTCTCTCTCTCTCTCTCTCATCTCTCTCTCTCTCCTCTCTCTCTCTCTCTCTCTCTCTCTCTCAAAACGGTTAAAAAACGGCCCGTTTCCGTGACTGAGACCTAGATGGACCATACTGGAGCCTCAGACACACAGGCAGGCAGGCAGGCAGGCAGACATTTTTGATTAGTCAGTGTGGATGGTTCAGTTTTTTTTCACGAAGTCTTAAAGCTCATCCAGTCACTAAACCGTCTCAAAACACAATCCTAAAACTCAACATTTCTGTTTGTTGTTCCGGGCTTTTCAAATGGGATGTTGGTGCCTATTGACTTTTGCTGGGCCTACGCTTTGACACTGGGCAACTTGACACCAATAAACAGATAAACAAGACGGCCCAAGAATAATAAATCCTGGAGACAGACAGACAGAATGAGAGTGGGACGCCCAGTAGACAATAAAATTGGACGATCTGCCCTGGCCTGACTACAACTCCCTGCTAGTAGAAGACATGCTGACTCGTTGTCATAGCTGAGGGACTGGCCAATCTGAAGTAACACTTAGGAATGCATTGTAATGCGT
>CM051004.1:15954115-15984115 GCA_027704905.1 Muraenolepis orangiensis | reverse complement strand
CATATAAAAATATATATATATGGTCCAAATACAATGTCGTTAAATCAAAGATGTTAAATCATTGTTTGCTAAATACTAAATATGATTTTTTTTGGTTTTGTTTAACATTTTCTTTATTATATTTATTAACAACATGAAAGATAAGTAACAGTAAATAACATGCCTTTTTTGTCTGCTCACTTAGTTTTGCTGCAAACAAATATATACTTTTTAAAAGCAACAAATTCTGATGTGTGTGTGTGTATATAAATAAATATATATATATATATATGTATATAAATATATATATATATATATATCCATTTGATTTTACTTAGGCTACACACTAACTGAATTGCCGCCTAGTTAGATTGAGTGCAGCATGGATACCATAACTGTTAAATTAAACAGTTAAATCCTGGCAAATTTAAATTAACATGGCATACAAAGGGAAACAAACAAGCAAAAACGAATTTGACAAAACAAGTTAAAAAAGCATTCATTTTACCCCAAGGAAAAAGTGGAATTAGCGTTTAACTATGTCAGATTTGTAAGAATATGTTTAGACTTGTTTTGAAACAAAAACCTGAATATTTTTGGGCACGGCTAAAAAGTTGTAATAATAATAAATAATAGATAATGATAATATAATGTAATAATATAGATCATTTAAGATAATGATAATATAATGTTAATAAATAATAGCAAACGATTAACAAGAATAATAAAGCACAATCGCACGCCTTTCTCCGTTAAGAAAACAAAAACAACCTCCGCTGAACATGACTATCTATGTGCTTGTCGTTCGGGAGGTCTGCCAAGCACATACAGTGTGGAGGTTACAGTCCCACAAATATTTACCCTACCCCGCCTAGATTGAGAAATCCGAGAGCTAATCACCTCACACAGGCCTACGATGAGAACACAACTAAATGGATCGAGTCCGCAGAGATTGCTCATCACCCTGATCTGCTTGTACTCGAGGGTTGTTAGTGCTCGTCTCTGTGGTATAGGCTGCATGTTTCTTTCCCCCATATAGATACTTTTCCTGTTCACTAATTCTCCCATGCTCCATTTCTCTGGCATAAGCGGAGGGATGGAGAACAGCCCAGCGTGTGGTCTCAAATACACACAAACACTGACACGCACACGCACACACACACTCACTGACACACACTCACACTGACACACACACTCACACAGACACACACTCACACTGACACACACACTGAAACACACACACACACACACACACACACACACACACACACACACACACACACACACACACACACACACACACACACACACACACACACACACACACACACACACACACACACACACACAGCTCTGTACTTGGCAAGCGGTGTCCCAGGCCAATGATACGTCTCTATTTCTGACCATGAAACTTCCCCCCGGGGACTGGAATTAACCAATTAGATACGAACAAATATGCGCTCCATGTATTCAAACAAAGTGGCCATAGGAGAAAGAGGAGGAGGAAGGACGAGGTCGGCAGCAGGGAAGTGGCCTCTAATGGCCGTATTATTTAAGGTTTCATGAGCCATTTGTGGAATCATTCGCTCAAGCCCTTTTTATTAAGTTTGACTATGGCCCCACCCCCTGCCCTCTAGAACCCCTCTTGCTTCCTTCAGTTTGAATAGGGACTGCAATCTCCCTCCACTCCACTCACTTTTACTGCCTGGTACTTTTCAAGGGGGTCCTGACAACAAAGAGGGCAGATGTAAAGGGTGACCGTGGCGGGGCCGCGAACAAGCCACTTAACTGTGAAGTGTCGTGAAGCTAGAGAGAGAGTGTGTGTGTGTGTGTGTGTGTGTGTGTGTGTGTGTGTGTGTGTGTGTGTGTGTGTGTGTGTGTGTGTGTGTGTGTGTGTGTGTGTGTGTGTGTGTGTGTGTGTGTGTGTGTGTGTGTGTGTGTGTGTGTGTGTGTGTGTGTGTGTGTGTGTGTGTGTGTTAGGGCCCCTCCCCCCACGCAAACTCGTCCTCACCAGCGGCCTCGCTCACCTCCCAGCGCCTCCGTATTGTGAAGGCTGACGCTTTGTTTATTGGCGCCTTGTCTCATGGTGTGTCCACCTCTCCCTCTCTCCTCTCCTCTGTGTATGTGTGGCTCACTCAATCACCTATCTCCCCCCCCCCCCACCCCCTCCCAGGCCTGTCCATCTGCGGGCATAACTGTCTGCTGACGGCCGAGTGGATGTCGGCCAGCAAGATCGTGTGTCGCGTGGGTCCCGCCAAGGACGACAAGGGGGAGATCATCGTGACGACCCAGTCCGGAGGCGACGGCACCTCCACGGTCTCCTTCAAACTTCTCAAGCCGGACAGAATTGGTGAGGCCGCCGTAAATAAACGTGTGTGTGTGTGTGTATTTCTTTGAACATCTGCGCTGAGTTATGGGGGATTTACCAAGAGAATTGGTTTGCCTTCCACTCCTAACGGCGCAGGCATCCTGGACCAGTCAGCCGTCTGGGTGGACGAGCTCAACTACTACGACATGAGGACCGACCGCAACAAGGGTATCTCCCCGCTCTCCCTGAGGCCGAGCAACCCGCTGGGCATTGACATCGACAAGTACGGCACAGATGGACACACACACACACACACACACACACACACAGACACACGCACACGCTTGCACGCACACATGCATGCATCAACACACCCACACACGCATTCAGTTTGATGCCGTTCCGGAAACACGCGGCCTCACGCAGCCATCAAACATGCGAGACACCGTTTTTATCTCCAAGAACAGAAACACACTCTTTCCTCTACTACTGACTGAGGCATTTCAAATTTAAATTCTCTGGCAATTCAAGTTCTCATCGCTTCTAACTGACATAGGAGGAGTGGAAACTACACGATTTGTTCGTGAAGCACGTGAAAGATCTCAGAAACAATTAATTTTGCGTCCCAGAAAACAGCCCCCCCCCCCTGTCAGACAACGACGGGGAGCTGGAATGCAGTAACGTATAGTTTGTGTAGCCTTAATGTTTGTTTGGATTAGAAGGTGCCAGAGGGCAAGTGACCGCTCGTGGCCAAAGCTAGACCTCCGGTAAACATACACGGGTCCCCCTCACGCTGCCAGGACCTAAACGCTCCCACCATGTTCAGCGTGTGTACAGTTTTAATTTGACAGGCATTCGTGAAGCCGCTGCGTGCTGAACCTGAGAGCGGAATCTGGTTTGGACGAGAAAGGCGTTTCGGATCAATGAAATCCCCACCTTTCCCGTTGGTACGCCCAGCGAGAGAATCAGTTTGAGTAGGTAGTCAGCCTTAATCCATCATGATTTCGCCGAAGAGGTCTCGCATATCTTCACGCGGTGATATCACCGCCGGGTTATTCGGAACAGAGGGCCGAAGAGGAAGTATTTTTCCCAGTGATGATGTGTCACCAGCCTGCTTCCTTTAATGTTTTCGGTCCACTTGTCGCAGACTCTGCCGGCTCGAATGGCGTGATGGACTTATTTGAACGTGGTTGTTATTGTTGGTATTCGACTGTTCAAAATACGACATTCGACGATGTCTTTCTGTCTCCACCAAAGTAGGACCATGGGCACTGAAGGCCAATGCATTAAGTGTGCCACTTAATTCATTGAACTGGGCTTATGGTTGGAGATAAACAATACCCTTCTCCTGTTGTACTCGAATTGTTGTGTTGAGAATTTTTGCATCTCAGTTTTGTTAAAACCCCAGATTATAAGGTTGATAGTCATTTTTGCAAAGTTAATTAATATCATTAACAATGTTTTAAAAGATCTTGGCTCATCTCATGTCAGTGCATGAACACTAAAGCTGAAACTTATCACCATTGTTGCTTCTAACTTTAGTTACTGGTATTATATTAATAAAATCTCTTCACAATAATTTAAAACATCTATATTCAATAACGGTTGTAATAAAGAGAAGTGATTTAAAAAATAATAATACATTTAGGTTGAATCATAGGATATATAAACTTGTTTAGTTGGGGCTGTGTGTGTGTGTGTGTGTGTGTGTGTGTGTGTGTGTGTGTGTGTGTGTGTGTGTGTGTGTGTGTGTGTGTGTGTGTGTGTGTGTGTGTGTGTGTGTGTGTGTGTGTGTGTGTGTGTGTGTGTGTGTGTGTGTGTGGGGTGGGGGGGGGGGGGGGGGGGGGGAAAGAAAGAGGGTGGTGATGGGGGAGGGTTTGTTTGTGTAGGCCATGGGTCATTAGGAGAGATCAAACTTCTTTAATGAGTACTGGGTCTTCCAGGGGCACCTAGGCGTCACAGTGGGCGCTTCCCACGCCGGGGCTACGAAGCTGGGCTACCACTTGGCTATAGACTGCCTCCTGCTGGAAGTCCTGGTACCATCACATTTCAAAAACCATAGGTTCTAAAAATCACATTCAAAACTTGCGTTCAATGTTGTATAACAACGGTGCGACTGATTCGCATTTGTAAATAAGAAAAACATTCCTGCTAGATTAAAAAATAAATAATAATAATTATAATGAATCCGAAAACATGAAAGAATGCCATTGTCTTCATCTTGATGAATAACATTAGGCCTATGTTTATGTAATATAATTCACATCAAGACAAATGTAATGATCCTTCCTGGTGTCATTTCAGAATCAAAATGAGAAAGCCTTTATTGTCATTGTACAAGTACAGCAAAATTGTCTCGCAATCCTCAAATATAAATTATGTAGAAAATAAATGTAACAAAATAGGTTTGAAAATATTCAGAACAAAATGTTATGTATAATTGTATATATAAAGATTGCAGTGGCCCTCCTATGCGGTTCCCTGGATTTATTTTTAGTAATGAGTCCTAATGATCGGATACATTTTAAAATACTAATGTTACCCCATCTGGTCCACATGCGTCAGTCATGCATTTACATCCGTTGTCTAGTTTCGGCATGAATCATGCATGAATCACGCATTCAGTATGCTTTTTCCACCTCATGCAGTATAGCTCAGGAGGTAGAGCGGTCGCCTCACACAACCCGGAAGGTTGCAGGTTCGCCGCCTCCTCCTAGCAAAAGCTGTCGAGGTGTCCTTGAGCAAGACACCCTAACCCTACCTGCTCCTGACTGTGCTGGCTGTCTCCTTGCATGGCTGACTCCGCCGTCGGTGGTTGAATGTGTGTATGAATGGGTGAATGTGAGGCATGTTGTGAGGAATGGGTGAATGTGAGGCGCTTTGAGTAACCATTGGTTAGAAAAGCGCTATATAAATGTCCATTTACCATTTACTGCATTCCGTTCATGGATTTTGATTGGGTTGTTTATGGCTGCGTCTTCTCTCCTCCTGCAGGGGTCCAGTCCCTCAGAAGGACATGGAGCAGACCTTTCCTGGGATGAGTGGGGACTTCACCAGTGAGAACTTCTCTGCCACCTGGTACCTCATGGAGAACCATTCGGGCACTGGGTAATGGCCCGCCCACAATCAACCACGATTACCATTGTGGTGACATTCGCAAACCTAGAAATGGCTCACTTGAAGATTTTTCCGTTCATTGTTCAGTGCGTATAAACAATTAGTCGAACGTGTTTTTGAATTTATATTCAAAAAACCTATTCAAAAAACCGAACCGAGGGCTCTTCCAGCCCAAACGGAAAAGTAAAAGCTATAGCAGCCGGCACTTAACTAAGACTAACAATAAACAATGACACATAAAAAAAAAAATATAAATTGTTGTTAATGTTGGCTCAAGGCTTTAGGATGCCTGTCAAGAGTCTAAAGTGAAGGCGTGTTTTTTTAAACTACGTCAACATTTATTTCCTCTGACCACGTGGGCAGTTGTGCTCAATGGACCTACCGTCAATGTATTCAGCTCTTTTTCTGTTCCTGTGCATTTTACTTGAATAGCATTCATTTCACACCTTCATCCAAAGTAGCTTTTTTTTTAGATCTTTGCTTTTACAAAGATCATTATTAACATTATGAATTTGAAACAAAATGAACACTCTGGAAGAAAATGAACACTGCAATGCGGCTATTAACGCTGAGACATTTTGTAGAATGAGGTAAAACTCTTTAAAACTCTAAATTTTAACTAGCCAAACGGCAAGTACATTGGAATGCTTACTCCCCATTCCCTCGCACACACACCTGAACCCGACGATAACGTCCCTTTGAAGACAGTGTTGCTTAAAGGGCCCACTGTGGTTCCTTGATCCTGCTCAGACCCGGGTCATTAACCAGGGATGACCCATAAGCCCCCCATGCTCTGTAGCGCGTGCTCCCTGCCAGGTCAGCTCAGTGCTGAGCTATTTTGGACTGTCCTGGGCATCCTCCCTCCTCCTCCTCCTTCTCCTCCTCCTCTCCTTCTACCCTCCCAGTAACCCAGACCCCGGGGTCCAGCCTGGACAAGGGGGGGGGGGGCTCTGTTTGGACCTCGCTGGGGGCTGTTTCTTCCTGCCAAGGAAGCCTCACTCAGGACTCTGACACAAAGACAAAACCTCCACAGACCTGCGTGTCACTGTGGTTCTCTCTCTTTGTGTCCGTGTTGCCTTGTGTGCTGCGCATCAAACAAACCGTCACACACGCACGTACACACAGACACACACACACACACACACTGACTGACTGACTGACTGACTGACTGACTGACTGACTGACTGACTGACTGACTGACTGACTGACTGACTCTCACAGACGGGCACACAAACTCAGACACACACAAACACACAGAAAGAGACAGACACACACACATACAGACAGACCGACTCACACTTAAAAGTATCCTCTACATTAGCACATTATAAGGATTACACATTATTTTAGCCACTTTTGTGAACATGTGTTGTTTGTTCTTATACCACTCTGTCTTTCTTCCAGATTTGACCAGTTGCGCTTGGCCGCCAACAACCTGAAGAAGCAGGCCACTAAGAAGAACGAAGGCAGTCTGGCTTACGTCAAAGGAGGCCTCAGCACTTTCTTTGAGGCCCAGGACGCCCTGGCAGGTGAGAGGCTCGTGGTCCTCTGGTCGTCTGTTCTGGCTGGCGGAGCAAAAGAGCACTAATGAATTCGCATATTTCAAAACTGTTATTCTTCAGCCCATTTGTTGCTCTTGTTTGGAAAGTGTGCCTCAAGTAACACCCCATACACACACACACGTGCACACACACACACACATACATACGCACACATACACACACACACTTACACACCAGTTGATTAAAGAGGTTAATTTGGATAACATGCGAGGACCCTGCCCAGCGCGGGGGCCAACTCTGCCAACTTCAACACGCTGGGTTATTTTCCATTAAATGGAGATCAGCAGCGCTCACCTGCCATTCAGTGGCGGCTCATGTGTTGCCCCCAGTCTCGCCGGTGGCCTCGGGAGCCCATGCTGTGGTTCTTCTGCCGGGTAGTAGCTCGAATCGTTGTTGCAGCTTCATCATTCATACGCTTTTGTCTGTTTACTCTCCCCGCTCCCATATTGCCGTCCATTCACTTCCCCTTGCACTATTTATACATTGGTCTGCGGGCCTCTTGTCATTATTATTGTCATTTCTTTCTCTTGTTTGCGGCCCGTTTGGGGAAAGTAGCAACGTTTTCATTGTTTCACTGCGGGCTGAATCTAAATAAACGGAGCAGCCCAAAACACACAATGCAGAGCCAGAACATTAGGGGCCGATAGGGCTGATAATGGGGCCTGATAACGGGGGCCCGATGTGACTGATGGGAACAGTCACGCGGCCGCTTTCACCACATTCTCTGTCCTGAGCGCGCCCACTGTGTGCCCAATTGCCTGTGAGTGGCGACCAGGTCAGCCGCTGGACTCGGATGACCTGGAACACTGGAAGCGGCTTCACCAAAAGAGGTTCAGTGGCCGTAATATAGTACCGTTAATGCCTTACCCGAAAGAGTCCACCGCTGGCTAGGAACGGCACCATCAGAGCCAAAATATCACTATGAGGTAGTTCTAGAGGAAAATAAGTCGAATCCCAGTACAAATTACTCGGGCCTGGTTCTGTTGCAGGCAGATCCGATGACGCCAATTTGACACTCGGGCACGCTAAGCGTGCTAGCTCGCAGACGAGGCCCAGTTAGTGTAAAAAGAAAAAACGGTGAATCCTTTCTCTCTCCGTCAAGTGTCTGGCAGGTCTCGCTTGCGGTTCTTGAGTCTTCCCGAATGAAACCGTACGTCCTCAGCCCAGTGGTTTGGCGGTGTGCTCTGTCAGTTCTAAAAGTGGTCCGGGGGGCTACTAATTGATGTTTAGCCTGTAGCGCTTCCAGCCCTCTCACCAATCACCCCGCGAGTTCCAGTGTTTCCTCCTCTGGTTCCGTGTTTGTTTTCTCTTCGGCCTGCATGTGAGAATTTTATTGATGGCTCTCAGGAAAAAAAACCTGGGGTTTTATTAATAGTGCCGATGGCTGGCTAGAAAACTAACAGAGGCTGGCCAAATCTGGAGAGCATAATGAGCTATGCAGGAAGAGGGAAAAACAACCCTCGTATTGCACGGTTTCTCTCCTGGACTCTCACTGGCATGTCTTCCCTCTTCATTGATGGTTTCCTTTTAGTTTTTTTTATACAGACAGAGAGTTGCCGTGTGTCTCTCTTTCCATACAAATGTGGGCTTCTATCTGTTGTTGTTGTTGTTGTTGTTGGATAGCTAATGGCCAGGTTTGGTACTCGCTGTACACAGGGCTGATCAGGTGCCCTCAGGTCTAAACTAGTCTACGTAGCAACAACGCTATCATTACCTTTTTGTTTATGTTTCATATGGACACATAGGGCATTCACTTTTAAGGGCCTTTCAGCCAGAAAAAAAATTGCCCAGTGAACCGAGGGGGGGGGGTGTCACACAGGTAACCGTTTCATTGGGGCTTGGGGAAAAGTGAGGGCCTCGGCTTGGATTTACAGGGGGTCAAAGGTCAGCTTGTGAGACAGGGGGGGTGGGGGTGGGGGGTTACACAGGAAACAACCGGTTCTGTAAACTCTCCATATGAGCCCCAGCAGAAGTGCTGAAGGAGATGAGGGGGTTTAGGCGGGTGTGGGGGGGGGGGGGCTGTTTTGTCAGCAAGCTTAAGGGAACAAATTGAACTCTGGTCCTCAGTGTCTCCTGGGACAGATCTCCGCCCGGGCTGATTGACTGACTGACTGACAGTCTGTCGGAGAGGGCCGAGGTTGTGGCCCCCTCTCTCCCTTCTTTCTCCATCCAAAAAAAAAAAAAGAAATGTTGAAAACTGCAGGTTTTTTGTTTTTTTTTGCATTGTTGTGCGGAGAGGAAGTCTCCCGACGATGCAGGAAGCGACACAAGCTACCGTGTCCCAGAAAAAACGTCCATATTCCCAGGATCCGCTCCCCTCTAAGCCACCTCCCCCCCCCCGCCCCCCCCCCCCCCCCCCCAGCAGGAGTCAAAACATCTCCTCCAGCTTTTGCATCCTTTTTTATTCTTATTCCATCTTTTCTTATTTTTTTTCCTCGAGTTCCTCCCAACAGTACCAGGAAATGGGAGCAGAAGTGCCGGGGCTCTGTCGCGTTGTCCGGAGCCTGACCCGCCGCCGCCGCCGAGGTTGTTTGGGTTAGCCGGCGACGCCCACACGCCACCCGCACCCCCTTCCCCGCACCCCCTCCCCCCCCTCCACTTTCTGGGTGCGTGTGTGTGACTGCTTGCAGAGGACACACAGCTGGCAGTGGCGTGGGGGGGTGGGGAGGCAGACAAGAAGCAGACCTGCCGATAGTGTGTGTGTGTGTGTGTGTGTGTGTGTGTGTGTGTGTGTGTGTGTGTGTGTGTGTGTGTGTGTGTGTGTGTGTGTGTGTGTGTGTGTGTGTGTGTGTGTGTGTGTGTGTGTGTGTGTGTGTGTGTGTGTGTGTGTGTGTGTGTTCCCGTCTGCGTGCGTGCCTGCGTGCGTGTCTCTGTGTCTCGTGTCTGTATACAGTGCCCTCGGTCCTTTATTTCCCCGGTATAAACGGACCATTTTTTTTGGCATGTCGCTCTATGACCGCTCCACAGAGACTAGACGGGACAGGAGAAGAAGCTCCGGTGGCTCTTTGGTCCTGGCTTTTTTCCCTTTAGGCTCCTGCATATTTATTTACAGAATTCTTGGGCCCCCCCTTCTTGTTGAATTTTTTTCCCCCTGTCCCCCATGCTGAATGCTCAATGCCCAATTCTCCAAGTTTGGCTGATGGTTTGTAGTAGGGGTGTAACAATACGTGTATTTGTATCCAATATGAGGAAAAAAATGTATTTGAATGGTGCTTCATGGGAAGACGCAGGCCTAGACACAGGCCTAGACACAGGCCTAGACACAGGCCTAGACACAGGCAGGCAAAGCATCTTCAGAGAGAGAGAGACGATGGGTATACATGATTCTTACAGGCAAACGATTTCTCATCGTGGGAAGTAACGACAAAGGGAACAAAAGGTGATGGGAGTGGCCACCGGGGAGAGTTCCGGATTGGTTAGACCCGGCGGGAGAGGTCAGGTTCATTAGCAGTACGCAATACTGAGAGTCTTGAGTCGATTAGCCGTACATTGTGAAGTCAGGAAAGGGGGGAAGTTGGAGTTGGCCAAGTTATTTCTCAATACACACACTGAGAGTCTGTACAATCACGAAGGGAGCTCTCTTTGAGGTGCAAAGAGACTTTATACAAAAGCCTATTTAATAAGCTATATAATGTAGAAGTTGATTTGTTTTATGTGGAGTGTAGTTCATATTTTCCAGGACAGGATCGTGCAGCGCAGGGTCCACGATTCGGTGGCCAGCTGAACCGTGCTGTTTAATTCATACCTCGTTATCTAACAAATATATCTTAATAACAACAAGATTATATTGAACCGTGATTAAATCTTACGGAAACAGTGGATTCTGTTTGCCGTTTGTCACGTCGCCAGGTAGCCAATCAAACAAGCGGCTTACAATGTCAACAATAGCAAGTACGGTAAGCACACTATGCGAATCGTACGTCACGAGTGCAAAGTTTCAGGCGCTAAGCCTGAACCCTAAGCCTCCCCTCCACTCTCCACTCTCCCATCAGTCAGGTCTTGGGGTCTGGGAACACTTTGGCTTTGCTGTTAACAGTAACGGTAGTGTCACGGTATGCGGCCTCTGGCGGGACAACCGACACGATGACTCATCTTTGTGCCGACACACCAACCCCCCCCCCGGTGGGTCGGCGGAATTAGACGAGAGCAGCCAAAAACGAATAAAAAACAGTATACATGTATACAATCCAAAAAAACAAAAAATGTTTGCATCACATTTACGTGCCTAGGTCGTAATGGTTATGACTGAAACGAGTTGGATTGTCTTTGTGTGTTTTTTTTCTTTTTTTTGGAATGGCGGATCTTCAGGTATGTGTTGAGTGCATAGTTGAGCAGGCCTCCCAAGCCTCCTCCAGCTCTCCTTGGCTCTGTCAATAAACCTACTAGTGCCCCTCTCCACTTCCCCCCCACTACTACTACGACACAGGGTTTATTTATTCATATGGACAGCCAGGGAAACTCAGGGGATCTCTCTCTCTCTCTCTCTCTCTCTCTCTCTCTCTCTCTCTCTCTCTCTCTCTCTCTCTCTCTCTCTCTCTCTCTCTCTCTCTCTCTCTCTCTCTCTCTCTCTCTCTCTCTCTCTCTCTCTCTCCTCTCTCTCTCTCTCTCTCTCTCTCTCTCTCTCTCTCTCTCTCTCCTCTCTCTCTCTCTCTCTCTCTCTCTCTCTCTCTCTCTCTCCCTGCCTGCAAAGTCACAGTAATGTCCTTCTTTCGGCATCATGTTTGGCTTCCAGCTCTCTTGTCTGTACCGTCCTAGAGCCTGTGGCCTCTGAACGCCGCATGCATGTGGAAAACCGCCGTGTAAGGTGGGATTTTTGGGCATCAGGGGGACCTGTGGAGGGCAGTGTGGTTACGGTGTGGGAGAGATGGCCTTCGGCCTCCCACGGAGTCGCGTGGGAAACTGGCACCGGAAACCGGAAGCGTCCGAGAGCTCAGGGTTGATGGGTGGGGGGGCGGGGGGGAAGAGAAGGGGAGGAGAGGTTATCTGCCATCACTGGGGGCAGGAGCCGTTTATTGCTTTACCTCCATTTGCCGAAATGAAAATCGTTCCGGCGTAGCTGAGCCCGCGTAGCCTGAATTAAGCGTGACAGTGTTGGGGAGTTGCTTCAGAACACACACAAAAAGAGAGCCATCAAAATAACTGTTGTAATGTTTGTTTTTAATATGGCCTGCCCTCTTGGCTTCCCCCAGACACACACACACACACACACACACACACACACACGCACACTAATAGTACTTGCGACTTGTGTTTCAGCCATCCACCAGAAGTTGGAGTCGGACGGCACGGAGAAGGTGGAGGGATCCATGACCCAGCGTCTCGAGAACGTCCTCAACCGTAAGAATCCCGGCCCGTCCAAAAGCCTCCACGACCATTAGAAACATTTTTTTAGTCTTTAGGCGGCACAAATGGGCGTTCACGACGCCAGCAGCAGCTGGCAAGCTGATGTGCGTGACGGAAGAACAAATACCCACTAATGCTTTTTAAAGGAGAGATCTCCTTCACATTCAAATGTACCACTTTTAACTCTCTCGCCACATGACGTAGATACATCCTTTCAGTTGTATTTCTTTGCTTTACATTTGTATATATATATGCCAGCCATTGCTCCCCTTGCCTATAGACATTTTTATACAGGCGTCAGCATACCCCTCTGTACAAATACTGTACATCGAAGGGACACTGTACACTCCGAAACGGAGATGGTGTTTTCTAATATGATAATCGTCGAGAATTAGCACTTGAAAGTATAGGAAGGTACGCTTTCTTCTAGCAACACGACTTCAACCTCTTCCACTCAACACGCTCGGATCTCACACCGCACACACACACACACACACACACACACACACACACACACACACACACACACACACACACACACACACACACACACACACACACACACACACACACACACACACACACACACACACACACACAGTGTTAATGTCCTTTGGCTGCACACAGAGCTGGATGTCAGCAGATCCTGCCCCCCCCCCCTCTAATGGTATACACGGCCATGTATGCGACTGGCGTAATGGAGGCCCAATGAAGCTGTTCTTTCTTTCTCCTGCCCTGGGTCTAGGGTAAATAAACCGCCCCGGCGGGACACAGCTTTTCATCCCGCCCGCCCCAGTCATGTGGGTCTCTTCCCCCCCCCCCCGTTCCCCCCAACCGCCCACCTCAAGCCACACACAGACACACACACCCACACACACATCAAAACACGCCAATCAGCCAATCACAGAACGGGACACCCGGACCGAATCGCAACCTCATGACAGCTCGTCAGTCAGGCCCCCCCCCTGCGCGAGAAATGTGAACTATTCCACTTAAGCCCGTGTGTTTTTCAACTGTATAGATTCACCTCATAGGGAACAAGGGGGGGTATTTGATTGAAACAATTTGTTCTTTGGAGTTCCCCCGACTCGAACCCCCCCACCCCCCCCCCCCCCCCAAACCGCGCCAAGGCCCACCCACCCACAAAGCGGAGGCGTAGCGTGCATACTGCGGTCCGGGCCGAGGCAGCACGTCTCAGAGATAGCCGTCATCTCGGCACTCTGCGGCTTTGCGCCGCTGCAGTCTGTCTCCTGGGGTCAGACAGTGCGGAGCATCAGGAGGAAAACCAGAGAGAGAGACCCCCCCCCCCCATATTCAGGAGGTCCTTGTTTATTTCTACAGTACCCCCCCTCCTCTCCTCCTCTACCATCACCCCCGCACATACAATTCCCAGCCTCTTGTTTACTCTGTGGCTCCTCCTGTGGCCACTCACTCCATTCCTCTCTCTCTCTCTCTCTCTCTCTCTCTCTCTCTCTCTCTCTCTCTCTCTCTCTCTCTCTCTCTCTCTCTCTCTCTCTCTCTCTCTCTCTCTCTCTCTCTCTCTCTCTCTCTCTCTCTCTCTCTCTCTCTCTCTCTCTCCTCTCTCTCTCTCTCTCTCTCTAGGGGCGAGCGACACTGCGGACACTCTGTTCCAGGAGGTTCTGGGAAGAAAGGACAAGGCCGACTCCACGCGCAACGCCCTCAACGTCCTGCAGAGGTTCAAGTTCCTCTTCAACCTGCCGCTCAACATCGAGCGCAATATCCAGAAGGTGCCCCCCCCCCCCCCCCCCCCTCAACACACACACACACTCACACGCACACACTGAATGACACACACCAGGGTCAGAAACGAACCAGAACATTTTTGAATTACCCTTTTGATGAATGAAAAAGTGCTGTATTTTACTCTATTTGCATAAGTCTCCCATGCCACATAGAAAAAAAGCTATTTCCCAACATCGTGGAGTCAAAATATAAACGCTGATTGACAGCTCACACACACACACACACACACACACACACACACACACAAGTGCACTAGTTGAAGTAAGGCATTTGTCATCCATTAGGTGGGGCTAGAGATGCTGAAAAGCATCCAAAAGCACAAGTTGTTCCGCTTGTTGCCATGCCAGCGTAAACGTCGCTTCTTTTATTTAATTTTTTTTTGTTTTATTTAAACCATTTAACTCTAGCACTTTGAGTTTTGTCTACTCAAATGAAAAGTGCGCTTATAAATACAATTATTATTATTATTTTTATTATTATTATTATTATTATAAAGTGAATGCACAGTTGCTTACCAGATGGTCTTTACCAGCCAAAGATTGTAATGTTAAACCGCAGTGCTGTTCTTTGCCAGGGTGATTACGATGTGGTGATCAACGACTACGAGAAAGCCAAATCTCTGTTTGGAACCACCGAGGTCCCCGTTTTCAAAAAAGGTGAGCCCATTTTTACCAAAGCTATTCCTTTTTTATTTGTTTTCATTATTTCCTTCCTATCATTATTAATATTTATCTGATTTGTCTGATGTGTCTTCCGTATAGTGTACACTGAAGTGGAGACGCGGATCAGCGCCCTGAGGAGTCTGCTCTTGGAGAAGCTGCTGGAGACGCCCTCCACCCTCCATGACCAGAAGAGATACATCAGGTCTCTCTCTCTCTCTGCGCGCCTACGCCCTCTCTCTGTCGACGTAAACAAACCCCGCGGTGTGGCTTCGCGAAGAGACTGCGTGGAGACACATGGGGTCTCTCTCCCCTGCCCCCCCCTTCGCTGAGGCCCCGTGGCTCCTAACTACTTGACTCCAGTGCATCCTGACTCTTGACTAGTTCTCTGTAACCTTCAGTTCTCTCCATCGAAAGGTCCTTCTTCTCTAAACTACGCCTTTCATTTATCCCTGGGTCTTCACTGATCCTGGGTATTCACTGACCCTGTCCATCTTCTGTTCCCTCTGTCTGTTTTTCTTTTCCCTTCCTTCTTGCTGCATGTATTTTCTTTTCCTTTACGTGTGCCTTTTTGGTTCTTTTCACTTTTTTATTTTCTTTCCGTTTCTTCTCTCTCTGCGCTCTCCTTTTCTGCTTCTGCTTCCCTCTCACGCTCTAGTTTCTTCTCCCAATCCCACCTTATCCATCCATAGTTGCGGCCTGTGCCTGGTTTATTATTGTTTGAGAGCGAGCCGACGGGAACAGAGAGCGCGGCTCGCGACCGCACGGGCGATCTTTCAATGCCGCCGCATTAAGCACGTCTCTGAATGCTCACTGGGCTCCTGTTTACTCTCCTTGCGGCATGTGAGTGGGTTGGAGGGTTATGGCGGATGGACAGACAGACGGACGTACAGACAGACAGGCGGACGTGTTACGTTTCCTAATGCACATGCGTGTGTGAAGCCGGCCTCTTTTGAAGGATGTCCCCTATTATCAGTCTTTATTATGGGTCTCTTATTATGTTATTATTGGTGCTTTCATGTGAAGGACTATGCACATTACTATGTATGTCACTTATGGCATTGAACAAATGAGCAAGCTTGCGGGGCGGCGGCGGCGGTGGTGGCGGTCGGTGGAGGGCAGAGCCAAGCCGCAGCCCTTTTTAGTGACTTAGGCCCTTGTCCTATAGATCACTGGTGGGGGGGGGGGGGGATGCCCGGGACATAAACACCGCCAGAGGGGACGATCGGGGCTGGGATCCATGACGATCCGTTTGAAATGTTTTTCCCTGAGGTCTCGCCATTGAGGGCAGGGAGAACACTAGCATCGTTTTACATTGGTGCTCTTGTCGTTTTTGTAATTGGTCGCCATATTCAGTGTGTTTGTGTGTGTGTTCATGTGTGCGTGCACGCAGGTACCTGTCTGACCTCCATGCGCCAGGGGACCCCGCCTGGCAGTGCATCTACGCCCAGCACAAGTGGATCCTGCAGCTGCTGCAGAACTGCAGAGACGAGTTCATCACTGGCCAGAGAGGTGACTTACTACACACACATGTACACAGACGTATATGCACACACACACATACACACGTATACACACACGCTTGTGTTGACTCAAGAGTTTCACCCTCGGAATGTAAAGTCCCCCCATTTAGCGTTTCTCATCAGTGCGTCGAGTGTTGTCATGCGAGTCTCATTCTCTGGCTCAGCGTGCCGTTCCCCAGCTGCTTCTCTGCTGCAGTGGTTCTGTTCTGACCTCCCTCCCCTGTCACCCCCCTCTCTCTCTTTCTCTCTCTCTTCCTCTCTCTCTCTCTCTCTTCCTCTCTCTTTTTCCCCTCGCCGTGCCGGTGCTGCAGGAGGCCGCCGTGTGTTTATTTTCTTACCAACGAACGAGTGGATGAGATGAAAGTGTGCGTGTGTGTGTGTGTGTGTGCGTGGGAGGCTGGGTTCACTGGGATATGGGTTACAAGGCCTGACACGTTACCGCATACAAAACACACGCACACACACACGGACACGGACACACACACACACACACACACACACACACACACACACACACACACACACACACACACACACACACACACACACACACACACACACACACACACACACACACACGGACATGAAATGCGTCCGCACAGATGAATTGGAGCAATTAACCCCAATTAAGATGTTTCTCTGTTAGAATCAGCGGACCAGGGGGAAACACGTGGATGTGAAACCGTCTGTTCTGGAAAGAACCAGAGACACTCCAGCCGTAAACCCCCCCCATCCCCCCTCCCAGCCCACACACACACACACACACATACATACACACATACACACATACACGACGCAGTGCGACACACGGACGTGCATACGTGAGTGTGTGCTGCGTGGGTGGCACACATAGTGGAGGTGGAATATAAACATGTCAGATGCTAAGGCTAACAGTAGTTTCCGGGGCTCCCAGGTTGATGGATCAGGGGTGCCGATGCGCTCGCTCACTGCTGCTCACTGCTGCCTCTCCTCAGCCCCAACAAACCCTGCTCATCATGTCCAGGATGGGCTCTCCCTCCTTGGTCTGCACATGCCTTCCGCTGCACGATAAACAGCTGAATAAATCTCCAGATTACATTCTTGCATACTGAACATATTGCCGGACGATGTCGCACACACACACACACGCACACGCACACGCACGCGCGCGCGCACGCGAGGAGATCAGAAATAAACGGGGGGGATTGGGGAATTTTGCCCTTAAAAACATATTAAATAATTGTATCTATTATAATTGCCTTAATAAATTAAATTAAATCATAAATTAAATTTAAATTAATTAATTATTTTATCTATTCTAATTTACGAAGTGGCTCCGGTTTTCTGTTTTTCATTCAATATTGGTCTGTCATTCTTCCCCGACATTTAATGAAATTGCCCTGGAGATTATCAGAAATGCCCCTGAAAGGAATTACCCAAGAGTAAGGGCAAGGCAAAATTTTCATAAAGTGAATTTCCTATCCTGACACACGCACACACACACGCACACGCACGCTTGCAAGACGAGGGGCACTTGCTTTGGTTCATCTGTCTTCTTGGTAGCTTCCTCGCACCGCGTGTGTGTGTGTGTGTGCATGCCCGTGTGTGTGCGCCTGTGTTCTTCTGCGGCAGCTGTCTCCTGTCCCCTCTCTTGTCATGCTGTTCAGCCGAAGACCCTCTTTCCTCTAACACATACACACCTGGTAGCTGTTTACCGCAGTGTCCCTCCCCCCCCCCCCCCCGATCCATCTCCCGCTCTTCTGCAGTTCACCTCGCTCTGTCCCCGTGTGCAGAAAAACATGCTCAGGGACATCCCTCAACCTGAGTAACCAACAGATACCCACCATTAGAAAACCACATCCACACGCTTACCCCCCTCCCCTCCCCTCCCCTCCTAAACCACACATACACACACACACACACACTCCTATGTTACCACCCTGCCACACCCTCTCAGGTCTCAGGCTCACCCGTCCCCCCTCCCTCCCTCCCTCTCTACTCCACCACAACCATCTGCCCAACCCCTCACCGAGCCAGCATCAAAGGGCAGAGAACCCCTTTACACTTGTGTTGATGAGATGTTCTTTGGGGGAACATCGTGTTCTTAGCTTGTGGTAAGAGAAAACAAAAACAAAAATGCCCAGATCCACGTACGCAGACCTTTATTATCTTGCGGACGACGACGGGCGAGTATGTCTTCATGTGCAGTACATACAAATACACTCTTTGAACCTAAACATTACATTGAATGCGTGCGTGCATGGAGAGTGCCTTTGCTGGGGGTCGTTCGGATCCTTTTCCTCAGCCCACTTAAGGTTCCCCGACGCCAGGTTCCATCTGTCTCTGTTTCTACGTCAGTCCTGGATTCGGGGGGGGGGGGGGGCGAGAGCGAGGAAAGTGAGAGACACGCCGGGGTTGCTTCCGAAGTGTCTCTAAACGCTTCCATCGTGAACACTTGTTATGGCAATCTGGCTGTTCCCCCGATCCAATTATACACCGTGGTGATCTGATTTCCTGTACAGCGGCATGCCTTGCCAAGGTCAATACAATTAGCGGCAAATTGTGCCTGTAGGAAAATAGCTTTGCCGACGCACACCGATCACGGTGTTGATAATACGCTGCGTCAGAGCAACATGTGGCCACAGTTAAAGGCTCGTCGGGTACCACTCTGTTAATTATTACCAGTCAATTAGCAAATTATTAAGGTGTGTGTGCGTGGGAGGGAGAAAGTGTGTGTGTGTGTGTGTGTGTGTGTGTGTGTGTGTGTGTGTGTGTGTGTGTGTGTGTGTGTGTGTGTGTGTGTGTGTGTGTGTGTGTGTGTGTGTGTGTGTGTGTGTGTGTGTGTGTGTGTGTGTGTGTGTGTGTGTGTGTGTGTGTGTATTTTGCAGTATCGCTGTTGGCAGTGATTGTGTATACATGACCATCTGTGTCTGTCTGAGAGAGTGATTTTGAATGTTGTTATCTATTGGCTGTGATAGATAGTGCATGTATATGCAGAAAATAGGCATGTCTATTTGGTATTGATGACCTTATAGGGAACAGGAGAGAGAGAGAGAGAGAGAGAGAGAGAGAGAGAGAGAGAGAGAGAGAGAGAGAGAGAGGAGAGAGAGAGAGAGAGAGAGAGAGAGAGAGAGAGAGAGAGAGAGAGAGAGAGAGAGAGAGAGAGAGAGAGAGAGAGAGAGAGAGAGAGAGAGAGAGAGAGAGAGAGAGAGAGAGAGAGAGAGAGAGAGAGAGCGCGCGCGCGCGCACTGGTCTCAAAATAGAGAGAGGCAGAGAGAGAGAGCGCACTGGTCTCAAAATAGAGAGAGGCAGAGAGGCTTGCTAGTACCGAGGACGCCATGTTCAACCTGGGTCAGCAGCCAGCTCTCAGGCCCAGGTCTCTTTCCAGCAGAAAGGCCCCTGCTGGAAAGAGAGGACTGTATTGTCCTCCATATGAGGGTCATGTGAGCATGTATTGATGTGTGTCTGCTCTCTCTTGTCTGTATTACCACCAAGAAAGAGAATGGTTTCTTGCTGGTTAGCCTTACACACTTTGGGGTTTCTTCAAGAATCAATTTTGTGTGTATGTGGGCGTGTGTGTGTGTGTTTGCGCGTGTGTGTGTGTGTGTGTTTGCGCGTGTGTGTGTGTGCCGCACAAAAGCGTCATTGCGAACCCATTTGGCTTGGTCATTTCTCAACGTCGTTAGTGTGTGCATATACAAGTATCAGTGAGTCACCGGCCCGCTGTGCCCGAGTGTGAGAGAACCATGTGTGTGTGTGTGTGTGTGTGTGTGTGTGTGTGTGTCTGAGAGGCGATATCCGTCTCTCTCCATGTTTACAATAAGGATGTGTAGGCGGTGTACACTGCAGCACACACGGCTCCTTGCCTTTAGACATTAACACATATTCCTCAAGTCTGCAGGCTATTTTCCTGGGAATCACTCCGCTGGGGGGGGAACTGGGATTCCAAAATGTCATTTGGAAGCGTCTGTTTAGTCGGTTCCGTGCGGTCTTATAGCGCCATCTAGTGGCGACTCGCCACACCCCGCTTAGTGAACGGGGACGTAGGATCAGATGTTTCCCCCCCGGGGCCCAAGGAGGGCGATCCGAAACCTGGCTGACCCCCCCGGTGTGCGCAAACAGCCCGGCTTACCCCCCCCCCCCTACACCCTTCCCCCCCTGGCCTCGAGGTGGAAACAGCGGGGCATTCTCCCAGCGGCTGGCCGGAGGAGAGGCCGGGCCAGAAGACAAATAAATTGAGGCGGGGGGAGACCGGGAAAAGTGGGGGGTGTGTTTGGTGTGAAAGCCTGCCGAGGCTCAGCCAGGAATGCGGAGTTATGAAATGGAGACATTTGATTGTTTGATACCCGAAGTATGTTGCCTTATTGCGGCGAGTTCACTTTTCAAATGAAGTATTATTTCCGCTATCGTCTGTGTACGTGTATGTTCTATTGCACTGATGTATTCTGAATGTGCTCTCTCTCTCTCTCTCTCTCTCTCTCTCTCTCTCTCTCTCTCTCTCTCTCTCTCTCTCTCTCTCTCTCTCTCTCTCTCTCTCTCTCTCTCTCTCTCTCTCTCTCTCTCTCTCTCTCTCTCTCTTTTCAGTGGGTATGGGGGCTTTGGATCTGGACGGGGATACTCGACCCTCGGCTCTGAGGATGAGCCACACGGCCTCTCTGAAGAGGGGGGGCAGCCTGCGTACCCCACGGCCCAGCAGTGAGTACCTGTCGGCAGACGTTGCGCAACGTATATACTGTATATATATATTCACAAATACTCGTGTGTATTTCTTACGCCACGTAATCAAGTGTGTGGGGTCGTAAGATTGTGTTTGTGTGTGTGTGTCAGCCTGGCGTTCTGAGACCCCCCAGCAGGTGCAGTTTGTGGAGAAGCTGTCGGATGTGGTCATCGGTCAGCTGCCTAACTTCTGGAAGCTTTGGATCTCCTACGTCAACGGGAGCCTCTTCAGCGAGGTGAGGCCCGAGAACCCTTCACCCGTCCTGAAGTCTTGAGCCAGGGACGAGCGGAAGAAGTTCCGTGCCAGACTCGACCGATGGAAAACCGATGCATGAAGGAGTGAACAAACTATTTTGTTGATGAATTGACGATCAATGTCTGTCTACAAGACACGCTATTTGAAGCACAAGCCCAAAATGTGAGGATTGAGACTTCTTGACCCAACTCATTCTGTCAAGTGATTAGAATCCGATTCAGAATGCCTTTATTGTCATTGTACATGTACAACAAAATGTTATAGCAATCCTCAAGACACAAATCCAAAAACAAATCTTTTAAACAAAGATATGCCCATATAAAAACGGTATATATATATATATATATATATATATATATATATATATATATATATATGTATATATGGCCCCTATATACTGTAGACACGTATTGAGTTGGCCCCTATATACACGGTAGTGCAAATTAGAAATGTATTTCCATACAAAAGGTGCATTGTGATGTACCATGTAACTAGGTTATGTAGTATTGATATAATACAGTATTGTAGTTACACAGAAAGTCCAGTAACAGTCAAACAGTACAGTATGGTGGTTACACAGAAGTGTACAGAAGCTGTTCTTAAGTCTATTAGTCCGTGATTTGATGGACCTGAAGTGTCTCCCAGAGGGCAGCAGGTCCAACAGTTGATGTCCCGGTAGGGAAGAGTCTTTCTGGATGATGGGTGTAGCTCATGATGTCAGGTATGGCACCGCTACATATTTGTGGCGCGCCGAACACATGCTGATCATGTGGCGAACCTAATCGCGACGAATTCACGTTGTGTCTGCCCTGCTACGACTTCAATCCTGTAAAATATTAGCATCCTTTTCACACCCTGATACTCTTTCACAGACCGGAGAGAAGTCTGGCCAAGTGGAGCGGTCCAAGAAGAACGCCCGACAGAGACAGAATGACTTCAAGGTATGTTGCACTGGTAGAAATACACATTCCCAGTTTCTCTCTACTTGACCTACTTGTTTTATTTTGTATAACAAACACAGCCTAATCTGTCCGTGTGCGTGTGCGTGTGTGTGTGTGTGTGTGTGTGTGTGTGTGTGTGTGTGTGTGTGTGTGTGTGTGTGTGCGTGTGTGTGTGTGTAGAAAATGATCGAGGAGCTGACCCACCGGCTGGTGAAGCTGGTGCGGGGGGCCCTCCTGCCCGCCACGCTTCCCCAGGGGGAGCTGGCTCTCTACGGGGGCTGGGAGAACAAGACGGAGCTCACCGGAGTCTGGGTGACGCAGGTCATTCACACCGTCAGGTACACCACCGGCACAGCCCCCACCGTCACCACCGCTGCTGTCTGTGAACAGACACGTAGACAGGAACCCAACACGCATCACTATAGTTGATATAGCTTTTTCGGTTGTACCAAAAAAAAGAAAAACCATATACGAAAAATGACCACTCTAGAAAAAGTGTTTTTAGACGAAAGTAGCCGACTGCACGGACGTTACTGAGGATTTCCCTTGTTTATTAACAACTTCACTTTTACATTTTTTGTCAAACAATTACACTAAAGTGTTCAGCAACACTTTGTGTGACTTAAAGTGAAAAAAGTGATTTATATTTTTTGCCATTTTGCTAACTGGCTAAATGAACCAACTCTGCGTCCTTCTCTCTCCCCCTGCTCTTCTTCTTCTCCCTCCAGAGGTTGCCACGACGCTCTGGCCACGCTGGAGATCCCCAACGATCTGTTACAGGTGATCCAGGACCTGCTGCTGGACCTGAGGGTGCACTGCCTGCTGGTCAGCCTGCAGCACACCACCACGGGTGAGGGGGAAGAGTTATAGTCGTCATCATACCAATAATCAATCATTCTGAAGTATGATCATTAAGATCATACTTCAGAATGATTGATTATTGGTAATAATAATAAGTTAACACCAAGTCGTGGAGGCATTCGTTTTTTTGTATTAGTTTTCGTGCATAAGACTGATTTATATATATATAGATATATATATATATATATCTATATATATATATAGATATATATATATAGATATATATATATAGATATATATCTATATATATCTATAGATATATAGATATATATATAGATATATATATAGATATATATATAGATATACTGTATATATATATCTATATATATATAGATATATATATCTTATATCTATAGATATAGATGCATTGTCTCTCGGGGGTGACATCAAATTAATAATTAATGTTATTCGCCAGCCTAATTTATATATATATATATATATCATTTATATAAATATATATAAGTACCGTATTGACCCGAATATAAGACGACCCCGATTATAAGACGACCCCTCTTTTTCAAGACTCATTTTTGGAAAAAAAAATATATTATTTTTGAAGACCAAATCTTTTTTTTATAAAGAAAATAATTTGATTTGAAAATAATGATAACACACATCACACATTGTGTTCAAATTTGCCTAACTTGGCAAACAAAAACAAAACAGGCTAGATAGATTGCAATGAAACAGTAGTGCAATAAAACAGTAGTGCAATAAAATAGTAGAGCAATGAAACAGAACATCAGTCTATTGGTCACATCACGTCTTCTCATTCAGCTCATCACTGGTTGTTCGCTCTCACTCCCGCTATCGTCACTCACGGTGTCTGCTCCCCGTCTCCTCCCACATCACGTCATCCTCGCTGCCATCCATGGCATTTGATACGCAGCATTTCTTAAACCCATTAATGATGCTTTCTGGGGAAACGTCAGCCCATGCTTGCAAGATCCATTCACAGAGCAAACGTACTGCAGGCTTTTGGATTTTTCCAGACGGTGTCAGTGCGTGATTAGCAGCCAGGAGCCACTCTGTGGATCTCTTGCGCAGATGAACCTTGAATGGTTTGTTAACGACCACATTCAACACCTGCAGCTGGCTTGTCATTCCGCCCGGTATGATCACTAGGTCACCATTCAACTCTTTCACTTGCTTTTTGACTGGCGTTTTGAAGTGTCCACGGAAAGCATCCAGAATCAACATATTCCTCTTCTTTCTGAGTCCCCCACGCCGTCTGCCCCACACCACCTTGAGCCAGTCCACCACAAGCTCCGTCTCCATCCAGCCCTTTGCCTGGGCACTACGATAATCCCCCACGTATGGGGGAAGTTTTGTCCCATCTGCGAGGCGCGTTAACATGACCGTTACTCGGCTCTTCTCGTTTCCAGTAGATCAGTAGATCACTGATTTGTCGCCTTTCTTATGCCCAGTGACAGATGTTGGCATGTCAAAATACACAGGCGTTTGATCAGCATTGCCCATCTGATCAAGCGGGTATGAGTGCTTCTTCCTTAACTTGATCACATATCGCTGATAAGATAAGAGTAGCTTCTCTCTGAAGTCTGAGGGCAGGTGCTGGGCAAGGCTTGTCCTGCGCCGCAATGACAGGTGTTTGATGTCTCTGCTTCGTTTATCACCATTATCTTAAAATTGGCATCGTAACTTCGTCTCTCCTGTTTATTAACTTGCCCTACTTTTGAGCCACTTTTTTCAAGTTGGTCGCTGTGTCTCTCCATTTCTATCTCTCCAGGTAACTGTTTTTATGGACTGTTACTTTAAGACTTTGAGTTACTTTAAGTGTCGCGCGGTGTCTCGGAACACTAGTTTGGCGCGATCTGTTGTTGCGCAATTACATGTGCAATTACGGTACATCGAAAAGTCTAAACCCCGATTAGAAGACGACCCCTCTTTTTCAGATTTTTTTTCTAGGAAAAAAAACCTGTCTTATATTCGGGTCAATACGGTAATATTCATGCTGGTTTCGATTAACAATTTTGATGGTATTTCAGTCTTTCCTGAGCAAGAGTTTTGTTGTGGTTTTCACAGCCTGTCCCGAGAGTTCAGCGATTGAAGGGCATGGGACTATTACTTTAATAGCTCAACTAGCTTTTCTACCATATTACTCAATTGTTTGTTTGCTTGTGAGTTAGTTAGTTAGATGTTGCTCCATTGTTTGCCAACTTATTGTACTTTTACCTTTAATGTACTGGACCTGAAGTTATTGTACTTTTACTGTATTGTACTTTTACCTGAAGTTATTGTACTTTTACTGTATTGTACTTTTACCTGAAGTTATTGTACTTTTACTGTATTGTACTTTTACCAGTTTTTGACTTCTGGTGACGAGTTGTTCTCTTACCTTCCTTTGTTGAAACACACTATTGTAAGTCGCTTTGGACAAAAGCGTCTGCTTAATGACTGTAAAGTAATGTAATGTCATTAATGTACAGGTACATTACTTTATTGTATTAATGTTAATTTATGTAACTTGTTTACGATGTACTGTATGTCTTTTTTTTTTTGTACACACACGTTTCACGTGTGTGTGGGCATGTGTGCAATATACAGTTATACACACACACGGATAATCTAACCACCTGGTGTATTGCTTGGAAACGGCTCGTCCCCTGGCTTTCTCGTAAAGTAACCGAGCGGTTCATAAATGTGTTTGTGATTGATTGTGATTGATTGTGATTGTGTGTATTCTTTTCTTCTTTTTTTTTTTTCTCTCTCTTTCTTCAGACGTGAGGAAGCTTGCTGAGAAAGAGGACTGGGCTGTTGATAACGAGGGGATCACCAGCCTGGTAAGGTCACTCCGCCACATCACACAGGCCCCTCCCCCCACCCCCCCCCCCCCCCCCCCCCAACCCATCGACAGGAAACCGCGGCGGCCGAGAAAAAACTCCATTGCATATAATTGGGAATCTTTCTCTTTGTTTTACCGCATAGTTTAAAAGAAAAGATGTCATTTGTTGGTTATTCTAAAGAGATTGAAATCGCAGGAGGCAGAGTTATAACGAGGTTATGACATTCTGAAATGGAGCGTGGCACAGTTCTGTTTCTATTCAGTTATTATGCAATACTGCACTAATCATTCTATTTGTGGATAATAAGATAATGACAAATATTATTGTTTACTAGATATTTTAATTATTAAAAAAAAAATAAGAATTGATTTCAGAATGTACGCTTTTCATTTGAATTCATTTAAAAACATTTTTACCAACTTACCAATTTATTTAATACATTTTATAAATATTTCAAATTAAATGTGATTGTAACGTTACTAATCATCATGTTGGTGTTGAACATATATTGAACAAAAAATATATATGTACTGTATATAAATACAGTATATATATTTATATATATATATATATATATATATATATATACTGTATTTATATACAGTATATAAATACAGTATATATATATAAATATATATACTGTATTTATATACAGTATATATATATGCTATATACAACCTTCCAATAGATGCCATAGATAGCATTACATTACATTACAGTCATTAAGCAGACGCTTTTATCCAAAGCCACTTCCAATAGAGTGTTTCAACAAAGGAAGGTAAGAGAACAACTCGTCACCAGAAGTCAAAAGTGCATTTAATTTCTAAGAAGTCTATCCACTATGTCCACTATCTTCTAAGTCTTCTACGTCTAATGTGGGACCCAGAAGAGTTTTTTTTCTTTCCCTAATTAAGACTGTGTGATAAATGCTATGCAATGATTATATACAGGTAAATGCTATGCTGTTTGTGGTATATTGAAAGTGAGAGCTCACGTAATGCTCTGTTGTTTTCTGCCTGCTGTCCTGTGCAGCCCGCCCAGTTCGAACATTGCGTGGTCCAGATGCTGCAGTCACTCAAAGATCCCATGGAAACCAAACCGGGGGAGATCAACGTAAGAGATGTTTGGCCTCGGCCTCTCCCATCAGTCTGTGGAGTGTCTTCTCCTCTAGTCCTCCTGTGGTTCAACCAACAAGTGATGGTTCCAGCTCTTACCTCCTGCCTTACGTCTCCACAGCACATGCTCTGAACTCTGAATGAAAGTTCCTCCTTCAAAGTGTCAACGGTGTGTTCTCATCTCCTCTAGGTGCTCCAGCTGGAGCTGGCCCAAGACCGTGCAGCAGAGCTGTGTGTTGTCATCATGAAGGTAAGGCTGCTCCTCCTCCCTCCTCCTCCTCTTGGTCCTCCTCCTCCTCCTCCTCCTCCTCCTCCTCCTCCTCCTCCTCCTCTTCCCCAAGCCACGCGCAAAGTGAAACAGAAGCTGCGTACCAACCCTTAAGTGAGCTTTCCTCAGTGGGGCGGCCCACTTAAGGATGGGAACACAGCCGCGGTCTCTCATTGCCTATTCAAGAAACGCCGCTTTGTGACACATACTGCCACTGCAATGACCAACGTGTTCCTGTGTGTCGACTTCAGGCTTTCATCAACTGCCTGGGACAGCTGAGTATGAGGACGGACATGGACGACCGTTCACAGTGAGTGCCTAAATCTAAATCTAAATCTTTTTTGGTCACATACCTGTACATTCACACACACACACACACACACACACACACACACACACACACACACACACACACACACACACACACACACACACACACACACACACACACACACACACACACACACACACACACACACACACACACACACACACAGTGAAGTTTGTTACTCTGCATTTAACCCATCCTAGTATTAGGAGCAGTGGGCAGCTATTGTACCTCGCCCGAGGAGCAGTGTAGGGGGGGGACTGGTGTCTTTCTTAAGGGCACCTCGGCAGTGCCCCAATGTTTCGGGGACTTGAACTGGCAACCATTCGGTTCTGAAGCCAAGTCCCAACAGACTGAGCTGTCCTGCCGCCCCCCCTATCCCTGCCTGATCTGTATTCACGTGGATGTGTTCGTGGATATGGTAGAATCACACACATGACATCCAAATAAACGCTGCACTTGTGTGTGTGTGTGTGTGTGTGTGGTGTGTGTGTGTGTGTGTGTGTGTGTGTGTGTGTGGTGTGTGCGTGTGTGTGCGTGTGTGCGTGTGTGTGCGTGCGTGCGGTGCGTGCGTGCGTGCGTGCGCGTCCCATCAGTGTGTCGGTGGACCTTGGCTCTCCCAACACGTTCAGCAGTGCTCAGGAGGACTTCAGTCCCACTCCGGTGAGTTGCAGCCTTCCCCTGCCTTTCAGTTTTTCTGTTTTGCTTCGCTCGTGTTTCCCAGTCGCGGCGTTTCCCGTCACGGGCACTCGACGAAGAATGGGTGGGGTGAGCGAAAGGAAGGTGGGGGTGGGAGGAGGAAGGTGGGGGTGGGGTGGAGGTACGTTGGGGGCCGTTCTTGTAAAGAATTGCAGGCAGGGGTTTTCCCCAGGCTTGGTATTGTGGCAGGGGTGACGGCACCAGCCGGGTCGCGCAGTGGGAGGCTACGTGACCTCAGACTTCCACCCAACGCCTCCTCGCCAGTTACGTATATTAAAGCCGTGTTTGTAGAGCGTCAATGTAACCGTTAATCATCAGCTCTCCTGGCCGCCCCTGTTTATGCCTTTGTAAAATACAGACAGACTATGTCTGTCTGTCTCTCTCTCTCTCTCTACCTCTCTCTACCTCTCTCTCTCTTTCTCTTTATATGTTTGTTTCTCTCTCTCTCTCTCTCTCTCTCTCTCTCTCTCTCTCTCTCTCTCTCTCTCTCTCTCTCTCTCTCTCTCTCTCTCTCTCTCTCTCTCTCTCTCTCTCTCTACCTCTCTCTCTCTACCTCTCTCCCTCTCTCTCTATCTTTTTATTTATCTCTATCTCCCCCCCCCCCCCCTCCCCCCTTTGTGTGCGAGTGTAGGAACAGCGTCTGTTGATCGTCCTCAGCAACTGCCAGTACCTGGAGAGACACACCTTCATCAACCTGGCCGAGCACTTTGAGAAGCACGGCATCACGGGCTCAGAGAAGATCACACGGGTCAGTGGAGGTCCTGTCCACTCACTCACACACACGCACGTCAACCACAGCAGGTGGCCGCAAACCACTCGGTGGATTGGTGGGAAATGTCGTCAACACACCCGGGAGGGGGTGTGGAAGGGAATTGGGGGGGGCTTCCCTTCCACCCCCCCCCTCCCGCTCTCTGTGTGATGTCGTCGCCGTGCCTTGCTGTGCCTTGTTGCGATGGCATCGCTCTGCTCAGCGAGGGCATCAATATTACTGTCATGATGCATGATGCAAGCTAAAGGTCACACCGAGTTCCGCTCAGATTCACCTCCCAGTGCTCATACACACTGATCCTTGTGCACGCGCGCACACACACACGCACGCACGCACGCGCGCACACACACACACACACACGCACGCACGTGCGCGCACACGTTATGACTAAAAGAGAATGAATCGCACAGCAAAAGGGATAGTTTGTTTGGCCTTCTGGTAAAAGCCTGAGTGGTTATAGTTATAGTTGTTTTGTTTTATACCACAGTGTTGTTGACAACTTAATCCTGATTGGTCAATAACATTCCAAGGGTGTGCAATATTTATATATATATATATATATACATATATATATATATAACGGGACAACACCACGTGTTTTAACAGTTCTGAAGCAATGTGCAAACAACCAACAACGTCAAAAACAACGGTCTACCAGAACTACTGACCGGAAAGCAATAACAATAGACCCAAATGCTATTGAATTTCAGCTGATTAAGTTGATTTAAAACAAATTAGATGAGAGAAACAAACTAATATCTCATCATTGTTGGTAACTGGTAAAAAGGTGGAATAAATGGGTACATCATGTCACGTGAACGATATCGCCTGATCTTAAAACAGTTGAGAGTAGGGCTGGGCCATATCGTATCGTTTATCGTTTATCACGATAAGTCCTCCCCACGATAAGTATTTTGTCATACCGCGGTAATGACGATAATTAATGACGTGTTTACATATGCGACAAACGTGGGCGTGTAGAAGGAGAACAACGATGGCAGAAGGCGGA
>CM051004.1:15944115-15949115 GCA_027704905.1 Muraenolepis orangiensis | reverse complement strand
TATACGCCTATACTCACTCTACTGCACTAATGGGCGTACTGGAAGGGATGCTCCCCAGAATCGGTGTAATGTTTCTATGTACTCGCAAATAAATAACAAATCAAGTCAAATCTGCCTCTTTTTTTTCCATTCCCGTTCTGACTGTCATGCTAGCGAATGCAAATCATTATGAAGGCCCACTCATTTCACTGACTTTCATGTCCTCGAAGCAACCGCTTACCAAGTTCATCCCCACCCTGCTATTTTAACACTTAATAAAGGGCAGTGTTCTAGCTACAGGGGTGTGGTCAGGTGTCACACATGCAAAACTACTCATCTGTGGAGACCCTGCTTATTAGTCTCGTCTGCCGTCAGGTCCTCTGGGAAGTGAACGTTTGTGGGCGTGCGAGTATACGGGAAAGCCTGAGGCCCGTTAGAGAGAGAGAGAGAGAGATAGAGAGACGGTTAGACACTGTGTCAGCCACATAACAAGTACGCGTGCGTTGCAACCCAGAAACAAGACAGTTGTGGGTGTCTCGGCAAAATCTAGCGGCACAATTGTGGTCACCCCGCTCAAGACGGCAAAGGGCAGGGAGTGCCACACCTTTGAGTTTACACAAAGGAGAAAAACGTGTGCACACACACACACACACACACACAAGCGCATGCATGTCTTGAGGTGGTAGCAGATGGTCTCTTTTAAGTAACTGTCCAACCCTAAAGAAAAGACCAACCATCTCCGTAGCCATAACCACATTATTTTGTGTATCTTTTGTGGGTTGTTTTGATTGAGTCTTAAGTTCTGCTTCCTGTCCACCCACTGATCTATTCAAACAAGGGAGCTTCAAAGTGAGGTGTCACTGAATGCTCCGCTAGCTCTCTGTTTACAGTCACACCACTGAGCTGGGGGACTTTTGCGTCATATTACTGGGTTGATGTTTTGTCATTTTTGTTCGTTAGTTTTTTTTACCAAAACTGTTCCATTTCTGGAAAAAAAAAAAATTACAAGTCTAAGAACCTAGACTCAGTGATTGTCTCTGTGGGTAATTCGATTTTTTTGCAGTTGGAAAAAAAAACTCAACAAAAACGAAACTCAATATGTGTAATGGACAAGTACAAGATATTTATTGGCCATTTGCAAGTACAATGGAATGCTTACTCCTCAAGTGAATCGCAAGCCAAACTTACAACAACAATTGATCAGCAACTTACTATAAAGTCTATATAAAATATATAAATATTTATATAAATTAAAAAAATAAACTTTAGAATTCAAATGAACTTTAAGATGGGCTCAGATACGAGGATATGGATATAAAACATATCAACTTGTAGATCTGCTGTAAAGATAGTGGGTAGTCTTTCAGTGGAACTTCATCAAGTTCTTGTATCATATCAGACTGCAAGGGGCAGACGGAGGTTTTTCTTTGTTTTTCAAACTTTTTTTTTCTTTTTCCGTGAAAGTGGAAATATCTTTACCGTGTCAGAAGAAGCCAGGAAGGCAGACTTCGGCACAGAGCGGAAAGAGTGGCCGACCTCTTCCTCCTCCCATCGTGATGTCATCTTGTTATTTAGAATAACTGTTGATGACAAACCGGCCAAACCACACTTCCTGAATACATGCCTGTATGTGCGTTCATATGTGTATCTGAGAAGGGTTTGTAGGCCTACATATGTATCTGTGTGAGTGTGTGTGTGTGTGGTTGGTGGCTGGTTTAAACAGCCTCACCTGTCCTGAGTTTGACTGATTGGCTGCACACCTGTGGGTCATTTTAATCAAGGCCCACAGGTTAAAACAGCCACCACACACACACACACACACACACGCACTCGAGAAGGAGAGCTCCAGCATGTACCATCTGCTCACCATTATTCAAACCTCTGCAATAAACCTGATTCCTCATCACCCTGAGTCTCGTCTTTGGGAGGAGCCCTCAAACAGCCATTTTAATTGCTTGTGGCAGCGTCGACTGCTACACTGGCGCCTGAACAGGGACCTCGCCTACCAGGACAAGTCACAGCCACCTCCCAGCACCAACCCTTTCCCGGCCGGCAGCGGCAGACACTGGTTGGGCCCAGCAGAGGATGGGGTGGTGGTGCAGCAACAGCTAGGAGCAACCGCCTGTGGCTAGTCACCCCTGGATCCAGCGCAGCAGCCCAAGGCCCCATGGTCTCCCCAAGGTCTCCCTTGTGTGTGTGTGTGTGTGTGTGTGTGTGTGGTTGGTGGCGGCTGGTTTAAGCAGCCTCACCTGGCCAGAGTTAGACTGATTACTGTATAGCTTGTGAGGCTGCACACCTGTCCTTGATAATCAAGGCCCACGGGTTAAACCAGCCACCAACCACACTCTTAAGTGGAGTTCAGGAAGTGTGTATGTATGAATTCAGGAAGTGAATGTATTTAGGATGCTCCGCACCATGGGGGACCAGGCTTTTTGCTAGGCTGTGCCACGCCTGTGGAATGGCCTTCCTTCCTCATCATTTAAGGCAGGGGTGTCAAACTCGAGGCCCGCGGGCCGAATCTGGCCCACCACACGTCATTTTTTTTGATGTGGCCCGCGAGAGCTTAATTGTATTCAAATAAAAGTATATTCTGCTTTACAGCGTACAGTGACAATAAACTACTACATTGTCTCCCACAATGCATGTCGATTTTGTGACCCCCAAAAGGACGGCATCCTGCCGCTAGATTGTAGGGATTCCATATCGGCGTTTAACAAGAAAAATATCTCAAAATTATCCCAAAATGTCCAAAGAAAAGAAGAGAAAAATTGATGCAGAGGGAAGGCAATTTAATGAAAGATGGGAAAGCGAATACATTGTTGTGCTTCAAGGAGAAAAAACAGTATATCTTCTGTGTTATGAGGCAGTTTCGGTGATGAAGGAATACAATTTACGTCGGGATTTTGACACGAAACACAGAGCTAATTATGCAAAATTTAGCCTCCAAGAAAAAACAAAATATGACTTAATAATTAAAAGGCAAACTGCACGCAGCAGAATAGGTTTACAAAAGCTATAGCCAAAAATAATGCAGCAGTGAAAGCTAGCTCTAGCTAGCACTTCCAAGTGTTTTTCAGAGGATGCATTTGTGAAGCGGTGCATGCTAAAGGTACGTGAGCAGGTAAGCCCAGACCAGATTCAAACTTTTAACAATGTCAGTTTGTCAAGAAACACCATCGTAGACCAAGGTAAGGAACTAGCAGGCAATCTGGATCGATGGATAGATTGTTATTTTCAGAACATGATCAGGATGAGGATGGTGTGTGATATGGTTTCCTAGGGATCTACTTGGTGTGTTCAAGGCCAAGCAGCATCACCTCATCAACTTCACCCAGAACTTGACCAGTATAGTTGTGAACTGAGACAACACTTATTGTTATTTTGAGTAAATTACTACTTTGTAATTCAGTGTGTTTACAGCCGTATGTGTTCATGCAGCCAAATGTTTACAGATTTATTACGGATTTATGTTATAAAAACACAGAGCAATGTGCTTACATATATTTTTACATTTATGTTAATGTATGTACAATATTTGTATATTTCAATAAATAATAATCAAATGCAGTGACAGTTATTTAACAACATGTTAAGGATTAGTTATATTTATACTGTCTTACAGTTACAACTGGCCCTTATTATATAGGAAGGCCTTTTTACGTTAATATAAGTGTTCGCTGTTTTTTAAAAATAAACTGCAATATAAATAAAATGTATTAAGTGTATGTCGGCCAAATTTTAATAAAGTATTTGTGGTCACACTAAAATATTTATCTGTGTTTACGACGCCTGCCTCTTCAGACACTTCCTCAGGGTCACTGTTGTTCTAGTCTACTTTCATTCATAACTAACCCAACAGTGCAGCACTGATAACATCTGACTATTCCTACAACATATTATACATAGAGAACATATTAAACATTGAGAACATGATAAGTGTCGTCAAAAAAAAAGAAGAAAAGGCTTTGGTTGATTTTGTTCGTCCATAAATATCACCGCTACCAACGGTTTCCATCATCAGGTCAACTTTGACTTTGTCCACGGTTTCAGGGAGAGTACATCTCATGTCAACGACAGCCAACAACATGTCTTCATGGCTTCATCCAGTTTTAAGTGTCAAGTCTGGAGCGGCCCCCACGGTCGAGGTCACTCCTGCATGGCGCTGCCCTGGTGGAGGTGGTGTTGGTGGTGTGTGATGGCCCGCTGGTAGTCCTCAGAAGGGCTCACGTGCTCTGCCACTCCGTGGTGCTCGTAACCACGGTAACAGTGTCCGCCCGTCTGCTGGGCGTAGTAATACAGCTGCCTGGCAAACAGGGGTTCCACCTGCGTGATGAGAAAGACAAGCCGGCGTGAGTGTCGATAGACGAGACGAGCCGATCGCCCCGGTGCTAATGCAAGGCCAGTCCGTGTAGTCCACGTGCATCACACGTGTGCGCGGATGTGTCCAGATCTCTTACCTGCACGGTGAGGGTACTTCTTGATCTCTGGGGGTCAACGCACTCGTCCCCGAAACTCAGCAAGGCCTGGAAAGGAGGTATAGGCCGGCCATGGAGCCCGTAGCCCTGGATTTCTGCAAAAAATCAGAAAGTGGAAGCGATCCCCCCGGTGAGCTGAAGAAGTGACTCTTTCGGGTGAAACGAAAAATAAAAATTCCTATGCAGTGGCATTGACTTTTTTGGGGCTAATATAACTGGAAACTCCGAAGTCACCTTGCGCATGCAAATGGTGGTCAAGATGACACAGCTGTGGTGTGTTCTCCCATGAGGTGTGGGCGTGAGACCGGTGTCTAATGTAAAAGGTTACATGACTAGTCTACTGCTCATACTTTAGTGGTGAAACGTAGGCAAACCTTTATGGTGAAATACCCTCCTCCCCCCCCCCCCCCCCCCCTGCTGTTTTGTTTTCAATGACTTTCGATCTTTTCTGCACACCCAATGTACACCCAATTTAGAAACTGTTTTAGAAACGTTGACCCTCCCTCTTACCCATGAGGTAGTCCTGTGTGTGGAGCACTTTGCAGC
>CM051004.1:15911615-15941615 GCA_027704905.1 Muraenolepis orangiensis | reverse complement strand
TGGCTGGGAAGAGCAGGGTAGGACGGATAGCTCATTGGACTCAAAGGACTGTCGTCCGGTCTGGGTCCTAAAAGTCAAACAACGCTCAGTGAGGGGTAATACTGCAGAAGAAGAAGAACCATAAGCACATATGTGTACACTCCACACGTGTCTTATAGTGTTACTGTTGGTTCACTCTTGGTTGGGTGCTCTTTTGGTGTGCTTAATTGTTTTTTGAAGTGCAAGTAACACAAGAAATGTAGCTTTTAAAAGTGAAAATCAGGCACCCGGTATGGGCGTTGTGAACGATACAGTATAGTGAGTCAGAACAAGAAATGAATGCGCCCGCATATCCCCCCCCCCCCCCACCACACACACACACACCCCGTCAACTGTCCTTGTGCGTAAAGGCTGATCTGAGGTCATCCACATCTCCCAAATGTTTCAATAAGCGTTCTGTCTAAAAAAGAAAAGAAAAGAAAAGCAGGCCTACTTCTCTTGACGCCTTCTGGGATGATCCGGTACACTTTGTAGGGATCCGAGATGTCCAGTTGGCTGCGATCCACCAACTCCTCAAAGTCGTTGCTTTTGTTCAGCGCGCAACGCAAGCGCGTCTTCCAGGTCGGCGGGTCCGGTTTGTCGACCCCCTCCCGAAACTTGCCCTTGAACAGCGCCCAAGCCTGCAGGAATAAAGACCAAGTGGTGGTGGGTGGTGGAGGGGGGGGGGGCAGTGAACAACACGTGCCAATCGATCGATCGTGCGGCCGGCCGGCTGCGTCTCATCATGTGTGCGCCTCGCCTCGCCTGCGCGTCTCCTGCCTCACCTTGAAAAGCGCGGCGTCCTCGTCTCTGTTATAGTCCTGCTTCCCGGCGTGTTTCCAGGGTATCCTGAAGATGCTCTTCTCGTCGTTCTCCCAGACCAGACTGGAGTAGATCCCGCTGTCCACCTGGTCTATCAGCCACTGGCGGAGTTTCCCGTTGCCGCTGCTGCTGCCGCTGCCGCCGCTGCCCATCGCCGCGTAATCCGTGTCAAGGTTCATCATTTTTTCCTCCGCGTCAGAGTCCAAAGTTTCAAGAAGCACCCTTTTTGTTCTCTCTCCCCCCCCCCCCCCCACACACAACTGTGTTGTTTTAGGTATTACTTTATTTATTTTTCCGCGAAAACACAAGTCAAATTCAACGTCAATGCTATTATTCACTCACTGTGAACCTCGACAACACGTCACCATGTTTACTTAATAATACAAGAAAGTTACAAACAAAAAACTAAAACTAAAAAAGAGGGTCAGGTCAGATCATTTTGAAATCATCATCATCAGTCTGATAAAGTTGTCGATATGTTGCGGGCATGCAGCCCTCTTAAATGAAACTCTGAAGGGGGTGGAGACAGAGATGACTTCAAGGGTGCCGCTGCCTATAACGCACCTGCCCTTTCTGTTAAATCGCTCATCATAAACGTGCTCTTCCCCCAGTCCTCCTGCAGGGGGAAACCCCTATAGGTCGTTGGGTCGTATACTATAGGCCAAGCCGCACACACTTGGAAGTTCACCGAAGATGGAGGCGAACGCATTTATTTGAAGTGAAGATGAAGTGAAGTGAAATGCATTTTGGAATACACTATTTCTTTCACATCACACAAATTGAGAAACTTTTTCTCTGATCACTGGTGCAGGTTCAATTGCATAGTGTGGTGTTATTAACCATGACTATACACATTATAGCCTATATACCACACATTGGGCCATTTGGTCCCATATACACGCACATTTTAATACTCATTCATGAGTATTCATACTTATTCATGTATAGTTTACGATGATGTTTGGGATCATTGTAACAAGTAGTATATAACACCATGAGACCGTTTCAATTTGACAATTTGCATACAACATCCTGGTTTTCGATCTACAAAGCAGTAAGTAAAAATTGCCCATTAGCGTAGCCTACTCACATAATACAAGATCATAATGTATTGATATCAAATATCAATAATCATAGATTAGAAAAGGAAGATACAGCCCATGAGAATTGCCCATGAGTTATTATGAGGCATGGGTTCTAGGTGTTTCGACACAAGCTTTAGCTCTAACATAGTCTCTACTCAACATGTCCAAATAAATAAATGAATAGAAAACACACACCATAATAAAATGAGGGCAAGATGATTCAGGATAACATTTGATATATATCATATATTTTATATATATATATATATATATATATATATTACATATATTTTAAATATATGTAAAATATTTCTAATATATATTTTAAATATATATATACATACTCAGACAGAGACAAGACACACACGCACACACCCCCGCACACACACACACACACACACTTAGACACACGCCTCCATACATCCATACGCATCAATGCACATTAATACACTGGCCAGTCAGTTCCCGCCTACAATCCGTGCGTGACGGCTCTGGATGATGAATAATACGTCTGTCTGCTATGGGTTCTACTGGCTGCCCAGGGCGCTGCTGTCGTCGTCCTGGTACTTCACAGCCAAAAGTGCCTCGATTTCCTCCTGGTCGTTGAGGAGGTTCTCTCCGTACCGCTCTGTCCACCAGGTCCGATACTGAGAGAAAAAGGGGAAGAGAGAGAGAGACAAGATACAAGATATTTGTATTGGCCATTTGTAACAAGTACATTGGAACGCTTTACTCCCCATTCCCTCCCGCAGTTTACATCTCAAAGAATACCATAAAAATAAAACAAAGTAAAAATAATATATACAATAAAAAATAAACCAAAAAAGACCAGCAAAGTGACTGTTAAATGATATGTACATCTGTTGAATGTACATGTACAAAATCTTTAAAAGCATTTAAAAGTGACACACCCACACCCACACACACACACACACACACACACACACACACACACACAAATACACACACACAAATTAACCCAATAATCAGGTGGTTAAAAGATACTGACACTGACTGTTCTGTGCAACTCACCATCCACTACACTACTGTATTGCATCAATACCACAATACTTAGTTACATGTTTATACCCCACCGCACCTTTGTAGGTATATATTTCTAATTTTGCACTACTTTGTACATAGGGCCACTGCGATATGTCTCATAGGTTACATACTTATATAGGTGACGTACTTATATAGGTTACATTACATATCTATTTAGTTTGTTTAGTGTTCAATTAATGTATAGTTTCAATCACCATGCTACTCAATTTAGTTGTACTTGACAATCAAGGCGATTTGTGATTCAGATTTCTGATACATCATGAATTGGGGATTGAGAGTCTAGGACAGGTGGCGTCTGACTCCCTGCTGGGAGGCCCTGTGTTCTAACCCTAATGTTCACCAGACGCCTGTAGGGGGATTCCTAAGCCCTCCACCTGCTGGTTAAAGGGGCTGTAGGTACGGTTTGACAGTTGGAAAGAGAGAGCGCGGAAAAGAGTACAACTCAGAAAACAAAAATAAAGAATAGATAGAAAATAAACAACACCCTAACAAAAACACACACACTGGCTCTCTGCTCCCCCCCCCCCCCTCTCTATTTTCCTCCCCGCTGAGATTGAGATAATGAGGAGAATGAAATGAAACTGACATGAAAGATGGCTTCCCCCGGAAACCATTTCAAGGTAGAAATGCCCAGGTAGAAATGGAACATTTGTCTCATACACATATACACACACAGAGGCAGGCACGTCAACCATAGAACAGATATTCTCACAGAGAGTTCCCCTCACGCTGAAATGCTTGCCAAATAGCGGATGGCTATTGAAAATAATTTATATATTTGATATAAATAATTTATATATATATATATTAAACATCTTGATTCTTGAATCTATGATATTTCCAACAAATGACAGTTAAGTAGTTCTACATTTAAGTAGTTCTACATTTAAGTAGTTCTTAAATTGAAGTTGTGCTACATTTAAGTAGTTCTTCAATTTAAGTAGTTCTACATTAAAATAATTCTTTAATTCTACAATTCTACACATGCTTCATTCACTTTTATGTTAATTTTTATTTTGTATTGCATTTTTTATAGTATTGTGTTTTAGAAATGTGTACTGCGAAGGGAATGGGGAGTAAGCATTCGATTGTGCAAATGGAAATAACAATTTTGAAATCTGGAAAATATAATTGTAGTTGTACATTGTACATTTAAGTAGTTCTTCAATCTAAGTAGTTCGACATTTAAGATGTCTTTCAATTTAAGTAGTTCTACATTTAAGAGTAGTTCTTCAATTTAGGTAGTTCTACATTTGAGTAGTTCTTCAATTTAAGCAGTTCTACATTTAAGTAGTTCTTCGATTTTAGTTGTGCTACATTTAAGTAGTTCTTCAATCTTACTTACAGCACCTTTAATGACATTAAAAAAAAAATGTATTTACTGCATTTGGCTTTGGATAAAAGCATCTGCTTGGGAGAGGGGGGTTAAGTGTTGTCATAAATATATATGGCCTGTAAAGCCCTTTGAGACCCCATGTGACTGTGATTAAGGGCTTTAGAAATAACATTGACTCGACCTGATGTATTTTTAGCGTGCGTGTGTGTGTGTGTGTGTGTGTGTGTGTGTGTGTGTGTGTGCATGTGTGTGTCGGGGGGGGGGGGGGGGGGGATATGAGACACACCTGGGCCAGCTCTAGGTTCTCGTACTCGTCCAGCTGCCGCAGGAACCCCAGGTTGGGCCCGGCACAGGGCCTGGCCGCCCTCACGGCGCGCAGGCAGTCCACCCAGCCCCGCCCTGTCACGGTCATCAGGTAGACCACCACCAAGGTGACGCTCCGGGACACCCCCGCCACACTGGGGGGGGGGGGGGGGGGGGAGGAGGGGGGAGACAAGCAGGAGTCAACGGAAGGGATTTGCTTCCTTTCTTTATTTTTTCATGGGAAGGCAGCATGGAGGCCCAAGGCAGGCCTCCTATGGTTGTATTTATTTTAAACGTTCTGTTATAGTTGTAGTTATAGTAATAGTTCAAGTAGTTAAAGGATCATTCGTCAATCAAATTGATTATTATTATTATTTTTTATTTTTTATAAATGTTATTATTATTTTTAGAAATAAAACAAAAATGGATGCACCGGAAACAGTTTTGAGACAGTTATGTATTTTGAAAAAAATGCTTTACGTCTCCTTTTAAAAGTTAGTTTGAACCGGTTTTTTTTGGTAAAAGTTGTGAATGAATACTTTGGAAAATGATTTACATATATCCTTTTAAAAGCCTCCTTTCAACTGGATTTGGGAAATGTAAAGAAACAAACTGACTCCTCAAAGTGGAGTGGCGTCACAGTTAGGATGGAATGCTAAACTCTCTGAGCTGTGTTGAACACAACCCAGGAGCAGGGTGGTCCTCTCACCAGTGGACCAGACAGACTCCTCCGCGTAGGCGGGACTCGTGGATGAAGACGATGCTGTCCTTGAAGTACGGCATCCTGGAGGAAGAAGACCAAAAATAACGAAACCCATAGAAAAAAGAACAGCATCGGCAAAAAAAAAAAAATTTGTAAAAAATTTAAGAATTTTTTTTCACGAAATGGTGAGATACTACTACTAACAATCTGAGCTACTCACAAGTTTTGCTTGGAGTGGTCAGCGGCCGATATACAAAGGTACGTCATATCCTGCCGGGAATGGAAGAACATTTGATTAATATCATTTCTGGCTATAGGGCGTACGTTTGGTCGCAGGGGGGGTGTGTTCCTCTCTGGGAAAAAAAGAAGCTGGACAGTCTGAACCGTACAAGATTAAAATGTGTTGTGGTTTTGGTGTTGTTTCTCAGGGATGGTGCCCCCCTGGGCTCCCTATAGAAACCCCTGCCCAGTGTTGCATGCCACCACATGTGTCCCTACTACATGTACTACTGTGGTCTCTCTCTCTCTCTCTCTCTGCCCAGTCACGGTGCACCTGGCAGCTGATGCAGCTCACAGGGGCCCCAGAGGACAGAAACCACCATGGGGGGGGGGGGCCCACTATGACTGCACCCGCATACCCTAGGGAACTGCTGACTCCCCCTATGGGGAAGGGAGGGAGGGAGGGAGGGAGAGAGGGAGGGAGGGAGGAGGAGGGAGGGAGTGGGGGTGTTATATATATATATATATATATATATATCAGTCTGCTAGTGGGGACACGTCGTCGCCTTCTCCTGGTCAGACTTATAGCTCTTTTTCTGTCACGTCCTAAAAGAGCAATCATGTGGGTCTCTCGATCCGGACCACCATGGGTCTGGTTCTGGATGGAAGTCGCCGGGGTTGGTTGAATCATTAATGTGGCAGGGTTGGTGTGCTTAAGAGTAGGGGGCGCAGGTGTGTTGTGCTCAGTTAGTAGCAATACACACAGTGTGTGTGTGTGTGTGTGTGTGTGTATGTGTGTGTACGTGCGTGCGTGCGTGTGTCGTGTGTGAGTCTTGTGTTTTGTGTGATCAAATCAGTCACACATGCAGATACTTTCTGTGAAGTAAAAGTCATCTCTTTCATCTTTATGAATTGTTATGAATAGGGCCATACAGTCGGTGCAGTAGACCCAGGTAAGTGAACTGTAAGTGTTAACTGTAACTCATTCAGGGACCTCTGTGGCCAAATCTTCCAAGAAGTGTCACATGGTCTGCAACGGCGACTGTTGGCCATGCAAATCAGCCGTCCAGCTGCTCATTTAGTTGACAGTTATTGGGAAAAACAACCCCTGAGTCATCATTATGAAATGTATATATAAATAGAGAGAGAGAGAGAGATTTTTTTTAATGACTTTTGTGACTTGCCGCTCAAATAAAGGTCAGCCCTCTGTCGGTCTCTGTAGGTCGAGATATCAGAGAAGAGAGACATCACATCATCGATCTAATCTCACCGAGGTTTTAGTGAAAGGACAAAATGGTGGAGAGGTAGTGATGGGTAGTGATACTGGAGGGGAGGTACTGAGGACTGGGGTTTTCTTCTGTGTTGTGAGAATAACATAAGTTGTGAGAATGATAATTGCGAGAAAGTGCACGCAACTCTGGGCGTGAGACTTTCAAAAGGAAAAGTGGAAAGTTTTGAAAGTGGCCATGGCTTCACTTGTCTGTGTTTGTGATTCCTGAAACAAGGATTGAAACTAAACTAACCAATACGGGTGCAGAAATTGTACAATTTCATTATTTTGAAATGTATGCAGAGTGTGATATTTGGTGATATACAACCCCCGCCCAGGGACTACAGATCACAGTTAGCTTGGTTATACATATAAATACATAAACTAAAATGTTTCTTGGCCCGAGTTTCCTATACTAGAGGAAGTAACGTACTATATTATATTTGATATATATAATGATTACATACACTATATTCGGGGGGGGGGGGGGGACAGCTACAATGTAGTACCTGCAAGAGTACTATATTGTAATTTATATTTACCTCAACAATTGAGTCCTCTCCGAGTGATACGTATATCACACTACAATCGTTTAAAAGTAATGAGATCAATTACATTTCTCTCTCTCTCTCTCTCTCTCTCTCTCTCTCTCTCTCTCTCTCTCTCTCTCTCTCTCTCTCTCTCAGTTGGTAGTGTCCAACACATAGTAGTTGGACATAAGCAGATGACCCTTAATTGACATTGTCCTCAGCTTAACTTAGATATTCCACTGCCATACATTATATCCAGTGACTTGCACCTTTATATACAGGGGGAATTCTTCTAAATCAAATTCAAAAAATTCTACATTACCAATTTAGACAATGATTAACACTCAAGGTACATGTCAAATTGTGTGAGTGATACTACATTTCAGAAGTACTTTTAATGGCAAATAGAAGATATGGAGATTTGACACTAATCTGTTCTGCATAAGTGACTCATTATGACCAATGTGTGTTATTTTGGGTGATAAACGACGAGACATTCATAGGTCAGTGTCATAGGCGTACAGTAAAGTTGACCACTTGTGAGAAATCCAGATTGATCTTGCATTTTAAACACACACTCACAAACATGTTTCTTCTTGTTGTGAACCAGACAAAAAGGTGAACACAAGACAAAAAGTGATTTCAGTATCCATAGTGAGTTGAAGATTCCAATAGACTTAGTATGTTCTCATGGTGTTTCTGAACGAGACCAAAGACACAACAACACAGTATAAACCTATTTTATACATTACATTGCATGGCAGTACACTGCACACATAGAGTAGAATTTTACATTAGATTCAGATTTATTCAAAACAAACGTACAATCCTTTCACAGGAACTGCAATGTATAGGGCTAGATATCGGCCTATGGCCTATAGGGAGTTGCAGTATTTGTAACCATCGTCCGGTAGCCAGTGAAGGCATGGGCCGAATGGACAGACAGGGACATGCATCTGCTGTAGAGGCTCACCTCCAGGACGGGTTTGGCTGTGTCGTGGATGGAGAGGACGTGTGTGATGTTGAGCCGGCCCATCAGCTCCCTGTCTTGGGAATCTGCACATTTTTATAAAAAATGACCGAAAAATAATGTTACATCATTTTATTTTTATTCAACCAACCAACATGAACTCATGTCAACCCGACGACACCTGCTCATACCAAATTGCTCTCCAAGGCAAATTTGGCTGTACTGAAAGAGTGGTCTGCTGGCAGGAGAGAGAGACTGAAAGAAAAGACCGGAAAACCAAGGGTTTCTAGAAGGGACTAACACCTCGGCCCCTAAAGCAACACACAGTTAATGAGTCTAATCAAATTTGGTGGCTTAAAGGAAGCATTCCACCACTGTGTCAAGGCATCTGTTTGCATTGCAAGTTGGAGGCAGAAGGCAGGATGCTAAGGGCCGTGCATGCAAGGTTTAATTTACTCCGTTTACTACATCTGGTGTCTCAAATGTCCCTTTTCTCTAAATGAAATAAAGACATTAAATGGATAATGCTGAGATGATGTGTTATCAATATACGTAATATGTGATGCATTCATATTGATAACTTTTGTTAACTAAACATATATGTAACATATATTTCCTTAATTTCCCTCGGGATTAATAAAGTTTTCTGAATCTGAATCTGAATCTGAATGTATTATGTTATACAAATAACATAATGTGTTATGTGATAGATCATTACATCAAGATCATTACATCAATTATATTATTAATATCAAGTATATATTGTTGATATAACTGCATGCCCCTGCTCACTACCTGATCATACTTCTTACCTGTGTATGTATATATATATACCTAATTCTACACATATCTCATACCTACTCAATAAGTTATTATTTATTATTATTGTTTTTAGTAGTAGTTTTTAGTAGTAGTATCTTATTTAACCACATGCAACATTTTCACTCTGGTTAGATGCACAATTATTTTCGCTGTACCGTACTTGTGCTGCAGTGCAATGACAATACATTTGAATCTAATGTAATCTAATAAAATGATTGGCTGATGATTTGCTGTTGTCGAACACATCATGTTTTATGGAGACCTCAACCTGCATTCCTAGACAGATAACTGCGATAACTGTCCGTGAAGGACATAACAAAATCGTGTGTTTAGTAGTGATGCTTGAGGTGCTTGCTCTTGTGTAGCAGCTGGATATAGGGTGCTGCCATGCAACAAGATACACCCCCCCCCCCCTCCCCCCGCCCCCCCCAATGGTCTGGCCTGCCCTCTGTGTTCCTCTTCCCGCATTTCACAGAAACACAGGCCTCTTGTGACACCCAAACGAGGCCCTTCCATTTGGCCCTTCTGACAGCACATACACAAAAGGCTTTAGAGAGAGACGTTGTATTCGTAACAGTATTTGCATGAATTTGAGTTTATGGGGAACAACATGAATAACACTTGGTGGTTTGCACGTCTTTAAAAAGACATGACACACAAGTTCATGACACACAATTTAGGGGCACTCTCAAACTAAGGGGGGGGACTTCCCTTTTACACAAAAATCTCACACACACACACACACACACACACACACACACACACACACACACACACACACACACACACACACACACACACACACACACACACACACACACACACACACACACACACACACACACACACACACAGCAGTACCCCCCCCCCCCCCTAACAAAGTCAAACAAAGTCATACAGATACACACAATGTCCACACACAACATAGACAACTTCACATGGGCACAAATTCACAGGACAGACAAATGAAGATGACAGGACAATCTGAACCGTACAAGATTCAAATGTGAGTGTTTTGGTGTTGGTTCTCAGGGATGGTCACCTCCTGGGCTCCCTATAGAAACCCCTGCCTAGCGTAGCATGCCACCACAAATGCCCCAACTACAGCAGAGGAACTGAAACACAGCATGCTACACTGCCTCCACAGGCCACGGTGACAAATCAAATCACACCAGGTGAGTGTGTTTACCTTTCAGGTTTCCCAGATAGAGACCTGGCAGGATCTGGAGTTGAGTCGGGGGGTACAGTAGATGACCATCGACAGATCATCACCATCACCATCATTGTCGTCAATATTTAAAAATAAAAATAAAACACAATAAACAATGGTTAACACACAGAATCAATTTGTTAGGACAAATTTGCCAAATCTCAGTCCACTGTGGATATCGGCCATCTCCCGTCATACTGTACCTTGTTTATTCCGTTACCCATGTCCTTCAGAAATGTTGACGAGCAGCAAAGTGCATCAAGTTATAAGCACCATCCGTTCATAGCTTGTACGCAATCTATTGCCTCACAGGTAGTCCAGGAAACCGGTTTGCAATATGTATTTGTAGAGAGAGTCCAGTGTTTGCTTTCGGTCAGATCAGGCACGCTCACACGTTGCTGCAGACAGCGGTTGCTATTCCTGAGCCTCAGAAATGTGTCTCAGGACCACATTGTTTCCAAGCTTTTCCCTCCCACCGTCACCCAAGATGCAACAAAGCTCTGAACCGAACCGGGTGCCGAGTGAGAGTTGATGGAGAGTTGATGTCATTTGGGGGGTGGAGGGGTGGGGGTGACGTAACGTGACCTACGTGTTAAGCCACCCTCTTTTTATATATAGACTCAGCATAGGTCACGGGTGACTCGCGACCGAAGGCAGCCCACAATATCAGCCGACCAGACAAACATATATCACCAGACGCCCTGGCAGCTCTGGACGGGCCTACGCGCCCGTAGGCCCGTCCATCGGTCACCGCACGCTGTCATTGGCTGAACATGTGCTCACCATATTGGGCGCCTGCCCACATCATATGCCCACAAGTCGGGCAGATGATGTTCTTGGATCTTGGTGTCCTGCTGACACTGGATCATTTGATTTATGTTCATGTTTAAAGCACATGCTTTGGTCTAATGTATTATAAAATATAGGCTATAAATACAATAATAATACTGATAATACTACTACTACTACTACTACTGCTAATAATAATAATAATAATAATAATAATAATAATAATAATAATAATACATACATACATATAACACGGTAAACGGTAAGCGTGTTCAATATTATGTATAGCCTATAATGTGTGCATATAATATGGGCACAACGTCATTTTATGACGTGTGGATTTTCTTTGACTGGATCAAAAAAAAGTTGTTATCTGATCAGGTGAGAGTGATAGACATAGACCTGGAATATTTGTAATTTGATCAGTGGGTGGATGTGTTATGGGATTTGATCCAACGCAAATAAGAATCCAATACCAATAAGAATCCAATACAAATAAGAATCCAATACAAATAGGAATCGTGGCATAGTCCGATTTAGTGTTTATTAAGTGTGCATTTTGGTCACATAATCGATGGTCGAACGCACTATATCCACGATCCCTTGGATCCCAACCCTCTGTCTACAGTCTGTCAGAGCAGATCGTCTACGATCTGTACTAAAAATCCACTTCTAAACATAATCATTCAACCACAAGTTAATGATTTGCTAGCTTTTTAGAAATGGCGATGATACTCGCACGGCGTCTTGGCGCATGGAGAAACATTACGACACGAATGGAGACGATTCAGACCTACTGGTAAAAGGTTTCTCTTGGGCGTTTTAGTGATTGCATATATCAAACATTATTATTAGATTATCACTAAGTATTCCGTAGTATTTGTATTCGGAATATGTTAACTGAATGTGCATGGGTCGACCGTGCTTTTCTTTCCTGTGTGTGTGTGTAGACCTACTTTTATTTTTTCTTGAGGCTAGTAATTCCATTGCTGTACACTAGGTGGCGGTGAAGGACAAAACGTAGAATGATTTGACAGGCTTGGGTTTAACCACATTCGAAATTAAATCATTTGCTTTGGTTGAATGTTGTATGTTGAAGTAAAGACGTTGGATTGTGTGCGTGCTGTGGCTGGGTTTCCTGTTTAGCTCTTCAGTGACAGCAGGCCGACACCACATCAATGGAGTCCAGATGTACTATGAGAAGACTGGGATAGGAAAGCATGCAGTCCTACTGATCCCTGGAGCTCTGGGTAAAATGCAACGACGAGCCTTTTCAATTATTTATTTTAAATTAAATTTCCAGATAGACCTTAGAGTCTTAAACCAAAGGGTTTGTTTGCTCTGAAATAGGTAGCACTCTGACTGACTTCGGACCCCAACTGAAGTCTCTGAACAAGGAGATGTTTACCGTTGTGGGCTTTGACCCCCGTGGCTACGGGCGTTCTCGTCCCCCCAAAAGAGACTTCCCTCTGGACTTCTTTGAGAGGGACGCCAAGGACGCAGTGGACCTGATGAAGGTCTGACCACTCTTCCGCTTGGTCTCAATGCACCTTATGTATGTGTCTGACCGGTATAATTCAAGTGTACGTATATTGAGTAAACCTAGTGTATTGGATTATATCCGTTACAATGTGTGTTGGTTCGTTGACTCTCAAATGTAATGAATCCATTTTTATACTAACGTTGAATGAGTTCCCAAAAGTTCTCCAAAAACTACCCTTCTCCGGTCTCTACACTGTAGCTGCTCACATCCAGTTCAAGACCCTGGTGCTAGCCTACAGGGCAGTGAAAGGAACAGCTCCTTCCTACCCCCAGGCAATGGTCAAGCCCTACCTCCCTGCCTATTCACTTCGCTCTGCTACTTCAGGGCGTTTGCTTGCACCATCACTTATTAGGGGCCCTTGCGGCTGATCTACGTGGTCACGGCTCTTCTCTGTCCTGTGGCCCCAAAGTGGTGAAATGAACTCCCCACGGATGTCAGGACTGCAGAGTCACTGCCCATCTTCCGCCGCAGGCTGAAAACTCACCTCTTCAGGAAACTACTACTACCCGGATCCTTTCTCCTAGCACGTCCTCTTATCGCTTTTTACTATCATACTAGCATCTTACTAAGGAGATTTTTAGCTTGTTAGTTAGTTAGATATTGTTCTATTGTTTAGGAATGAAATGCACTTTTGACTTCTTGGTGACAAGTTGTTTTCTTACCTACCTTGGTTGAACGCACTATTGTAAGTCACTTTGGACAAAAGCGTCTGCTAAATGACTGTAATGTAATGTAATGATGTAATCTCTCCACACGCCAGGCGCTGGGCTTCGGCCGGTTCTCCCTGCTGGGGTGGAGCGACGGGGGGATCACCAGTCTGGTGGCGGCCGCCAGGAACCCGGAGCTCATCCACAAGATGGTGGTCTGGGGATCCAACGCCTACGTCTCCCCACAGGACCTCAGCATTTACCAGGGTGACGGAGCCCGGCTGCTTGAACGTGTATTTTGATAGAATGGAACCGAAATGATGATGATTATGATGGTGATGATGATGGTGATGGTGATGATGATGGTGGTGGTGGTGGTGGTCCTGTTTTTAGCGATCCGTGACGTGTCCCAGTGGAGTGCCAGGATGAGGCGGCCCATGGAGGACGTGTATGGAGCAGAGGGCTTCCCTGAGATCTGGAAGGCCTGGGTGGACGGGTTCTCCCACTTTGCCCACAGACCACAAGGTAACCCATACTGATTCATGATGATTCATCCAGGCTTATTATTTATGATTATTATTCAAGATTCAACATTTTTTAGTACAATGGAATCCGTACTCCCCATTCCCTCCTGCAGTATAAATTTTCTAAGACACTTTACTATAAAAAAATACTGTACACAATAAAAAGAACAATAAAAAGAACAATTAGAAAATAATATTATTATTTAATCAGCTGATCATACATCGGCTGAAGACACTAGAGGCTTTTTTTGTGTTAATGTTGAGCCATTCAATTAGCTTCACAATTCACTATTTTATAATATAAGTACTTTCAGTAACTGTTTGGCTAAACTTACGGTTTCCCTTAAAACCATGAAGCACACATTGACTTTCAATGTGTAGAACGTTATAGTTAAACCAAATAGATTCCAAATCCATGCTTAATCCGGTGTCCTATAACAGGGAGCGTCTGTATGGAGCTTCTGCCTGATATCAGCTGTCCTACACTCATCGTCCATGGGGAGAAGGACCCTGTGGTGCCCAGCAGCCATCCACAATACCTTCTAGAAAACATCAAGGGGTCGCGGTAAATTATACAAAAATATAAATATATTATAATTATTATATCAATTAATATTATATTTTAGGTGAAGGTTAGGTTTCATTTTTTTCTACTTGAGTCACTGCTTGACATTTTCTGTTTTTCTTTTTTTTCTCCCAGTTTACATTTGATGCCAGAGGGAAAACACAATCTTCACCTAAGATTCCCCACCGAATTCAACAAATTGGTGGAAGACTTTTTGGGTGAATGACAACTGTATGTTATGTATGCTATGAGAAATATGACTTTGATTAAATTTTATTGATGAAATGTATGTTAGGAAGGACAAACAATAATTAAAATGGTAATTGGTATTTATGAATGAAAGAAAAATGACACTCATTCCATTTGGTTATTATATCGATCTGTGTTACAAGTTTCTTTAATTGATGAAGATTTTGCTGATCAGAACTATGCAAATGTATCTTCTCGGTTCTATTGGTTACAAAATAAAATTGTATTTTGATTATTGTCTTTTACTCATTTACTTAGATGACCTTATATAATGTTAGCTGGTATTGTAATGGTCTCAAATCTCACATCCTGCTGACACGATGGTGCAACACGGACAACAGTCTTGCACTCAATGTCAGCAAAACTAAGGAGCTCATCATGGACTTTAGGAGCCACCCGGGCACCCACTCCACCATCAGCCTGGAAGGGACACCGATGGAAACCATCAGTTGCTTCCGATTCCTGGGACTACAGATCTCCGATGACCTGCCGTGGACCTGCAACACGGAGGTCATGCTGAAGAAGGCACACCAGCATCCTGACGAGTGGCGTCACTGTGGTACGGCAACACCACTGCACAGGACAAGAAAGCCATCCAGAGGGTCGTGAGGACGGTAGATAATATCATCGGTGTGCACTTCCATGCATTGAGGAGATCTTTAGGACCAGGTGTCGGAATAAGGCCAACTCCATCATACAGGACCACAACCACCCTGGGCACCATCTCTGCTCCCCCCTACCGGCTGGTCACCAGTACTGCAGCATCCGAACCAGGACAGCAGTCAGGAGTGTGCCTGCTAAACTGTTAGAAGTGCTACTACTATCATAACATTGTCACCAATATTACAGTGTCATACTTCCTTACTGAACTTATTACTGTTAGTGCCATGTTCTACACTGGACTGTACTTTATGATGCTGCTACCTCTGTTGTAATGTTCCTACTTAGACACTTCTTTATTGTTATTATTGCTATGTATCGCTATTTAACTTTTTATTTGTATTTTGTGAATAATTCATCATGCGGGGGTGAAGAGGGAGCTACACATTGCAAAAAAATAAAGAATCTTGAAACATCACACGTAAATCTGTTCGATGCATCGACGCGTCGATTGCTTTCGGCTCGCTCCCCGTCGTCAGAGCCAAACCCGGAAGTGTACGCCCCGGCCGGCATGGTTTGGCGAATAATACAACACAACAACACACCGATATTACACACCACAACCCACCAGCCACCAGCAGCCCTGTACATGCATCTACAACAAATGCCTTTAAATATAAATTGTTTATAATCGTTTAAAACTCGGGCTTCCGGCAAAAGAAAAAATGAACGTAGCCGAATGTGACCGAGGTGCTCTCCATACCATCACGGTGCACGATTTCTCTGCAAGGCTCTCGGAGCAGGTGATCCACTTCCATGTCATGAGGCTGGACGGAGGCTTCTTGCTGTGGGTCGGCACCTCTCCCACCCTGTCCAACCTGGCCGTGTCGATGAACAGCAAGTTTGTAAGTTAAACACACCATCCACGTTTCCTACTTTGCATTGCATGGGGGCCCACCTACCTCCTACCTCTATAGTTTATTACATATTTATTGATAACATTAGATTAGACTCAAATGTATTGTCATTGCACTGCAGCACAAGTACAGTACAGCGAAAATGATTTAGCGTCTAACCAGAGTGCAAATGTTGCAGTAAAGTGCATGGTTATATATCATTTACAGTTTAAATGTACAGGTTTAAAGACAAGTCTACTAGGTATTAAATGGGATATGAGCATAATAATTACAGGTAGGTATTACATTACATTTACATTTAGGGCCTTTGGCAGACGCTTTTATCCAAAGCGACTTACAAGTTGTACATTTGTTGAAGCAGACAATAGCATAACACTGAGGTACGCGAACATAAAAATAGAGCAGTTCACAAGTATTCATATTAACAAGATGAATAACACAATTTCGTACTGCCAGGTCACCTGCTTAAGTAGCTGTGATAAGAGCGTGTTATCAACATTAAGGATATACACTTGCTAGAATATCCAACATGCTAAGAGCTATTAATGTCAGGACTTAAGCAAGTTAGGGGTTCACAAAGGAGAAGGAGGGTTCATGGAGAGTCCAGGTGGACTCTGAACAGGTGGGTCTTGAGTCTCTTGCGGAAGCTGGCGAGGGACTCTGCCGTCCTGACATGAGACGGGAGTTCATTCACCACTGTGGAGCCAGAGCCCTGAAGAGCTGGGTCTTGGAAGAGCGATGCTTGGTTGTTATCAGTGAAGGTCGAACAAGTCGCCTGGCAGAAGTTGAGCGGAGCGCTCTGGCTGGGATGTACGGCTTGACCAACGTTTGGAGGTAGATTGGGGCAGTTCCATTGACTGCCCTAAAGGTCAGTACCAGAGTCTTGAACTTGATGCGAGCATTTACCGGAAGCCAGTGGAGATCGCGGAAGAGAGGGGTCACGTGGGAGAATTTTGGTAGGTTGAATACCAGGCGTGCTGCTGCGTTCTGGATGCGTTGGAGGGGCTTTGTAGCAGAGGCGGGGAGTCCCGCCAGGAGAGAGTTGCAGTAGTTGAGGCGGGTGATGACGAGCGCTTGGACCAGGATCTGCGCCGCTTCACGTGTGAGGAAGGGCCGGATCCTGCGGATGTTGTAGAGGGCAATTCTGCAAGATCGGGCCACCGCGGTGACGTTGGCATTGCAGGACAGCTGGTCATCTAGCACCACACCAAGGTCTCTTGTTGTGGTTGAGGGGGAGACTTGGGTGTTCTCGATGGTGACCAGTAGGTCCATCTGAGGGCAGTCTTTCCCCGGTATGTATATATCTATATCTATATCTATAGATATAGATATATCTATAGATATATACAGGTAAGTGAGTATTTAACAGGTAGTGATCAGGGGTATGCAGTTAGTGAAAGCAGGATAAATATATGTATAAATGTATATACAAGTGAGCATATATATATGTATGGCATATATAAATATATATACAGGAGTAGGAGCAGTTCTATCAACAGTTGATATGAACATAGCTGTAAATGTGTACATTTGTTTACTGTACCCGCCGTATGTATAGATTTTAATCTTCAACTGTTGATAGAACTGCAAACCCCTGCTCACTCACTACCTGCGGTATATACATCTATATAATTATCAGTTTTTTATATGCATACCCTGTCACTACCTGTAATACTTATACTTACTGTTGTGTGTAATATATATATATATATAGTATATATATATATATATATATATATATATATATATATATATATTAGGGTGCATAAAAATACACAATTTCAGAAAATGGATCTGTCTGGGTGCTTAAATTGTTACCATCCATGCAAAAACAATAAATGCAAAATATTTTTGCGATACGTGGGGATCTAGAGGTTGCACGACACATCAGCTTTTATGGCAAAAGGAGCAGTTGATCAGCAATCCAGAGGACGTTGCTTTCCTGGCCAGCATGAAGGACGACAGAGTGGCCACATCTGGAGCGCTTGATACCAAGCTGAAATCCAAGGTAAAGCGGCGACAGGAGCGCGAAGAGCAGCAGGCACACCTGACGAGAGCAGCAAGAGATGACAGCGACAAACGGCATGGTGGGGTTGGAAAGCAATAGTGAAGAGGATTGCAACACCGATGAAACAGCTGCTCCACCGGTGGAGAACACACCCACCCGCAAGCGTAAGAAGACACCACAGGCACCACAGCCTTCATTCCAGCTGACATCCTCAGCCGGCCGAGTCTTGTGTCACTTGCTACACGGTTGGTGCTGCTTGGTGTTACAGCCTATATGAAGGGAACTGATGAGCCATGTGGAATGATCATCACCCGGCTGACATGCAAGCTGGCTGCACCGATCAGGTTTTCAACATGGCATTTGATACCACCGCGTCAAACACCTGCATTGCCTGCACCAGCCTGCATTGCCATCCAGCTCTCACTGGGTCGACATAAGGACGAGGCCAAACCACTGTTTCTTGGCAAGTTACGTGCTGAACTCATTAACTGCACTGCAGGAGTGCTCGACTACAAGCAAGGCGACTACCGCGAGTTTGTGCAGCTGTGTCTTATGTATCTGGGTGCAGACGGTAAAGCACACACTCCAGTTCCCTTTCAACGGCCGGGAGCCCTGCACAAGGCGCGATGGATGGCCAAGCTGCTGTACACTCTCAAGCTGGCCTTGATGGATCAGCACATTGCGTTTCTTCCTCAGGAGACCATCACTACGTTGCAGCAGGTGCTGAAGATGCGGGCGTTTGCCAACTTCATCACGCACATCTACGCAACGTGGTGGCTGACCTGCGACGCGGCTGTAGATGCTGCATGGAATGACCTTACACTCTACCACCACTTGTATGCGTGCAATAATGTTGACGAGGGCATTGCAGCATCAGCAATCAAGGCACTGGAACGTCACATATGGTACCTGACCATATGTGGTAAGGTACCCCCCCCCCCTGACCTGCTGCCCCTGGCACTCTTCAGCACCAAGGTGCCAGTTGGCGAGCGACATGCACTTGAGGACAAGCTTGCTGACCTCCCCATGCGAGCCCCACAGCTCCGCTTTGGCACTGGCTTCGGCAAGCCGAAGTTTCCAACCCTCTCACCGACCAGCAGCTTGGCTAACCTCGCCAACCCAGACTGGTTCGGCATGCAACAGCTGCACATCGATCCAGCGTTTCTCTCACTGGATGTAGAGGATTGGGCTGCCAGTGAAGCATTCCAGATGGGTGCGGTGAATGTATGTGCCATAAATGTTGTGAATGACTGCCGAGCGTGGCGTTAAACTCACAGACTTTGCGGCAGGAGCGAGGAGCACCTGCAGAATGTTCTGCAGTCAGTGACCATGACCGCTCTAAACAGCCAAATCTGAGCCACTGCAAGCGCATGCTGGACAAGGAGTCTTGAGACTTCCTAAAAACTATTATTTGAACTACTTGAATAAATAAATGTTCTATTGAAAATAAATGGTGTTCTAATAAAAAACATTTTTTTGCATTTTTAGAGAGTGAGGGAAAACCCATTTTCATATTTTCACATGCTTGGTTCAACCTCTAAATCTCAATGAATTTTCCCAAAACTATGCAAAAGTCCCTTTTATCTGTGTCCGAACAAAATGCAACCACAGACAGTTTGATATGTTGAGATTAAAATGTTGCATTGCAATTTGATGCACCCTAATATATATATATATACTTATTTTTATTATTATGCTCATATCTCACACATACTCTAAGTAATCTTATAACTGTTTTTATACCTACTAGTACTGTATTTTAGCAACTGTAAACTGTAAATGATATATTACCATGCACTTTACTGCACTTTACTTACTTAACATTTGCACTCTGGTTAGATGCCAACTTATTTTCGCTGTACTGTACTTGTGCTGTGCAATGACAATACATTTGAATCTAATGTGTTCAATGAGTTAATTTTGGTTCAGCGATGCGTACGACATGACAACATGGTATTCAAAAGTTAGTTTTATGGTAATACATTGTGCTGTGCAAAGTAAAAACTAAGTCAGTCTTCAAGACCCTTCCTAAATTCCTCCATTATATGTGTAATTAAGCTAACGTTTCCCTATCGATTCCTAAGCAGTCAACAAATGGCATACTTGTATCCATACTTCCTATTGAAGCCACCCATGTGTGTGTTCTATGTGCAGGATGCCATGCCCATATCCATGCTGCTAATGGGCGATCAATCCGAGACGGCTCCAAATGCATTGGCTCAGAGATTGGGTAAAGCTGTGTGTGTGTGTGTGTGTGTGTGTGTGTGTGTGTGTGTGTGTGTGTGTGTGTGTGTGTGTGTGTGTGTGTGTGTGTGTGTGTGTGTGTGTGTGTGTGTGTGTGTGTGTGTGTGTGTGTGTGTGTGTGTGGTGTGTGTGTGTGTGTGTGTGTGTGTGTGTGTGTGTGTGTGTGTGTGTGTGTGTGTGTGTGTGTGTGTGTGTGTGTGTGTGTGTGTGTGTGTGTGATGTCAATGTCCAATTGTGGCAAGCTCAAAACATTTATATTAACATTTAATTAGCCTAAGCATGTGTAAATGCTGTGGTTTATATTAGTCAAGTAGTTGTGGTTTATATTAGTCAGGTAGTTCAATCTAAAGTCCAATCTAACACTGTAATTATTTTCACTGTTCTTTGTGCTGTACAATGATAATAAATGTGAATGTAATCAAATTCAGTTTGTATAGGTTACAGAATATATTGTCTGCTATTTTAACTTCCATACATATTGCATTTCCCATATGTATCCCATATGTATGGTGGATGAAGACAGCATCGTTTGATCTAGTTATCAGTTCACCACAAATCTAAAGCCATAGGCGTGATGCTGTTTATCCTCTCTAGTAAAGGTGTCTCTACTAACACTGTCTCTCCCCGCTCTGGTTTGCAGCCAAGAAGACAAAGAAGCAGGTGTTTGTGAGTTATAATCTCCCGGTGGTCAACTCCAACCTCGCCCTGCAGGTGGAGAGCAGGATAAAAACCGAGATGGAGAATCACCCGGAGCACTTTTAACGCTTTGTCTTTGTCCCCGTCGTCCTGAAAGCCCCCTCTTATATTTAGCTCCCGGTAGTATTTTGTTTTTTAGAAATGTATTTCTTCTTGTGCCTTTTTGCCTCTTCTTCATGAATGCGTTCTTTATCAAACCAAAACAATAAGCTTGCATAAATAATTCATTTTTTTGTAATAATCACACACAGACCCCAAAGTGTTCATCATCAAAACGTGTTGTTCATTTATTGACATAATCAATAAATTAAATGGTTTATTATCAAAACATTTAGGCCTATGGCTTTTTGTACAAATGCATCATATTAAAAAAATAACACTTAAAAAAAGGAATTAGTCGTTGAGATTTATGTTTCTCTCTTTCTCTCCCTTCCAAATATTTCCTGCTTGAAAACATAGAAACTAGCAAACCACACATACGGTGTGGAAACTGCTGAGCGTACGTTAAATATGGGATGACAATGTTGGAGGTTTTCCGCTATTGTTTTGGGTCCCTGTTCTTAAAATTGGACGAAACTACTCATTAAAGGGTCTACTTCTTGGGGTGTTGTTGGGTGTGGTATTATACAAAGAAGAAGAAGATGGCCAACACATTGTGAGGGAATGACACATGAAAACCTTTACACTTTGTGTCCAGTCCTAAGGAATACATAACAGAGTTTGTACACATGTACCGTAGACGCTACTATATACCTAAGCAGACGGGGCTCTGCCTGCTCTATTCTAATTCTCACACGTTTTTTAAAAACCACTACTATAAACATTGTGCTCTTTTTTTTTGTTGTTTGGCACGGCCAAACACGTCAACTTATACATTAGCAGTTAAAGATGTTAACAACCAATGAACAATTACCACAGCACACAGAACTTAAGGGGTGGCGGGAGAGTAAGCGAGAGATAGTATTAAAACAATTAGGAGGTATCCTAGCAAAAAACAACACAAATGCCCTTGGCGACACGACAAAATAAATACTGTTTTTTAAAAATTACATTATTTCACGTTTTGTCAAAGAACAGAACCATCGTAAAGCCATACGATTTCCGAGACGCGTCATAAGACACAGTGAAGCAAAGAGGTGCTTTACTGTCCGTTCAGCATCTCAGGAACTTTATTTGTCTGGCGTTGCTGTCTCGGCAGACTGTCCATACAGTTTGCCAAGGTCTCCGGCTGCTGGTATATCAGCCATCATACAACCTTTACTAAGATAATGAGTAATTAATAAAAACGCATTATACACTGCTTACTGCTTACGCATATACTTGCTTACTAAAAAATAAAGTGCCAAGTCGGACTTCTAGTGAAGGAACAACACAACGGAGTAGAGGAAATGCCGATCAAAATATAAACCCATTTGTGCACGGTCATGCAAAAATAGTGGTAGTGGTTCAGCCAATCCCTGGATTTAAATGGTGTTGGCTGGAAACTCTCAAACCCATGATTGTGTCTTAGACGTAAGTGCAAAATGACCCCCCCCCCCCCCCCAAAAAAAAAATCTAATACGATGCAGTGAGATCCCCTCTCTCGTCAAGTCACAAACTCAAAACGACATTGATCTCTCGTTCAACATTGAACATTGAGTCTACGTTTTCTTCTCCTCGTCTGCGCCGGCTCTGTCGCTCTGTGCCAGCAGATCATCCCGTTGTCAAGGAGACAACGTCGACATTGCAGTGAGACCGAATCATCTAAAACCACGACTGTTTGGTTTGCATCAGTAGCACACACTGACATGAGATCAATCCATTGCAGTCCTTCAAGACTTCCCTTACAAAACAACGGCTGCTTACTCTACGCGGCACTCGAGTCCGTTCGTTTCATCATTACGCTAATTTTTCTATTATTTTCTTTTGGTTTTAAATCTGAAATGTATTTCCCTGGGTACCCTACCGGCTCATCGTCCACCCCTTCCACCACAAGGCTACACAGTTACATTTCCCCCCACGTGATTCAACGGTGCGCAAAGACCCCAGACCGCCCGGCGCCGCCGCCGCAGCCGCTACGACGGCGGTGGCGTCACCCCGTTGGCCACGGCGCGGCTGCCCAGAACCTCTCCTCCGGTCGCCAGGGCGTACGAGGCGGCGGGCACCGCTGCCAGAGCGGTGGCCGCGGCCACCGTGGCGCTGCCCGTGGCCGTGAGGTGGATGGGCGTGTCGTGCACGCGGGAGTAGTCCCGGTCAATCTTGGTGAGCAGAAGACCCTGCTCGCCGGGGCGCAGCAGGGTCTGCCGGGTGAAGCTCTCGCCGTCCGCCAGGCTCTCGGGCAGCGGCTGGCCCCGGGGCTCCGGCAGCAGCAGCAGGCAGATGATGCACAGCAGCGTGCAGCAGGCGAAGATGACGTGGTGCAGGAAGTAGCCCTTCTGGTTGTGCAGCTCCATGATGGGGGCGGTGAGCATGCCGAAGCCGGCGCTGGCCAGCACCAGGCCCAGGCCTCCGCCCCTTAAAACGGACCGGGACGGAATGGACAATGGCGGGTCATTGTACGCACCGACACACATACACAACCCAAAACGTGAGGCAAAGGCAGATGGGCTTCTAGCGCCAATGGCAGATTCGGGGCCACCAGATGGCGCAAGTGGGCAAGTTTAGTGCTCTCAATCCTCGCTATCTCCTTGGGACACAATGTGTTTGGCTAACTGCATGCTAGTCATCACGAGGGAACGCTAACCCCCGTGTGTGGTGTGGGGTGTGTGGTGTGGTGTGTGTGTGGGGGTGTGTGTGTGTGTGTGTGTGTGTGTGTGTGTGTGTGTGTGGGGTGTGTGGGTGGTGTGTGGGTGTGTGTGTGTGTGGTGTGTGTTAAGAAGCTCACCTGATGACAGTGGGCGTGATCTCGGCACAGAAGAAAATGCTGAGCGTGCTGACGGCGTGGGACGAGAACATGCCGATGATGGAGAAGGCCACAGAGAACTTCCTGTTCAGTGTGTCGCGCAGCACTGGACACCCAAAAGAAAACACACACCAAACTCAGTGATACGGCTGAAGAATACAGCTCACTGCACAGTCCCTTAAATGTGAGAGCTGGACCCTTTATAGCAGTCCAGCTAGTTCACAGAAAAAACATATGTGTGTGTGTGTGTGTATAGATTTATTTCTAGGGTTAAATATAATGAAGCCTCAACAGCACTGCACCAATCTAAGAATGCCCTACCTGTGTCATGACGGAGGCTGTACTTCCCGATGACTGGACGTCACGATCAGTGAACATGAGGAGGAAGAGGAAGCAGAAGGGAACATGGGGTCAGATCGCAGAGAGAGAGAGAGAGGAGAGAGAGAGAGAGAGAGAGAGAGGAGAGGAGAGAGAGAGAGAGGAGAGAGAGAGAGGGAGAGAGAGAGAGAGAGAGAGGAGAGAGAGAGAGAGAGAGAGAGAGAGAGAGGAGAGAGAGAGAAAGGAGGCGTGTATACTCCAATAAACCGAAAAAGGTCGCGGCCTTAGCGAGGAACGTACCACATATACCTCCTGTACGAGGGGAAGGGGCGAACAAAGGGCACGCATGGCTTGTCATATATAATGGCATCTGGCCTCTTCCCCCCCCCCCCCCCGCTCCTCCCCTCCCCTTCCCTACCCCATCCCCCCCCCCCGCCCCTCCCCTTCCCTACCCCATCCCCCCCCCCCGCTCCTCCCCTCCCCTACCCTACCCCATCCCCCCCCCGCCCCTCCCCTCCCTACCCATCCCCCCCCCGCTCCTCCCCTCCCCTACCCACCCCATCCCCCCCCCGCCCCTCCCCTCCCTACCCATCCCCCCCCCCCTCTCCCCTCCCCTACCCCCCCCACCCCTTTCTCCCCCCCCATCTCACCCCCCCCCCTTTCTCCCCTACCCCCCCCATCCCCTTTCCCTCCCCTCACCATCTCACCCCCCCCCCCCTCCCCTCCCCTTCCCCCCCCCCCCCTTCTCCCCCCCCCACCCCCCCTTTCTCCCCTCCCCAGCCTGCTAGAGCGGTTCAACTCACGGTTGAGCAGGCCCAGCTGCAGCAGCGAGGCCAGGGCCGTGATGATCATGAAGGTGAGGAGCCCGCCTCGCCTGCCCATGAGCGCCACCGCCGGGCACACCGCCAGGCAGGTTGCCAGGGCGATGCCCGCCATGGTGAAGTAGTCGGCGTGGCACATGGCCGTGGGCCGGGCCTCCGGGTCCATCATGCTGCGTGAGAAGCAGTGGTGGATGCCGTAGCCCGTCAGCCTGCAAGCCAGCGAACGCACACGCACACACACACGTGCACACACAGACACATACACACCCATATATAGAGAGACACATAAGCAACCCTGCAGCCCTTTCAATGTATCAGGTGTCACTAATGCGATGAAGGAGATGTTAGGGTCAAGTACATTCAGACTCGAGGCATCGGAGACAGGAGGGCCGGAGACGGGCCGACGTGTAATGGGATATTCAGCGGGGGGGGGGGGGGGGGGGGGGGGGGAAGAAAGAAAGAAAAAAGCCATCATCTGCCCTCCCGCTGAGATGCGGCCAGACTTACGAGTTGACACAGAGCACCACGATGTTTTTCCACAGGTTCCTGGTGCTCATCATCTTGACGACGCAGGTCCTCTTTGGCTTCTTGTGCAGCTCCTGTTCCAGCTCTGATAAGGGGACATGAAAGGGGACAGGGGGGGACAGACAGGGGTGAGATCAGGATGTAACGCCAGAGAGAGAGAGAGAGAGAGAGAGAGAGAGAGAGACCGGGGAACTTATAGGGCTTAGGAAAACAAACCGCCACAATGCATTGGAAGTGGCGCTAAGGGGCCCATGGGAAGCAGCGGATGAGTCTATGTGTCCTGTGTTTCACAAATGGGGGTACGCGTACCCCCTAGGGGTACTTTTAAGGATGGCAAAGGGACACTAGTAGGAACATAAACACAAAACATTTTAATCTGATCGCAACCTTATTTAAATAGTAAAAAGTAAATCTGAACACGTATACTACAGTTCAGTAAATCTTAAACAATCATAAGTGAACCAAAAGCCCATGTGAGAATTCACACCCCCCCATGTAATGTTAATAATAAATAATTAATGGCATGCACACACATTACGTTCCTTTCCCTCCCCAAAATGTGCTGGTGAAAGGGGTACAAGGGATGGCTGAAAACATCGTCTTGAAAACCTCTGTATTGGTCCCATACATGGTGTGTGTGTGTGTGTCACAAATTGGTTTCTCTGCATTTAACCCATCCTTGTATGAGGAGCAGTGGGCAGCTATTGTATATACAGCGCCCAGGGAGCAGTGTAGGGGGGGGGGGGGGGGGTCTGGTACCAGCGACCTTCCGGTTCCCAAGCCAAGTCCCAACAGACTGAGCTATCCTGTCGTCCCAAAGAGGGGGTACATCAATGATAAGTTTGAGAACCACTGTGTGATTGGTCCAACAAAGCCTGTGTGTGTGTGTGTGTGTGTGTGTGTGTGTGTGTGTGTGTGTGTGTGTGTGTGTGTGTGTGTGTGTGTGTGTGTGTGTGTGTGTGTGTGTGTGTGTGTGTGTGTGTATGTATGTTGCATGCCTGTTGCATCACCCAGCCAAGAGGAAGCCTCGAAGGCAGCAGTTCAACTTGAACTGACATTAAGCAAAAGGAGCCGGCTGCAGAAACACAAACCATAACCACAATCACCTGTCATAACGCCACTGGGCTCGGTGGTCATATCCACCTGGTTCTTGTTGGCGATGCGTAGCATCATGGCTTTGGACCTTCTGTAGTGCTGGGTGGCCAGCAACCAGCGGAGAGACTCTGGGAAAATCCTGGAATAGACCAGGAGGAGCGGGTGAGAGGATGAGAATGAGAGGAAAGAAACAAGGCCCCCCGACGGACGACAGGCCCAGGGTGTCAGCGTAAGAAGGGAAAAGGGTGACAGAAGGACAACCAAAACAGGGACAATAGAAGAAAGGGAGCTTTGTCGCGCGATGCCGTCTGAACAGAGCGCGCTCTGTGTACTGCGGCCCTAACTGCGCAGTACACAGCCCGTACTGTACAAGCTATTGCCTGGCTCTGGACAACCGCGGCTCGGATTGGGGCGGGGCTCACCAGACGTAGGGCAGCATCAGGACGAAGGGGCTGATTATGACGATTTGGAGCACCTGCCAGTCATCTCGATCCGGCCAATTGCGACACATGGCTGCCACTCCTGGCATCAGGAGCTGCCCCGCCACCATCAGAAAACTGGCCACCATGGTCATGGAGAAGCGCCAGTCTGGCAGACAAAGCTCAATCCCTAAAATAGGGGGGGGGGGGGACGTGAAGGGGGGTGGGGTGGAGGGAGAGGGAGAGAAAGAATGTTAGAAGCAATGTTAGAATAAGATGGGACTTTAATGTAGACTTGGGGTAGGTTGCTGAGCCTTAGTTCAGCCTTACCGTTGAGGCACATGAGGCTTTGTATATGTGTGTTTACATTTGTTAATCAGAACCACAGTCTTTTTTAATGGCCTTGAAGTACGTACCGCTGTCCATTTGCGATTGCCGCAGCCGATGCCTAATTTTAAGGCATCAATAATTGATTCTTCAGCCATCGCTGAACATTCCCACAAAGAGCCGCTAGTTAAACGCCAGGCCGCATGCGGAGACTAATAATTAAGTACCCCCCCCCTCCCTGCATCATGTCTCTGAATGGTTCGGCCCATCTACTGTACCGTTACGTAAAGTTCCCCCCCACCCCCACACACACACACACACACCCTCCCTCCTCCTCCTACTCCCGGTAACATGGTACAGCCCAGACGGCCTTGACCAGATGGTACGGTCTTTGTGAAGGTGACCAAAGGGAGGGGTGGGGGCTAGGAGCTGGGTGTTGGGAGGGAGGCCCACTGAGTACGCAGGGGGCCATACTGTCAGAGAGAGAGAGAGAGACAGAGGGAGAGTGAGGGAGGGAAAGACAGAGAGAGCGGGAGAGAGAGAGAGAGAGAGAGAGAGAGAGGGAGTGAGGGAGTGAGAGACAGAGAGAGAGCAGGCAGGGGGGGGGCAAGAGAAGAAGGGGATACATACAAGAAAAACAAGGAGTGGAGCTGAATACAAATGGGACTCAACTCCCGATCTCCATCCATTCATCAGTGGAACCGGTGGAGGAATATTAATAAACTAGTGAGAAATAGTGAGTTAAGGGGGGGGGAGAGAGAGAGAAGAGAGATGGAGGGAGGAAAAAAAAAGAAGGAGAGAGAGAGAGAGAGAGAGAGAGAGAGAGAGAGAGAGAGAGAGAGAGAGAGAGAGAGAGAGAGAGAGAGAGAGAGAGAGAGAGAGAGAGAGAGAGAGAGAGAGAGAGAGAGAGAGAGAGAGAGAGAACAAAATACAAAGAGGAAAGGCAGTGAGAAGAGAGAGAGAAAAGGAAGATAGAAGAGAGAGATTGAGAGCGAGAGAGACAGATGGAGATGAGAGAGAGATGAAAGAGGGAGAGAGAGAGAGAGCGAGAGAGAGAGCGAGAGAGAGAGAGCGAGTGCACGGGGAGAAGGATTCTGCTGAATAGCACGCTGTGTGTCATGGTTGGTGGGGATGGGAGGAGTGCAGCACTGCGCAGGTATACAGGTTCCAGCTGACAATAGCAGGAGGCAGGGGGGGGGGCGGCGGGCCTGGGGGGGGTGAGGCAGCGGAGGGAACGTGGAAAATATATTACCGGAAATCCCCTCTGCGTCTCCTCGCCTGACGCTAGAGGGGATAAGAGTCGACGTCTTAGTAGTACCCCCGATGCAGCGAAAAGCTAATTAAAGTGACCTCCAGTGTAGCTCAACCCTAAGCTTCTCTATTTTCTCTCTGTCGGCCTCTCAAGACGTGTATGAGAGACAGAGGGGAGAGAGAGAGAGAGAGAGAGAGAGAGAGAGAGAGAGAGAGAGAGAGAGAGAGAGAGAGAGAGAGAGAGAGGAGAGAGAGAGAGAGAGAGAGAGAGAGAGAGAGAGAGAGAGAGAGAGAGAGAGAGAGAGAGAGAGAGAGAGAGAGAGAGAGAGAGAGAGAGAGAGAGAGAGAGAGAGAGAGAGAGAGAGAGAGAGAGAGATGCATTTCTGTATGCATTTCTGTTTCGTCAAGCCACATCCAGGCTGAGCCTTTCATTTCACCCTCTGGGTCTGCGTATTCCAGCCGAGAGGTGAAATGAAACTGTGTTGATCCCCACCGAGGGGCCGTGAAGTCCACCCAAACCCATCTGTTTTAACTTGGGTCAAAACATGGAGACGGCAACACAGCACTCCTCCCTCCCCAGTCCCCCGGAGAGGCAGTGTCTGATAGCACAGACTCCACTGGGAGATTCCCTTCCACTCGCACACACGCAACATACACACACACACACATGCATACACACACATGCATGCATGCACACGCACACATGCATGCACACACATGCATGCATGCACACACACGCACACACACACACACACACACACACAGGCAAGATCTCTTTGTTCCACTCCAGCAAGAGAATAGCTATGGCTCTTGTTGTGTTGATTATCTCACCCGCCCCCCCACCCCCCCCCCCCCCCCCTCTCCTCTGTCCCCATCTCGCTCTTTCCTCTCTGCCCCACCGCTCATCGGGCCTGAAGTAGCTCTGTTTTGCTTCTCTGTGCCGTCCTCCAACGTTACCACCGTATCCTCGGTGCTCCCCCCCCTCTTTCACTCCTATATTTCTCCCACACACCCTCCTCCTCCTCCTCCTCCTCCTCCTCCTCTCTCTCCCCCCTCCCCCCCATTACCCCCTTCCTCTCCTCATTTTCTCCCACACACTCTCCCCCCCCTTCCTCCCCTGTCCTGTATGACATAATGTGCTGCGGCTGAACGTGACCAGCTGACAATGAAGGAGGAAAAAAGTTCAAAAGGAGGGAACTACGCAAAAGAGAGAGAGAGAGAGAGAGAG
>CM051004.1:15864115-15906615 GCA_027704905.1 Muraenolepis orangiensis | reverse complement strand
CAAGCCCCAGCTGACGTCATCGGCAGCACCTGGGTGTGAAGATGTTTTGTCACTTCTTTTAAGTTGGGGGGGCTGATTAGAGGGGGGGGGGGTGAAGTCATTCCCAGGGCTCACAGAGGGACAACAAAAGCATTGGGGGAATGAATAACCCTGCCACAACAGCACTTACAACAGCCACATCATGGGTGTCGCATCCCAGGCATTCTAAAACCAGTGAACAGTGGATGAGATGGTGGTGGGGGCCCTTAATCTCCCCATCTTCACTCCTGTTTTTTGCCCCCAGATATGAGTCTGGAAACGGCCAGGTCATGTGGTTCCAGACGATCGATGAAATTGTGTCTACGATGGATTTATTTGTATATATAATAATATATGCGTTGCTGGGGAAATTTCTTATAGTTGAAGGCGAGATGTTTTCTATTTCAATGATAACCGAGGGGGCGGTAACCTTTCGCTAATGGTGTCTTCCTTGGTGGTATGGCACTCCGGATCCGACTGGCTGAATATGGTCCGGCGGTGCCAGGCTAGGAAGGCCCTAGATGTGCTATAATGTAGGTGGATGACAGTGACAGAGGTGTGTGTGTGTGTGTGTGTGTGTGTGTGTGTGTGTGTGTGTGTGTGTGTGTGTGTGGTGTGTGTGTGTGTGTGTGTGTGTGTGTGTGTGTGTGTGTGTGTGTGTGTGTGTGTGTGTGTGTGTGTGTGTGTGTGTGTGTGTGTGTGTGTGTGTGTGTGTGTGTGTGTGTGCGCGCGTGCGTGTGTGTGTGTGTGTGTTATTGTACTTTTTCCCTTATACTTTTGCCTGAATTATTGTACTTCTACCTGAGCACTGGTTCAGTTCTTGGAGACTTGTTAGGAATTAAATGCACTTTTGACTTCTGGTGACGAGTTGTTCTCTTACCTTCCTTTGTTGAAACACACTATTGTAAGATAAGCTTTGGATAAAAGCGTCTGCTAAATTACTGTAATGTAATGTAATGTAATGTAATGTAATGTGTGTGTGTGTGTGTGGTCCTACTATATAGAGGGAGAGATGCTACAACTTAGAGCACGGATGGAGAGTTGTTGGTTGAGAGGGAGGGTGTGTGCGTGTGTGTGTGTGTGTGTGTATGTGTATGTGTGTGTGCGCGTGCGGGACGTCCTACTCACGGAGCACGTAGAGGGAGAGCGTTACACCTGCCAGGCAGAAGCCCTCGAAGAAGCGCAGCGTGCTGAACATGGTGGCGTTGAAGGAGAAGGACACGCTCAGGCCGAACACCAGCATGAAGAACACCGACAGGATCAGAACCGGGTGCCGGCCGAACCTGACAGACAATCAATACGTCCAGTGATCAATGCGTTGAGCAATCAATCAATCAATCCATCCATCCATCCATCCATGCATGTGAGGATGTGAGCAACAGCCAATAGGAAAGGGGAATTGATGGTGAAAGGAAGGGCGATGGAATAGTAAAGAGGGTTGTTTGGTTGTAAAGCCCAAAAACATTGTTTTGACTTTACAGGCATTTCTATTAAGCCCATGTATGGTAAGAGAGAGAGAGGGGGGGGGGGGGTCATAGGTCACAGGGTCAGGGGTGGGGGGGTTGTGGGAGCATGCATTTCTATACATTGTCTCCATAGCGACCAAATCCAAGACACAATGACGTGCTTCTTTGCCATGGGATTGGGTCTGGGAAAGGTCAGACAGAAAAACAGTATATATATCTATATATAGATATATATCTATAGTACACCACAGGCAGAATGGAGGTGTTGTAGGAGGAGGAGGCGGCATACCAGTCAGCCATGACACCCATCACCAGGTAGCCACATATGGAGCCCACCAACAGAGAGAACTTGGCAATGTGGACCTTCCAGGCCGAGTCGCACACCAAGTTCCACTAGAAGACAACAAACGGACAGACAGACAGACAAGAGAGCGAAACAGTTAGGACAGTTAGAGAGACAGAGCGCAAGAGAGAGAGAGAGAGAGAGAGAGAGAGAGAGAGAGAGAGAGAGAGAGAGAGAGAGAGAGAGAGAGAGAGAGAGAGAGAGAGAGAGAGAGACAGACAGAGCGGCTGGGGAATAGATTAACACAGAGAGTGACTTAATCATCGATAGAGCGCAAACTGATTAAATCAATAATATTAGCTTGGATGTGGCTAATTTGAATGATTGCGTTAGGCTGGTCTGTCTGGGCAAATGGTTCAGCTTGTAAAGCTTTTCATTCTTGCTCTTAGACTAGTTTGACGTGGAACAAAAAGATAATACAATAATTTAACTACACGGTCCTACATCCAAGATAATGTCTTTCACGTCTACTGTACTTACATTGAACAGCTCACTACAAACCAACATGCTTGTGTGTGTGACACTGGTGTGTGTGTGTGTGTGTGTGACACATGGGGTGTGTGTGAGAGAGCATCATCTGTGCTTCATGCCGTGTAGTAGTACTTAGTAGTATAGTCCATAGCAAAACTCTGCAGAGAGAGAGAGAGAGAGAGAGAGAGAGAGAGAGAGAGAGAGAGAGAGAGAGAGAGAGAGAGAGAGAGAGAGAGAGAGAGAGAGAGAGAGAGAGAGAGAGAGAGAGAGAGAGAGAGAGAGAGAGAGAGGAGCTCATGGTTCTACTGGTGCTTAGTGCAGTGCACAGCCAGCCAGGGATGGAGTTTATAATATGCTGGTGATGTGCAAGCATATATCTACCAAGAGAGAGAGAGAGATAAATAGAGAGGGGGGGGGGGCGCAATCTAGTGCTCTTACAATTAGGCCTAGGTCACTGGGTAACATGTCAATCAACTGTATATATGTGGGTTCCCCGCTCACCCGACCCACGTTTACAAAATGGAGGTTATCTCTTGTGTAGCCGCAGAATGGGATGCGATGGGGATTATGAACACGCGCTATAATTGGTTTTTGTTTTTTTATATATATTTTAAATATTCCATCTGTGTGTGTGTGCGCGCTGTGAGAGAGAGAGAGAAAGAGGGAGAGAGATGCAATGCGGGGCTAAATCTGCCCGCTCGTTACCTTGGTAACCACATTCTGACTGAGTCCCGTCAGCAGCTCCAGCTTCCACTCCTTGCAGGCGCAGACCATGGCCATTCCCCCGGAGCCCTCTCCGCCGCCCGTGTCGTTGCTGCCGAACAGGAGCGCCGTCGTGCCGCCTGTGGCCGCCAGCAGCGGCGGTGGCGGCGGCGCTCCGGTCCAGCTGCTGTCGTTGTTCCCCAGCGGCTGCACACACGTCCCGTTGGGTTGCGCCAACAGAAAATAGTCGGAGAACTGGCTTAATCCAATAAATAGCGCCGGTATCCAAGTCAAAACCACGAGCTGCTTCTGGTGTTTACCGAACCCCCCCAGGGAGGGCAGGACCGAAGCATCTATGTGGGGTAACAGTCTGAGTGGCGTGTGGTCCAGCGACGTAAAGCCGTTTTCGGGCTGATGATCCGGCGCCTCTTGCCGGCCGCCTGCCATCTCTGCCCCGGACACAAAGAGAGAGAGAGAGAGGAAACGGGGTGCAGCGATGGACAGTGTAGAGCCCCAGCTCCAAACGCACCCCACGACTATTGCTTTAAAAAAATAAAAAACCTTTGACACAAAGGAATCCTATGGTGCTGAGACAACGTGCACGCCGACGGCACGGAGCTCCCCGGATCCTGCAGGGGAACCAAAACCGAACCGGATCACCTCAAAGTGATCGGCCTCATTTGCTGAGGGCTGTGGAGAAGAGCGACGGGTCGGATTGTGGCGTTCAGGTGGAGGAGCTTCTCCGCCAGGGGAGGTCTGCTGGGACGCTCCTTCAGAGGTGTGGATTCCCGTAGCCAGACATGTTCACACGCACAGCGTGCTGTTTGTATTCCATGGGTAACAGTCCGAACACAGAATCCATCCATATGGGAGAGTGTGAACTGTGAACTGTCGGCCTCTCTCTTTAAGGGTTGAAACAGGCCTATTTGGTTTACAAAGCCCTACACATGCACACACCGCTGCAGACTATACGTCCTCCCATCCATCCATCCATGCATGCGCGCGCCACAGGTACAGCACCTGCCCCAGTAATGCAACCCATCCAAGACAAAGTGATGAGGCAACCCCATTCAAAATGCACAGGCTGCTTGCTCTGCTTCTGCTTAAAATCCGACCGCCGAGGTCTCCAGCGTAAACAAATGCTGTGGGGCCGTTCAATAGAGGCGACAGTCTTTGCGCGCAGGGGTTTTTTGGGTGGGGGCGGGGTTGGGGGGCTGGGGTGTGCTTGGTCCCTCGCCGGCAAACCATTGGAAGACCCTGTCTCAAGCCGAGGCTGTGGTACATTAGACCCCGCCCCCACTCGGTCGTGCTATGCGCCGTGATTGGCCACTGTGTGAGGGCGATTGCACCACTGACGGGCATCTGCAGGCAACAATAGCTGCCTTTGTATCCCCTCCTCTTCTCCATCGCGAATGGAATAATTCTTCATGTTCTCCTAAAATATTTGGGAGGATTCCTGTTAAGACAGTCGGTTTGGGCGAGTGGTGAGGTCGTGTTGGATGGCTTTGCCGATGGTGAATTCAGCCAATGTGCCCCGGTACGTTTCGGCCCCATGGTGTCGTTCTTATAGGTAGCGTAGACATATGCCGACAATCAACTAGGAGTAGCAGTATTAACAATAAGAAGTCCTCGGGGGACAATGGGTGGACGACACTCATTTCTTGCCGCCAGGGGGCGACAACTGACCACAGGCGGGTGCAATACGCCCTGCGCTACAGTATCATCTTAATGATTATAATGAGCATTTTCTGCCACGCGGACATAGGACATATCAATCTTATAATCATATAAAAAAATGAGCTAAAAATCACTAAAAGCTCCACGTAAAAACGAATTACTATTACTAATTACTAAAAGTAATTGCATTATATGTAGGCCCTCACGTCTTTTGGTCTTGTATACCTATTGCATATTATTGCATGCGTATTGCTGGCCATAAAGTGTCGCCATTTGTTAGTCAGTTAAAAAGTGGATGAATGTAATGGATAAAGCCTATTATATTATACGATCTACTTTTGGTCATGTAGGCCTATACCCTGCGGCCTACATTTAGTTTGTGTTTAATTGAACACCGAACCATGCATTTGAATGCATTTGCCCAGAACAAATGTAGTAATTGTAAAAGTAACGGTGTAATAATAAGTCTACTGGTACTTTGCAATTAACTGCGTTGACCTCACACCTGAACATCCCCTTTATTTGACAAAAAAAAGCAATACTACCAGTTATTAAAAATAGTTAGTAAAAAAGTAAAAAAGTGTGATACTGTGAACAAGAGAGATTTAGGTCAACCAATACCCGGGGAGCAGACTTCTAGCTTAACCAACAGGTTTTCAAGTATCTAGCCTACAGCACTGAAGTGTCTTCTCTGCATGTTTTCTGGTTGATTTGTTGAGCTTTTGATATTTGCGCAGTATGCCTACTGGTGCGTAGAGGCCCCTATAGTTGCTTGTATATTCTTATTTTACATAGTTATCTAGTAGGCCTATTGGCACGGTCCAAAATGAACACCAGCAGAATGAAAACAAATGCAGGGTTAACATTGGTCCAACTTTATTTTGGATATTTTTTCTCTAGGACTGTTCTATCAATATACCGACAGGTTGGATTAAGACGTCAAATATAAACTATTCACCGATCAAAATGTACAAAATGGGGAAATGCATTTACGTTTTGTGGAAATAACAAAACCTCTCCAATGTATAACCGATACAGAATTTGGGAAAGTGGACCTTTCAGCAGAAAGGGGTTAAGGAAAGATAGCGCATTGTTGTGTTGCTTTGATCACGTGATCACGGCTGGCCACCCCCACCTGGTGGCTGCCAGCTGGGCCCTCTCTAGTCAGCACCGCCTTACACCACCATGGACGTTCATCTCCTGTTTCTAACTATTGCATTGGACTTGGCTTGTTATGCTACCGTTATGTCTGTACATTATGAATTGTTGCTTGTTAATATGAATACTTGTGAACTGCTCTATTTTTATGTTTGCGTACCTCAATGTTATGCTATTGTCTGCTTCAACTAATGTACACCTTGTAAGTCGCTTTGGATAAAAGCGTCTGCCAAATGCCCTAAATGTAAATGTAAATATGTGTGTGTGTGTGTGTGTGTGTGTGTGTGTGCATGTGTTGGTGTGAATGCAAAAAGTTTATTTTTATGAACTTTATGAAATTTGTATTGATCTTTTCAACAACTTTTGGTCATACCTTTGGACCCACTTTCTAAGCCAAGGAACGCTCTAGTGAAAGGTGCACTAACCAAACAAAAACAGACTCAATTGTTTTATTGCTGTCATGAGCAAAGAGTCGTCCACATGAATGAATGATGAATGAATGATGGAAGGAGCTACGATTATTGACTACAAAGCTATAAAGTTTTTGGCACACAAGTCTTGGATTTTCGTGTGTCTTGGCTTTCACCGCGTATTTCGCTAACTGAAGACACTGTTAGGACCCAACGAGACCGGCGAGCCAAATGTGCCAGAGAACCCAGAAGAAGAGACAGGACACCCAAAACAACGGATAATGGCTTTACTGAAAAAAAATCCAATTAACACAAAAACAACAGGGTAGGATTGGATAGGTTACGAAGTACACGGGGAGATGGTCCAGAGGGTGGAACGCGGAGAGGGTCCTTGGGGCCGGAAGGGGTTGGACGAGACGCGATGTAGTCGGAGCTGGAGACAAGTAGTTCAAGGTACTGAACTAGGAGGGAGGGAGCCATATGGTTCTCAGTGAACTCGCCCCCGACGTCGGTCTTCGGCAGTAGTGTTATGTATGCGTCACATCAGGTGACCGGAAGTTTTGGGGTGTGTGAACCGGACACAGTTGTTGTTGTTGTTGACGCCATGGCAGTGTGTACAATAAACGGTCAACCTAAAAGTCGTAGTCCATATTCTTATTAAACACAACATTGGCGACGAGGATTATGGATTCTCTCCTCTCACCTCTCTCCCCGTTCCTCTCCTCTCACCTCTCCCCGTTCCTCTCCTCTCACCTCTCTCCCCGTTCCTCTCCTCTCACCTCTCTCCCCGTTCCTCGCCAGGCAAAACGCCGATCCCGTGGGTTTGCTGGCTTGAGTCCTTCGAAACGTTCATAGTAGCCGCGGTGTTAGCTGATGCTAACGACGAACGGAAGAAAGCCCTGCTGATACACTCGCTGGGCAGTGAGGGACAGCAGATTTTTCTCCCTGCATTCACCTTTCAAGTGTCTCGCCAGGGGGCCAACCTCATGGGTTTTGATTTGTTTTGTGATCTAGGTTTCACCCTGGTGGACAATTCTGGGGCCGCCATCTTGTCTGTTGGCTCGCCGTGGCAACAGCGCTGGCCTGCTCTGTTCAGTGGTTTGGGCTGCCTCATCGCCTTTGACCACCAGCCCCTCCTCAAGACGTACATCCGGTGATTCAGCCCATACGCCGCCTGCCTCTCACCCTGCGCGACGACGTCATCGCCGAGCTGCAAAAACTCTTGGACGCGGGCATCATCGGGAAGCATCATCATTGATGCTTCCCCGTGGATTTCAAACCTGGTGGTGGTGAAGAAAAAGTCAGGGGGCCTGTCCAATACGACATTAGGGGTGGTGCTGTCCCAGATCCAAGGGGGCAGGGAAGGCCCGGTAGCGAACACCATTCCCTCAACTCGGCTGAACAGAAATACTCGGAAGGGGAGTGGGAGGCACTGGCCTGCGTCTGGATGTGCGAGCGGTGGCACATGTACATGTATGGGCGACATTTTACGTTGCGTACTGACCATCAGGCTCTCACGGCCCTGCTTGCTACATCGGGGTCGGGGCACAAACCACTGAGGATCTACCGCTGGTCAGAGAGACTCCAGCCGTATGACTTCACCACACTGTTTACTCCCGGCAGGGAGAATGTGGTGGCTGACCTGCTGTCCCGCGCCACCCCCACCCCAGCGCCCGGCGCGGTCCCGGACACAACCGAGTCAGAGCTCATACTCATGCTCCACGCCCCGCTCCAGACCGTGGTTTCCCTGGAGGACCTTCGGCTCGCGTCGGAGGAGGACCCCCATGCTCTCCCGGCTCCGCACTTACATCCGGGAGGGTTGGCCTGCGAAGGTCCCAGAGGAGCTGGGGTCAAGGACGAGCTGACCTGCTGGAACGGTGTCTGCGTGGCCCGGGGCCTTCGCACGTTCGTCCCAATCGACCTCAGGGCACGCGTCTTGGCTATGGCGCACGAGGGCCACCTGGGTATCGTAAAGGTGAAACAGCGCTGCAGGGATTTGGTGTGGTGGCTGGGCATAGATCGAGATATAGAGACAATGGTGAAGGAGTGCACGGCCTGCCTGCTCAGTGGCAAAACTGGCCCGCCACCCCCACCGCCCCTGTAGCCCTTGCAGTGGCCGCGCGCACCTTGGGAGCACATCCAGCTGGACATCTATGGGGAGCTCCAGGGCGTCCCACACCACCAACGCTTCCTCCTGGTGGCCTACGACCTCCATTCAAAATGGCCAGAGGTGGTCGCCACGGGGTCCGTAGCGGCTCGGGTGGTCACAGACTTTCTCTCCTCTCTGTTTGCTCGGTGGGGCAGTCCAAACGCCATCACTACAGATAACGGCCCACAGTTTGTCTCAGCTGAGTTTTCCACCTTTGTGGAAGAGAGGGGGATCAAACACATCCGTACAGCTTTCTACCACCCGCAAGCAAATGGGGGGGGGGGTTGAAAGGTTCAATCAAACCCTAAGACCCTAAGGGTCAGAGCACACCTGGCAGATGGTCTTCCGTTTTCAGCCCGCTGCTCCGCACCCTGCTTCACTACCAGGCGATGCCGCACTCACCTACCGGCAGCTCCCCAGCCCTCTTGATGATGGGCCGTGAGCTGCAGCTCCCTTTGGATCGGCTACGGGCCCCGGCGGCCGTCACGCCAGCAGCAGCATCCTGCCAGAGCGCCAGGGTCGCAGAGGCTCAGCGTCGCATGAAGCAGCGGTTCGACAAGAGACGGAGGGTGAGAGCGCCTCCCTTCACAGTGGGGGACTGGGTCAGGATTCACCGTCCTAACCGGGACCGCAAGTTGCTATCCGCTCAACTGGGGCCAGCCACCTTTGTCTGGCCGACGGATCACGGTGGCACGCAAGCCGGCTTCGGAAGGTGGCACCGCCCCTCATCGTGGTCCCAGGGCCCGGGGAGGACGGGGACTTTGCTTTCCCTGATGAGCAGTTGCAGGGTCCAGCCGGGTTCCCACCTGAGCCGGTTGAGCCAGTGGTTCGTCCTGAAGCTCGTCCGGCCCGTGTCCGGGTCAGACCAAGATACTTGGAGGACTATATTGCGAGCTCATGACTCTCAGGGGTAATGTTCAGAGCATAGTCTGTTGCATGGCAGAATAATCCACATGCTATGCTGGTGACTGGCAGTCTACCCAGTTCATCGCGAGTAGATGGCTAAAAGTGAATTGGGTTCCTTGGGGGGGGGGGGGGAGGGGTAAATGTTATGTATGGGTCTTGGGGTGTGTGAACCGGACACAGTTGTTGTTGTTGACGCCATGGCAGTGTGTACAATAAACGGTCTACGACTAAAAGTCGTAGTCCATAGTCTTATTAAACACAACAAGTAGGTCCTCATGGAACTTTCGCCCCCGACGTCGGTCTTCGGCAGATGGTTCCCAACAGTCTCGCCCCAACGTCGGTCTTAGTCAGCCTTAAGTAGGTTCGATCCCTGATTATGATGGGCAACACCTGGGATCAATTAGAGCGCGGGGGCACATCAGACACAGCTTTGATTTTAACGACACCTTAAGTTATCAAGATCAACTCAACTCCGTATAAAATGCTCTTGAAATCCCTCTGCCTGATCCAAGACAGCAACAACATACCATCAGTGGAAATTCACAAGGCATTTGAATTATTATTCATCCGTCGTCATCGTCATCATCATTATTGTTATCATTGTCATCATTATCATCATTGTCATCATCATTATCATCATCGTCCTTGTCATCGTCCTTGTCATCGTCTTCATCATTCATCATCCTCGGGCTTTGTTGAAACACACTATTGTAAGTCGCTTTGGACAAAAGCTAAATGACCGTAATGTTATGTTTTCGTCCCTGTTTTTTTTCTGTTTTTCGGTTTGTCTGTTAGAAAGATAACTCAAAAAATTATTTGAAAAAATAATTATCTTGGGATAGATCCGGATCCTAAACCGGATCCAACTGACTTTGTTGGTGTGACGGAGGTACATGCTCAACCGAAACGCAAAACGGCAATACAGTATTGCTAAGCAAGTGAAACAACGCAAGAAGAACAAGATTATCATTTAAAATAAGAATCCAAAAGTCTGAATCTCAGCGACATCCATTCCATCAGACACAGTGAGTCTTGGACTTATGTCTGTGACGTTGACAACTCCAATCCGAGGCCTGAACAGGTCCACCTTAAAGGTCTTCTCCCAGTATGGGATCATCTGAAGACATGGAAACACAGAGCCACACGGTACATACTGTGCCTGTGTCCCAAAGCACCAAAGGTTGCTTCATTTGTCTTCTGGAATTCTATGTTATGAAGGGTGAGTTCTAATTAATATATGTTTCTGTGTAGTCAGTTTCAAGCATTTAAGCGCTTTGTGGTGTGTCCTTTTGTCTGGATGTAAGACTGTCTGTCTATCTGTCTGTCTTTGTGTCTGTCTGTCTGTCTCTCTGTGTCCTGCAGTCTGTCTGTCTGTTTTTATGTCCGTCTGTCTGTGTCTTGCTTTTTGTCCGGTGGCCTGTCTGTATATCTGTCTTATTTTTGTCCAATTATTCGGTTTGATGGTGTGTCTGTCTGTATGTGTCCTGTCTGTCAGTGTCGGTATGTTTTTATGTCTGTCTGTGTCTGTCTGTCGGTTTGTGTCTGTGTATGTGTCTGTTTGTCTGTCTGTCTATCCAGTGGCCCGTCTGTATATCTGTCTTATTTTTGTCATATTATTCGGTTGGATGGTGTGTCTGTCTGTCTGTCTGTCTGTCTGTCTGTCTGTCTGTCTGCCTGTGTACAGGTGTGTCTTCATCTCATCTTCAGAGAATTTGTGGTGAGATGAATATTCAATACTTGCCATAGAAAATGCTCTCAGGTGAGACACACTACTGAAGTGTGAATGAAAGTACGACTAAGTGTGAATTATAACATATATATATATAATATAAATATATATCTATCTATATATATATTTCACACTCATTGATATATATATACACTTATACAGTATATATAAAACGAATATATATAATACTTTATATATAGGTTTTTCTTTATACATATTTATATATATAATATTTATTATATATAGTAGCCCCTCACACCATTTCATAGCCAGACAGATTTTTATAATTTGCGTCATCATTTATCATTCATATAAAGTACTATATCAGAGTGTGACTCCCATATTATTTTAATATGGGAGTCTTATGGGAGTATTGCACATAAGATTTTCACATCACTGCTTTATACTTGTGTAAACTGTGAAGTGACAATAAACTTGACTTGACTTGATATGCAAACGTCTGGGATTTATTCAAATATTTTTTTCCTGCCTACCCATGTCTGAAACATGTCCTCAGTACGGAGCTTTCTCAGCGTCGGTCTGACTACACACAACAGACACAATGAATCGCCACACACACACATACACACATACACACATACCCAAGCGCACGCACGCACGCATACACACAGGCACACACAGGGAAGTAGCACCGAATCAGAAACAGAAAGCCGGGTGGACAAAGCTGCTTGCGCAAAAGGTGGAACGGTGGCAGTAAAGAGGACCCCCCACTAAGTCCTGTGGAAGCTTTAGAAGCGTTTTTTCTGGCATCAGGGCAAGCATGGCCACCCTCGGTCACACACACACACACACACACACACACACACACAGACACACACACACACACACACACACACACACGCACACAGGAACACAGAGTGACCATAGAGAAGGTGAACATAACAGAGATGAACAGAGCCTTCTGTAACCCACATGGCATGGAGAGGGCAAATGTTTTCTCAGGGCAGAAACAATGTTACCACGAGTTGTGTTGGTAGGACCCAGAAGGCAGACCACAGACCATTGAAGGGATAACGGGAGGCTTTATTAATGGAAGTACAACCAAAGAGTGATCGGGGACAGGCCAGGGGTCTGGATACCGGGAGGTCGATCAGCGGAGTACCGACAGGTAGGAGACAGGCGCGTGGTCCGGGATGGGCGAGGAGTCTGGATACCGTGAGGTCGATCAGCGGAGTACCGACAGGTAGTAGACAGGCGAATGGTCCGGGACGGGAGAGAAGTCTGGATACCGGGAGGTCGAAGTAGTGACAGGTAGTAGACAGGTAAGTGTAATTACCGGAGGGCTGGTAGGGTGTCATCCAGGCAGGCCCGGCGCCTCCTATAGGCGGAGTAGGCAAATGCCTAGGGCCTCTGTAATGCCCAGGGCCTCCGGCTTCGCTTAACAAATATTTTGATATAACAAATCAAAATCACAGGTTTCGGGGCCCCCCCCCTCTCCAGCAATAGGAATAGGAATAGGAATCTACTACTTAAGTCAGCAGACTCCCCCCCCGTTGGACTTCACGATCGCGACCCCCCCCCCCCCCCCCCCCCCGTTGATCGTGACCCCCCCGCCCCCCCCCGTTGGACTTCAAGATCGCGACCCCCCCCCCCCCCCACCATCTATATATTCATCTCTGTTATGTTCACCTTCTCTATGGTCACTCTGTGTTCCTGTGTGTGTGTGTGTGTGTGTGTGCGTGTGCGTGCGTGTGCGTGTGTGTGTGTGTGTGTGTGTGTGTGGCTGCTGGAGGATCCCGTGGAGGTGCTGGACAACGCTCTGGATCTGTGAACCTTCGAGAGGATAGAGGAAGACATCCGGCTTGTCGGCTTCTTCAAGAACCAGGAGTGGAGTCCGAATGTGAGTGCTGAGTATCTGTGTGTGTGTGTGTGTGTGTGTGTGTGTGTGTGTGTGTGACCAAGGGTGGCCATGCTTGCCCTGATGCCAGAAAAAACGCTTCTGAAGCTTCCACAGGACTTAGTGGGGGGTCCTCTTTACTGCCACCGTTCCACCTTTTGCGCAAGCAGCTTTGTCCACCCGGCTTTCTATTTCTGATTCGGTGCTACTTCCCTGTGTGTGCCTGTGTGTATGCGTGCGTGTGTGCGCTTGGGTATGTGTGTATATGTGTGTGTGGCGATGAACTTCAAGATCGCGACATCCCTCCGCCATCCCCCTGTTTTTGAAACATGACCGGTAAGTTTCGAATTTGTCCGGTAAAATAAAATCTCAAAGGGGGGCCTCCACAGAAAATTTTGCCTAGGGCCTCCAAAAGTCTAGAACCGGCCCTGCATCCAGGGAGTACAACGTACGATCTAGCAACAAGCTCAAGAGCCGTAACAATCCACATTGGTTCTTTTTAAAAGACAAAAGACAATCAAGAAGAGTAAAATATGTTTTTTTGATAAAATAGGATAGATTATATCTCTGTGAGAATGAACAATATTAGGATGCTGGCATCACTTCTTACGTCCTGCAAGAACTCTGTCATGGTGTTGGCAGAGAGCAGATCGTCATCACTCGGTCGTCTTTGAACACGTACACGCTGTCCACCTCCTCCAGAACTGGAGTTTATTATCCTTTAGTCCCTGATAGACTTTACCTTGAAAGTATTTTTGTTTTCCCATGTAGCACTGTGGTGTGTGTGTGTGGTTAAATCAGCCACCGGTTTAAGCAGACCTGTGGTGCGCTGGCCAATCAAGGCCACACAGCCATCACCACCACCACCACACTGAGAGAGCGCTGGCATGTCAGCATTTACCACCTGCTCTGACTGTAACATCCTGCCAACTCTCCAATAAACTGGTTGGACAACATCTACCTGTGTCCTGTGCGTCGGATCAGCCCCAGGAAAGCCACTGCTCAACTACACTACACTGGCCGCTGTAGCGTTGGCAATATGTAACAGCTAGAGCAGGTGACATGCTGACATGTCAGAGCTCTCTCCAAGTGTGTGTGTGTGTGTGTGTGTGTGTGTGTGTGTGTGTGTGTGTGTGTGTGTGTGTGTGTGTGTGTGTGTGTGTGTGATGATGGCTGTGTGTCTTGATGCCTCACCCGGCCCCCTTAGCCTGACTGGCTGCTTATACCTGCCACCAGTCCACCACTCCACAAGCACCCAAGGCAAAAGGGTTTTCTAACTAGAAGTCATACAAGCCCCTCTCCAAGAGTGACATATGGCATGGCATGACACACACACACTAGCCATCAGTCTCAGCACAGCAGGCAGAGGAGACCCAAGTCATGTTCAACTCATGATATGTTCGGAACGATACGAAGTACAGTATGTGTCAGATATTTTTTTTCTAGACACAGCGGAGAGTAAAGAGAATCCCGTTTGTGAGTCAAACAATGTCATTCACCACAATGATTTATGTTAGAGATGAGTAAAGGTGGACCACCTGAAAATGGATGGGTTGCCACACACACAAACACACACACACAAACACATCCACACTGAGAGGGGGAGACAGACCACACACACATACATGCCCACACACACAAGTCAAGTTTATTGTCACTTCACAGTTTACACAAGTATAAAGCACTGAGTGAAAATCGTATGTGCAATACCCGACGACAGACAGCAGTTATAAAAATAAGATAAAATAGAATAAAAACAGAATAGAATAAAAGAAGTAAAGAAAAGTACAAAACTGTATAAAGTTAAATATATAAAATAAAAATGCAATTTATAAAATGCAATATATTGGCACAGAAAAAGAGCAAATGTATATATAAATCAATGTAATAAAATATACATTGATATATGCTATACGCCCTTGTTCAGCAGCCTGATGGCCTGACTTTGGAAGCTATCTCTGAGTCTATTTGTACGGCACTTAATACTGCGGTATCGCCTGCCTGATGGTAAAAGTGTGGCTAATACAGTTTGTGGCTGGGGTGGGCATTGTCTTTTATGATGCGTTTGGCCTTGGCCACGCACCGCTGGTTGTATATATCCAGGAGGGAGGGGAGCTCACCTCCAACGATATACTGGGCCGTCTGCACCACCTTTGAAGTGCTCTGCGCTCGAGTGCGGTGCAGTTCCCGTACCAGGCGGTGATACACACTGTAAGAACACTCTCGATGGTGCCGGTATAGAATGTTCTCAGGATGCGGGGGCCCATGCTTGTTGGGCCCTTTTCACCACGTGTGTGGTGTGCGTGGACCATGTGAGGTCCTAGGAGATGTGCACGCCGAGGAACTTGAAGCTGCTGACCCTCTCTACTGCAACACCGTCGATGGAGATAGTGCCGTGCTCTCCACTCTGCTTCCTGTAGTCCACGATCAGCTCCTTGGTCTTCTTGACGTTGAGGGCGAGGCTGTTCTCCTGGCACCACTGCTCCAGCAATCCAACCTCCTCCCTGTAGGCTGTCTCGTCGTCACCGGCGATCACACACACACACACACACACACACACACACACACACACACACACACACACACACACACATATTCATATACACACATCAGGGTTTCCATTAGCCAGTAATTACAGTTTTTAGCTGGTACAATTTATTTGAAAAGAAACCTGCCGGTCAAAATGTCCGGTAATAATGCTCATACAAAACTTCATTGCCCATTTTGGCCATGAAGTGACTGAATCAGTTGCCGCACATCTCATTGATATCAAGCATGCCCGACGAGATGAAGTGGCAGTGATGACAGCGCTCCACGGCTATGGGGGTTTAACTTTTGCGACAGCTTGCAAAGTGCTCATTAATGAGTTCAGTGAGCTGTACCCTGACTGGGTTACACTGGCTCAAAGGGCCTGTGTTCTGCCCGTGTCAAGCGTGCCAGCAGAGAGGGGCTTCTCCCTGCAGAATGGTGTGAAGACATCACTGCGAAGTCATCTGGAGGAAGAGGAAAGTGACGCGGTTTATGCGTATTGCAAGCTGCAAAGACACCTTGGACACATTTAATTTCAGATTGGCAGCAAAGGACTTTGCTGCAATGAAAATAACATGTAGCCGTTTTTTTAAACGGGCTACAGATGTTACAGGTGTTTTCTAATAACCTAGATTTTAACGGCTAGTGAGGTTTTGCTCAATCGTGCCTGTTTGTTTCGCTTAATCGTTTCTGCTGTTCATTAAATAGTCAAACTGATTTGAGGTCAACCTAGGTGTACATTATAGTTGCGTTTGTAACATAGACATTCGTTGAAACATGAATTCAAATTTGTCCGGTAAAAGAAATGATTTCCGGACACTTGACCAGCAAGAAAAATCCTAGCAGAAACCCTGACACACATATATATATGTATATATATATATATATATATATATATATGTATATATATATATATATATATATATATATATATCAGTGACGTGCGGTCATGGTGCCATCATGAAATGTAAAAAAAACAAATAATGATTAAAAACAAATAAATAAATATTTGTCCACTGATCTGTGATAGAAATGTAATTTTTGTATGATTCCAATCATTTTTATAGTTAATATCGCTGAATTTGTTCAAATCCGGGGGGAAGATGCGAAGGGAGGCAGCGACGAGCTGAGCCTCCTCTGGGATCGATCAATCCCTCACAAACTGGGCTGAGCGCATTGATCTCTCTGTATGTCACCAATGTAATGGCTGTACACTTATGTCACCAATGTAATGGCTGTACACTTATTTTTTTAATTTTTAATTTAATTTAAATTTTTATCCTGAGGGAAATTAGTTCTCTGCATTTGACCCATCCTAGTGTTAGGAGCAGTGGGCAGCCATTAGTACAGCGCCTGGGGAGCAGTGTAGGGGTGCCTTGCTCAAGGGCACTTAGGCAGTAACCTGGTGTTTCCGGGTCGTGAACCGGTGACCTTGCGGCTCCCAAGCCAAGTCCTTATCCACTGAGCTACTGCCCCCCCCCAAATGACACGCTGCCACGTGGCCACGATGGCCACTGGATATGATCGATGGCTGACAAAAGCATCAACACGCTTTTTCGTTATGGCATATGAGGACATTTTCAGTGAAACGGATGCACTCTTTAGAGGACTGCAAAACAAAGTATTGGACATTGGATTTTGTTGTGCGCGAATCCGCGACACAATTAGAGTTGTGGAACACCAGAGACAGGAGTTTGACAGTTTCTATGAGCGATTTGAGCAGAAATGTGCCACACTTGGCCTGACAGATAGTGTCCAAAGCAAACAGTCAGTCAGAGATGAGAGGAGACAAATGTTTTATAATGTTCTGGACAATATCAGTGTTCAACTTAAAGCTAGGTTTGATCATTTTGGTGAGCTAGCTTTCCTTGGTTTGGTTGATTGTACAGAATTTGAGGAAATGTCACACCGTTTTGATGACACCAAAATGCAGAGCCTGTCAAAATATGCTAGGTTCTTTGACTTTGTTAGACTAAAGGCTGATCTCATCGGACTTTATAGGTCACAAACGGTGAGGAATGAATGTAAATCTCCTGGACAGCTTCTCAGCTTTTTGGCCCAGAAGGATCTGATGAAGACTGTTCCTGAGGCGGCAAAGTTACTTCAGCTGGTGCTCACTATACCGGCTACAACAGTGTCCGTGGAAAGGTCATTCTCTGCTTTGAAAAGACTGAAAACATACAGTCGGAATCGGACTGACCAAGGACAACTTTCATCCCTAGCAATAATCTCTATTGAGACTTTTAAAACTAAAAGAAGATAAGGAGGACTTTAAAGTCATGGAGATATTTGTCCAGAAGAATAGGCGAATGGACTTCATTTACAAGTAAAGGTAATACCATGCATACACTGCTGTACAGTCTATATAAAAGTGTATACAGTGTATATAAAAATATATTTTTTTGTTGCGGACTGTATATACTTTCATTTGTATTGAATGAGTATGAATTGTGATGGTAAATTAAGAACACATGGAGGGTGCAGAGCGCTCTGCACCCACCCTGCTATAAATGTAACGTTCTTCTTTGGCCGGCGACCTTATCCACTGAGCTACTGCCCCCCCCCCCCCAAATGACACGCTGCCACGTGGCCACGATGGCCACTGGATATGATCGATGGCTGACAAAAGCATCAACACGCTTTTTCGTTATGGCATATGAGGACATTTTCAGTGAAACGGATGCACTCTTTAGAGGGCTGCAAAACAAAGTATTGGACATTGGATTTTGTTGTGCGCGAATCCGCGACACAATTAGAGTTGTGGAACACCAGAGACAGGAGTTTGACAGTTTCTATGAGCGATTTGAGCAGAAATGTGCCACACTAATGAGGGTGCAGAGCACTCTGCACCCACCCTGCTATACATGTAACGTTCTTCTTTGGCCTGTGTGTGTGTGTGTGTGTAAAGAATGCTGATATGGGATATGAAGCATAACCAGTAGTCAATGTGCAAGCAGCCAGATGAATGGTGAATTGATGCTACTCTGTTGAATTCATATTCATATTTCTACATCTGACTAAGAAAGAGTCAGTGCCTCCCCAGCCACGAACCTCACCGCACGTCACTGATATATATATATATATATATATATATATATATATATATATATTTTTTTTTTTCATACACCGACTGCAGTGTCAGCCATGCAAGGCGACAGCCAGCACGTCAGGAGCAATTAGGGTTAGTGTGTTGCTCAGGGACACCACAACACCTGGCATGGAGGAGCCGGGGGAATCGAACCAGCATCCTTTCAGTTGCCAGACACCCCGCTCCTGAGCGCCTGCCCAGCAAACAGGGAACGTCCCCCGGACATTAACCGGACGTTTACGACGTCCCCTATTGGTCCCCACCACGACGTTCTCTGTGGGACATTACCGGGACGTTGTTGACGTTCGTAATACGTTCTCGTATCGTCCTAGCGACGTTCTGAATGAGACGTAAATCGAACCTTCAGGGGACGTTCTCATTTGGTCCTTGAAAAACGTTCCGAGGACGTCCTGTGTTGTTGTTTTTTTGCGGTGGGGGGGGGGGGGTGGAGGGGGTAAATGCTGATCCGTGCATTAATAGCAACAGCACAGACATAGGCCTATTATAAAGAGAAAATCTGTTGCACACGGGGTGGTGCCACAGGTCTACATTTACATGAAACGTCCCGATGGATCATGTTCATGTCAACAGATTTCCCGAGCATGTATGGGCTACGCAAACTTCAATCAACTTCCACGGACCACCAATGTAACGTCCATCCATCCATCCATCTTCTCCCGCTTATCCGAAATCGGGTCGCGGAGGTAGCAGCTCCAGCAGGGGACTCCAAACTTCCCTCTCCCTGGCAACATCGACTAGCTCTGACTGGGGGATCCCGAGGCGTTCCCAGGCCAGTGTGGAGATGTAATCACCCCACCTGTACCTCGGTCTGCCCCGTGGTCTCCTCCCAGTTGGATGTGCCTGGAAAACCTCCCTCGGGAGGCGACCAGGAAGCATCCTTACTAGATGCCCGAACCACCTCAACTGGCTCCTTTCTACGCGAAGGAGCAGCGGCTCTACTCCGAGTCTCTCACGAGTGACTGAGCTTCTCACCCTATCCCTCAGGGAGATACCAGCCACCCTCCTGAGGAAACTCATTTCGGCCGCTTGTATTCGCGATCTCGTCCTTTCGGTCATTACCCATTGCTCATGGCCATAGGTGAGGGTAGGAACGAAGACTGATCGGTAGATCGAGAGCTTTGCCTTCTGGCTCAGCTCTCTTTTGGTTACAACGGTACGCCAAAGTGCACCCAATACCGCTCCCGCTGCACCTATTCTCCTGTCAATCTCACGCTCCATCCTCCCCTCACTCGAGAACAAGACCCCGAGATACTTGAACTCCTTCACTTGGGATAAGGACTCCCTCCCTACTTGGAGTAGACAATCCACCGGTTTCCTGCTAAGAACCATGGCCTCAGATTTGGAGGTGCTGATCCTCATCCCAGCCGCTTCACATTCTGCTGCAAACCGATCCAGTGAGTGCTGAAGGTCACATACTGATGACGCAAACAGGACCACATCATCTGCAAACAGCAGTGATTCAATCCTGAGCCCACCATACTGAAACCCCTCCCCTCCATGACTACGCCTTGAAATCCTGTCCATGAAAATCACAAACAGGATGGGTGACAAAGCGCAGCCCTGGCGGAGGCCAACACCCACTGAGAACAGGCCTGACTTTGTACCGAGAATCCGGACACAGCTCTTGCTTTGGGAGTAGAGAGATTGGATGGCCCTCAACAATGACCCCCGCACCCCATACTCCCGCAGCACCCCCCACAGTATTTCCCGAGGGACCCGATCATATGCCTTCTCCAAATCTACAAAACACATGTAGACCGGATGGGCATACTCCCAAGCCCCCTCCAGGATCCTTGCAAGAGTGAAAAGCTGGTCCGTTGTTCCACGACCAGGGCGGAATCCGCATTGTTCCTCTTCAATCTGAGGTTCGACTATCGGCCGAACCCTCCTTTCCAGCACCTTGGAGTAGACTTTCCCAGGGAGGCTGAGTAATGTGATACCCCTGTAATTGGCACACACCCTCTGGTCACCCTTTTTGAACAGGGGTACCACCACCCCCGTTTGCCACTCCTCAGGCACTGTCCCAGACTTCCACGCAATGTTGAAAAGACGTGTCATCCATGACAGCCCCTCAACACCCAGAGCCTTTAGCATTTCTGGACGGATCTCATCAACCCCTGGGGCTTTGCCACTGCGGAGTTGTTTGACTACCGCAGTGACTTCCTCCAGGGAGATTGATGTTTGCCGTCCTTCATCCTCCAGCTCTGTCTCTACCATTGAGGGTGTAGTTGGGTTAAGAAGTTCCACAAAGTGTTCTTTCCACCGCCCGATCACCTCCTCAGTTGAGGTCAGCAATGTCCCACCCTTACTGTACACAGCTTGGATGGACCCACGCTTCCCCCTCCTGAGGCGCCGGATTGTTTGCCAGAAACGCTTTGGTGCCGACTGAAAGTCCTTCTCCATGGCTTCTCCGAATTCCTCCCACACCCGCTGCTTTGCCTCCGCTACAGCCGAGGCTGCCGTCCTCTTGGCCTGTCGATACCTCGCAACCGAGTCCGGAGTCTCACAGGCTAACATAGCCCGGAAGGCCTCCTTCTTCAGCCGGACGGCTTCCCTGACCACCTGTGTCCACCACGAAGTCCGAGGGTTGCCGCCCCTTGAGGCACCAATGACCTTGAGGCCACAACTCTCAACCGCAGCTTCGGCAATAGAAGCTTTGAACAAAGACCACTCTGGCTCAATGCCCCCAGCCTCCACAGAGATGCCCGAAAAATTCCGCCGGAGGTGTGAGTTGAAGGTCTCCCGGACAGGGGCATCCACCAGACGTTCCCAGTTCACCCGCACTACACGTTTGGGCTTACCAGGTCTGTCCAGAGGCTTCCCCCGCCATCTTACCCAACTCACCACCAGATGGTGATCGGTTGACAGCTCTGCCCCTCTCTTCACCCGAGTGTCCAAAACATGCGGCCTCAGGCCAGATGATACGATAACAAAATCGATCATTGACCTTCGGCCTAAGGTGCTCTGGTACCATGTACACTTATGAGCATCCTTATGTTTGAACATGGTGTTTGTTATGGCCAATCCATGACTAGCACAGAAATCCAATAACAAAACCCCACTCCGGTTCAGATCAGGTAGGCCGTTCATCCCCAACACGCCCCTCCAAGTTTCCCCATCGTTACCCACGTGTGCGTTGAAGTCTCCCAGGAGGACTATAGAGTCCCCTTCAGGAGCCCCATGCAGGACTCCATCCAGGGTGTGCAAGAAGGCGGGATATTCCGAACTGTTGTTTGGTGCATAGGCACAAACAACAGTCAGAGTTTTCCCTCCCATGACCCTAAGGCGTAGGGAGGCGACCCTCTCGTCCACCGGGGTAAACTCCAACAAAGCGGCACTCAGCCGGGGACTTGTGAGTATCCCCACACCCGCCCGGCGCCTCACACCCTGAGCAACTCCAGAGAAAGAAAGAGTCCAACCCCTATCCAGGAGTTTAGTTCCAGAGCCAGTGCTGTGCGTAGAGGTAAGCCCCACCAATCTAATTGGTAGCGCTCCACCTCCCGCACCAGCTCAGGCTCCTTCCCCCCCAGAGAAGTGACATTCCACGTCCCCAAAGCCAGTCTCTGTTGGCTGGGTTTGGTCCGTCGATGCCCCCTGCCTTCACTGCCGCCTAACTGGCAGTGCACCCGACCCCAGTGGTTCTTCCCGTAGGTGGTGGGTCCGCGGGAAGGAGAAATGGCCACGTTGCTTTTTCGGGCAATGCCCGACCGGGCTCCGTGGCTAACCCGGCCACCAGGCGCTCGCTTACGGGCCCTCTTTCCAGGCCTAGCTCCGGAAAGGGGCCCCGGGCTTCCTCCGGGCAGGGTATCCTCAATTCTCGTTTTTTTGTCCATTGAAGTCTTTGAACCATTCTTAGTCTGGCCCCTCCCCTGAGACCAATCTGCCATGGGAGACCCTACCAGGAGCACTAGGCTCCAGACAACACAGCTCTCAGGTTCACAGGGACACCCAAACCTCTCCACCACGATAAGGTGATGGTTCCCGGAGAGGCCAATGTAACGTTTGACTGTTTAATTAAATCAACTTAAAATGACTCAAAAACAGGCCACATTGTTTCACATGGGCTATAGCCTATTATGGCTGTAGCCTACACAGAGCCGAACACACGCGATAAGAGCAGCCAGCGGCACCAACCATGAACAATATTAATATTAATAATACAGCTATAGCACAACACAACCCTCTCACTGCCTGGAGAGACGCGACGCCACACACACAACACAACGATGCACATAGCCCTTCTCTCGTGTCGCCTGCTTGCACGCTGCCCGCAGCTCCACCCACTAGTAGTGGGTGGAGCTTTTTTTTCAGGCGACACTTTTTTCATGAATCATAAACTCTAAATATAATTTTATTTCACCTATTTTACACCTTTGAAAAAAAAATGGAATTTATTTGGTCATCATATCAGTATTTTAGAGAGCTCCCCCCAAATTTCACAAACCATGTTCCCAGGGGAGCTCATGTCACCACTAGGGGAGCTATAGCTCCCCCTGCTCCCCTCCAGTTCGCACCCTGCCTATAACATTATAAAGGGGTCCATATGGGACTTTTCTAGGTCTAGTTTATTTATATTTACATTATATTTATTTTTATATTTATAGTTCATAGCCAAAACATGCCTGACCAAAGAACCTCAACAAGAATACTGAAAATAAACCAAGATAATCAGAGATGACAGCCATTTTCAGACCACTTAAGGATTTGTAGTCTTCTTTATAACACACTGATACAATACTGATTAACCATTGGACCTGCTGATTTGCATACTTTAAGTTTTGACCCCAAATACACTTTTGAGGCAATAACATGAAAATGGCTACTTTTAACAGTTACATATAAAATGAAAATCAGGTGGCGCTCTGTCATCCCTCCATCTGTCAGGCCTGCTGGTCTCTCTGCCTTGAGGGGTTTCCCCCTATAAAACCCCCCCCCACATAATTACATAATAGTATATTAAATAGTAGTTTGCTGCTATATAATATATATATAATATATGAATATAATATATAATATATATATATATATATACTGTATATATATATATATATATAAGTATATATATACATATATAATATATATATATACGTATATATATATATATATATATATATATATATATATATATATATTACTTACTATATATATATATTACTGTTTAAAATATCATTTATAGCACATTTCAGAAAATGTTGTACATGGATGCCAAGTGACAGATCAGAGGATTTTAGTTTGGACTCCTCCCATCCTTGCCATCTAAAGTCATGATTTTACATTAGAATACATGACATTATGCATCCCATTGTACTAAATGGTTTCACCTACATAATTTGTTAGCCTATATTGATGCCAATATGGAGTACTAGAACGAAAGGTAAGCTATGGCCTACCATACTGTATGAAATAAGATTGCTAGTCTCAAGGCTTAAATACTTGTGTGTGGGCAATACATTTAGCTGTAAGACCATTTTTGGGTTTATCCATTTGTTCCATTCTTTTCCTTGTACTTCTGAATCACTCCCACCATATTCATATTTAGATAGCCTCAAAGTCTCAATAACAGCCCACTGCAGGAGGTGCAGTGGGCTGTTATTTTGAGGTGGGCGAGGCAGCAGGTGGAGCAACAGGTGGGATCGCACTGTCCACAAAGACTCGCTGAAGTATCCGGGACTGAACCCAACGTGGCAAATAACGCCGTTTTGTGGGCGGGGCAGCAGGTGGAGCAACAAAGTCCACAAAGTCTCGCTGAAGTATCCGGGACTGAACCGAACTTGGCCAAAAAGTTTTTTCACTTTTTATCAAACTGCATTCCTCCTCCGCGGGATTACGGTTGACGCCGTTCGCTATTTCCACGTCGTCTCGTCGCTGGGGAACTCCACTGCGGCCCGGACGGTGGCCTTTATTGTGAAGCAATATTATTGTTAATATGAAGCGTTCAAAGTCCAAACAGGACGTTTGGACTTTTATTAAACAAACCAACTGACTTTCTAGTGGAAAAGTAACCAAACAACAACGGAAGTCAAGTGCACTAAAGTCCCCGGCAACACAATACCCCACCCATAGTTCCTTGGGTGAATAATGTCAATTATGTGTGAATGATGTCAATTCATTATTTTAACAATGCAGCACATTTACGTTCCGAGTGTGTTTTTGTTGTGCAGTGGTGCAGTGTAAATAAGAGCCCAAGTGCTGTACCAAGCACCAATCTCCAGCCTTCCCGCTTCAACCCGCTTCAACCTGGAGTATGGCGCCGTACGAGATGGCTGCCGTGTTGCGAGCTCCCGTACGACGACGCAGTTTCGCAGAGCTGATCGTGGACTACAGGAAGCAGAGAGGATAGCACGGCCCTATCTCCATCGACGGTGTTGCAGTAGAGAGGGTCAGCAGCTTCAAGTTCCTCGGTGTGCACATCTCCGAGGACCTCACATGGTCCACGCACACCACATGTGGTGAAAAGGGCCCAACAACGCCTGTATTTCCTCAGGCGTCTGAGGAATTCAGCATGGGCCCCCGCATCCTGAGAACATTCTACACCGGCACCATCGAGAGTTACACTACCAGGTAGTTACAGGGTGTATTACCGCCTGGTACAGGAACTGCACCATACTCGAGCGCAGAGCGCTTCCAAGGGTGGTGCGGACGGCCCAGTATATCGTTGGAGGTGACGCATCATAAAAGACATTGCCCACCCCAGCCACGAACTGTACTCACTGTTACCGTCAGGCAGGCGATACCGCAGTATCAAGTGCCGCACAAATAGGCTTAGAGATAGCTTCCACAGTCAAGCCATCAGGCTGCTGAACAAGGGCGTATAGCATATAACAATGTATATTTTATTACATTGATTTATATATATATATTGCTCTTTTTCTGTGCTAATATATTGCATTTTATATATGCATTTTTAGAATTTTTTTTAAAATATCTTTATATATTTAACTTTATACAGTTTGTACTTTTTACTTCTTTTTTTATTATATTCTGTTTTTGATAACTGCCATCTGTCGTCGGATATTGTACATAAGATTTTCACTCACTGCTTATACTTGTGTAAACTGTGAAGTGACAATAAACTTGACTTGACACATCGAAACTGCTTGTGCTAGTCAACCTGAAGCGGGAGACTGCACATCGAAGTGACTCGCGCTAGTCAACCAGCTGTCACCATATAGCCCGAGGATACCCGTCAATCTATGCAGACGTTGGTGGTGTTGATTCAGACAGGCGATAAAGAGACAAAGAGAGAAAGAGTAAGTTTTGAGATATTTAGAGATACGATATTATAAATATGTATATATATATATTTAGATATATTTTTGTGTTATTATTAGCCATTAGTAGGTTTTGTTTGTATGTTTGTATATACCGTTATCTTAGTTCATAAGTTCTAAGTGTACAGTTAAATAGTTTAGTTGAATAGATAGTTTTAGATAAGTTAGTTTAATATACAACATTTTAGATAGTTTAGACCAATTCAACATCACAATTAACAGGTGATAACTTAGTGTGAAGACGCTGTTACAGTTAAAGGTGGCTAATGTTAGCTAACGCTAGCGGCTATTACTGAAATGACGACATTTAAACACTATTTCACATGACATGTAGATAGGTCATGAATAATCAAAATGTTGCGTATTGATGTTTTTGATCTTTGCGAAACGCAGCTTGTAACGTTATACAAATTATTAATACAGTTCCCTGGGCTTCCAACTCGATATATCTGTTTACATTAAAGTAATTAGCAAGTAAGCTAACGGTAGTTAGCGAGCTAGCTAACCACCGTTTGCTTAATAGCTAACGTCATTAATGTCACACGACGCCAGTTTGCAATTTTTGTGTCTACCAAACTTACTGTGCCTCAACAACATTAGCTATGGTGACGGCGCACCATTACACAGGACATGTAAATGTATTTGCAAACTTTTAACCGGTATGCCAACGAAAGCATACTCACCAACTGCATCACAGTACGGCAACTGCACGGTCTCAGACCGGAAAGCACTGCAGAGGGTGGTGAAACCCGCCCAACGCATCGTGCGCAACAAACAGTGTCTGAGGAAGGCACAACAAATAGTGAAAGAGTGAAAGACACCTCTCACCCCAACCACCCCATCCTGTTTTTCATAATTGCATACCCCTGTTCAATACCTTTTAAATACTTGTATATTTATATATATATATATTTTTAAAAAAAAGATAGTATGTATGGGTATGGCGCCGTACAAGATGGCTGCCGTGTTGCGAGCTCCCGCATGACGACGCAGATTTTTATTATTTATTCTGTTTATCGCGACTATCTTTGATCAGAAAGTTAGCAGCACGTTCATTTATGATTTTTGCACACTTCTGGAGATCAGATCAACAGTCACTGGCCGCCTACCGGAGTTTTTCATTCTTCGACTTGGACGTCCCGCCCAAAGTCACAGCTGGATTATCTCCGACCATCTTGGGCACGATTACACGCAAGCATCGCAGGAAGAAGCGAGGGAAGCCAGCCGGTGTGCTAGTCAGGCTGAGATGTCGATCTGATCACCTCCCACTACCCACCATTCTACTGGCTAATGTACAGTCTCTGGACAATAAGTTAAGCGAGCTACAGGCTCGTATTCAATTCCACCGGGAAACTAAGGACAATTGTATCATCTGCCTTACGGAGACATGGATGTCGGAGGGGGTTACCGACGCAGCTATCGAGCCGACGGGATTTTCCGTCCACCGGGCGGACAGAACAAAGGCTCTCTCCGGTAAAGATTGCGGAGGGGGGGGTATGTCTCATGATTAACAGATCTTGGTGCAACCAAAGTCATGTACATCCCCTCAAGTCTTTCTGTTCCTCGGACCTGGAGTACCTGATGCTTATGTGCCGTCCATTCTGGCTACCTCGGGAGTTTACAGCGGTAACCGTGATTGCTGTTTACATTCCCCCACAAGCCAACACGGACACAGCGCTGAAGGAACTGTATGGGGCTATCAGCGAACAGGAGTCGGCACACCCTGAGGCTGTTCTCGCCTTTGGCTCCAGGAACATTGAGGAATATACGAGAGCCCGTTACGACCTCCGTAAGACCATCATCACTGCCAAGCATGAGTACAAGGACAGAGTGGAGGAGAAATTCAAGAGCCACGACGCGAGGGGTATGTGGCAGGGGCTACAGACGATAAAGAACTTCAGAGGGAGAACCAGTTGTGTAGAGAACTCCTCAACCTCCCTCCCAGGAGAGCTAAATACTTTTTTTGCTCAGTTCGACGTGAACGGCAGCGGCGGTTGAACATCCCGGGCCGCGTCCTCAGAGCATGCACAGACCAGTTGGCAGGAGTCTTTGCAGACATCTTCAACCTCTCCCTGGCCCAGGCTGTTGTTCCCGCGGTCTTCATGATGTCCACCATCGTGCCTGTCCCTAAACAACCCAAGGTAACATGCCTGAACGACTATAGACCTGTAGCCCTCACCTCGATTGTCAGCAAATGCTTCGAGAGGTTGGTCAAGGACTTTATTTGCTCCGTGTTACCTGCCACACTGGACCCATGGCAATTTGCATATCGTCAAAACAGATCCACAGACGACGCAATTGCCATGGCCCTCCTCACTGCCCTTTCCCACCTGGAGGGAAAGAACTGTTATGTGCGAATGCTGTTTGTGGACTACAGCTCAGCGTTCAACACGATAGTTCCTGCCAAGCTCGACACCAAGCTTAGAGGTCTAGGCGTACCCCCATCCACGTGCAGCTGGATACTGGACCTCCTGTCGGACTGCCGCCAGGTGGTGAGGATGGGCAGCACCACCTCAGAGCCACTGACCCTTAACACGGGAGCCCCCCAGGGATGCGTGCTGAGCTCTCTCCTCTACTCCCTCTACACCCATGACTGCATGGCTATGCACAGCTCCAACGTCATCGTCAAGTTTGCTGACGACACGACAGTGATGGGCCTGATCGCCGGCGACGACGAGACAGCCTACAGGGAGGAGGTTGGATCGCTGGAGCAGTGGTGCCAGGAGAACAGCCTTGCCCTCAACGTCAAGAAGACCAAGGAGCTGATCGTGCACTACAGGAAGCAGAGAGGATAGCACGGCCCTATCTCCATCGACGGTGTTACAGTAGAGAGGGTCAGCAGCTTCAAGTTCCTCGGTGTGCACATCTCCGAGGACCTCACATGGTCCACGCACACCACACACGTGGTGAAAAGGGCCCAACAACGCCAGTATTTCCTCAGGTGTCTGAAGAAATTCAGCATGGGCCCCCGCATCCTGAGAACATTCTATAACGGCACCATCGAGAGTGTTCTTACAGGGTGTATCACCGCCTGGTACGGAAACTGCACCGCACTCAAGCACAGAGCGCTTCAAAGGGTGGTCCGGACAGCCCAGTATATCGTTGGAGGTGAGCTCCCCTCCCTCCTGGATATATACAATCAGCGGTGCGTGGCCAAGGCCAAACGCATCATATAAGACATTGCCCACCCCAGCCACGAACTGTACACATTTTTACCGTCAGGCAGGCGATACCGCAGTATCAAGTGCCGTACAAATAGGCTTAGAGATAGCTTCCACAGTCAGGCCATCAGGCTGCGTATAGCATATATCAATGTATATTTTATTACATTGATTTATATATACATATTGCTCTTTTCTGTGCCGATATTTAGCATTTTATAAATTGCATTTTTATTTTTATTTTATTTTTTTACTTTATTTACTTTACTTAATTTTTATCTATTTTATCTTATTTTTATAACTGCTGTCTGTCGTCGGGTATTGCACATAAGATTTTCACATCACTGCTTTATGCTTGTGTAAACTGTGAAGTGACAATAAACTTGACTTGACTATATATATATATATATATATATATATATATATAAATACATTTACATTTACATTTACATTGTAAATGACGACTTACAAGGTGTACATTTGTAGAAGTAGACAATAGCATAACGCTGAGGTACGCGAACATAAAAATAGAGCAGTTCACAAGCATTCATATTAACAAGATGATAACACAATGTCGTACTGCCAGGTCACCTGCTTAAGTAGCTGTGATAAGAGCGTGTTATCAACAATAAGGATATACACTTTGTAGAATATCCAACATGCTAAGAGCTATTAATGTCAGGACTTAAGCAAGTTAGGGGTTCACAAAGGAGAAGGAGGGTTCATGGAGAGTCCAGCTGGACTCTGAACAGGTGGGTCTTGAGTCTCTTGCGGAAGCTGGCGAGGGACTCTGCCGTCCTGACATGAGACGGGAGTTCATTCCACCACTGTGGAGCCAGAGCCGTGAAGAGCTGGGTCTTGGAAGAGCGATGCTTGGTTGTTATCAGTGAAAGTCGAACAAGTCACCTGGCAGAAGTTGAGCAGAGCGCTCTGGCTGGGATGTAGGGCTTGACCAACGTTTGGAGGTAGGTTGGGGCAGTTCCATTGACTGCCCTGAAGGTCAGTACCAGAGTCTTGAACTTGATGCGAGCATTTACCGGAAGCCAGTGGACATCGCGGAAGAGAGGGGTCACGTGGGAGAATTCTGTAGGTTGAATACCAGGCGTGCTGCTGCGTTCTGGATGTGTTGGAGGGGCTTGGTAGCAGAGGTGGGGAGTCCCGCCAGGAGAGAGTATATATATATATAAATATGTATAAAAAAAAAGATATATATTAAGTCAAGTCAAGTCAAGTTTATTGTCACTTCACAGTTTACACGTATAAAGTATAAAGCAGTGAGTGAAAATCTTATGTGCAATACCCGACGACAGACAGACAACAGTTAAGTTATAAAAATAAGAAAATAAATAAAAACAGAATAGAATAAAATAAGTAAAATATATTATATATATATATATATATATATATATATATATATATATATATAATATATATATACAATATATATATAAAAAAAATGATAATATATATATATTTACGTATATATATATATGTGTGTGTGTATATATATATATACACCTATTATTATGCACATATCTCATACATACTAGTAATCTTAGAACTATTGTTATACCTAGTAGACGGTCTTAGCGGTTTTAGCCACTGTAAACTGTAAATTCTATATTACCATGCACGTACTACTGCAACATTTGCACTCTGGTTAAAATGCCAAATTGTTCTGTTCTGTACTTGTGCTGTGCAATGACAATACATTTGAATCTAATCTAATCTAATCTAAATGTACCTCAAGTCAAATGGCTAACATTACAAGTGGTTTGGATAACTCCCCATTGAAGTGAATTGCTAGCGTCCGTTCTTTCGCTAGTTCGTACTGGTCAGCAGCACACGATGATTTCCAGTTTTCATGTGAAAATTGTTCACATGAAAAATGGAAAAGCATGATGCCAAAGAATTTCTAATAATTTTTTGTATGTGAGAATGTAGTGTTACTAAATGTAGTGTCCCAGCACCAGGTGCAACTAAGGAACCGACAGCAGTAAATCACATGCTTACACGTAACGGAAGATATGCAATAGCGATAGTAACAGCTATTAAACTTAGAAATTACTTCCGGGTAATATGACATGAATGCTGTTCAAATTAATAGTTCTAGGGCCTGAACCTCTTCTCTTTATATATTTTTTCCCCATACATGATTAACTACAATAACAATAATTTAAGTAAAATATAAGTGGTAATAATAACAATGAAAGGGCTGTATTGTGACTGATTAATAACTAATAATTAATTCGACTTTTTGTTCACTTTCAGGAATAGTTTCAGCACTGTGCAAGATGTCATCAAGACAGGCAAGTCTACAACCATCATCATAATGATTATTACTTACACATGGAAAAGCATTAACAATCACCGACTCACACTTGGCTGTTCAGAGACAGACAGGATTGGCACAACACATGTGATGCACTAAAACAAAAATGTCACCAACTGCCAGAATAAGGCATTCCAATAAGATGTGGACAATGGTGTCAAGAGCACAGAAGAGAAAAGGGAAGATCGTAGAATCCCACATCCCTGACAAAACAGTCAGAGACATTTCTGGTGGCACGCATGTGGTTGCTGAGACACATTTCACGAGGACAGAGAAGAAACGGTGTTGGAGACCGAAACTGATGACAATGGGGAAGTGGTTGGGTCAACCCTGCGAGAAGACCTGTCAGAGTGGGCCTGTACCTTTGGTATAAAACATAATGCTTTGGATGCTCTTCTTAAAGTGCTGCGAAAACAGGGCCACGAGGAGCTCCCTTCCACTGCCAGAACCCTGTTTGACATAGGCAGAAAATTCAAGGTCAGAACCATAGGAGGGGTGGAAACCATTAAATACAATGTAGCCGACCAGCTCTCTCTGCACCTAAAAAAATATCCTCAAGAAACAACTCAAGACCTACAATCAATGAATATTTCCCTCAATATCGGTGGCTTTTTAAATCTTCCAACAAATCAGTCTGGCCAATTCTGTGCTCCATTAATTTGACACCAAAATGCATTTTCCCCCTCTCCCTCTCCATTGCCTCTTCCAAACCGAAGGACATCAGCTTTATCAATGAGATAGCAACTGAAGTATTCAAAGTCATGCAGGATGGTCTGGAGAGGTCGGGCAGATCCCTTCAGGTTGAACTGAGATGCATAACTTGCGATGCTCCAGCTAAGGCGATGGTGAGGTGTGTAAAGCTTTACTCTGGGTACTACGGTTCTGATAAGTGCAATCAAAAGGGGATCTGGGCTGGGAGAATGCTTTTCCCGGAAGTGGACAACATCACCTTAAGAACTAACCAGTCATTTAGTGAGTTCTGGCTGCCAGAGCATCACCAGACAGAAAGAACCTCTCCCTTCTGCAGCCTGCCCATTGATATGGTGAGGTCATTTCCAGGGGACTACATGTACCAATGCTGCCTTGGAGTGATGAGGAAGTTGTCATGAGACAACTGAAATGAGGAAGTGTGGAAGTGAGGAAATGAGGAAGTTTGCTGACGCTAGTCATGACAACTTCCTCATTTCAAGTCAAGTCAAGTTTATTGTCACTTCACAGTTTACACAAGTATAAAGCAGTGATGTGAAAATCTTATGTGCAATACCCGACGACAGACAGCAGTTATAAAATAAGATAAAAAATAGATAAAAATAGAATACAAAATAGAATAAAGTTAAAAATAAAAATAAAAAATAAAAATGCAATTTATAAAATGCAAAATATCAGCACAGAAAAGAGCAATATGTATATATAAATCAATGTAATAAAATATACATTGTTATATGCTATACGCCCTTGTTCAGCAGCCTGATGGCCTGACTGTGGAAGCTATCTCTAAGCCTATTCGTACGGCACTTGATACTGCGGTATCGCCTGCCTGACGGTAACAGTGAGTACAGTTCATGGCTGGGGTGGGCAATGTCTTTTATGATTCGTTTGGCCTTGGCCACGCACCGCTGATTGTAAATATCCAGGAGGGAGGGGAGCTCAGCTCCAACCATATACTGGGCCGTCCGCACCACCCTTTGAAGCGCTCTGTGCTCGAGTGCGGTGCAGTTCCCGTACCAGGCGGTGATACACCCTGTAAGAACACTCTCGATGGTGCCGTTATAGAATGTTCTCAGGATGCGGGGGCCCATGCTGAATTTCTTCAGACGAGGAAATACAGGCGTTGTTGGGCCCTTTTCACCACGTGTGTGGTGTGCGTTGACCATGTGAGGTCCTCGGAGATGTGCACGCCGAGGAACTTGAAGCTGCTGACCCTCTCTACTGCAACGCCGTCGATGGAGATAGGGACGTGCTCTCCTCTCTGCCTCCTGAAGTCCACAATCAGCTCCTTGGTCTTCTTGACGTTGAGGGCGAGGCTGTTCTCCTGGCACCACTGCTCCAGCGATCCGACCTCCTCCCTGTAGGCTGTCTCGTCGTCGCCAGCGATCAGGCCCATCACTGTCGTGTCGTCAGCAAACTTGACGATGACGTTGGAGCTGTGCATAGCCATGCAGTCGTGGGTGTAGAGGGAGTAGAGGAGAGGGCTCAGCACGCATCCCTGGGGGGCTCCCGTGTTGAGGGTCAGTGGCTCTGATGTGGTGCTGCCCATCCTCACCACCTGGCGGCGGTCCGACAGGAGGTCCAGTATCCAGCTGCATGTGGATGGGGGTACGCCTAGACCTCTCAGCTTGGTGTCGAGCTTGGCAGGAACTATTGAGTTGAACGCTGAGCTGTAGTCCACAAACAGCATTCGCACATAACAGTTCTGTTTTCAGGCACTCAGATCGGTTTCAGACTGTTTTGCTAGAAAGCCTAGGGGGCTGGAAGTACTCGATAGCTGGAAAGCAACTGAATTCAGACAATTTGCTCTCTACACTGGGAAGATTGTGCTAAAAGGCATACTCCAGGAAGATCTTTTTGAACATTTCATGGCCTTCAGCACAGCTTTGTGCATTTTAGTCTCCCCACAACTGGCTGCATGCTCAGTTTGTATGCACAGAATCTTCTTCAATACTTTATTGAACAAGGGGGGGTTCTGTACGACCAACGATTTTTGGTTTACAATGTACACTCAGTATTGCATCTTGCAGCTGATGTAAACCAATTTGGGTCCCTTGCAGTGGCAGCTGGTGCATTTTTCACCAGGGGGGGCTATACCATTTTCGAAATTCGAAACATACCGGTCATGATTCAAAAACAGGGGGGGAGGTATGTCGCGATCGCAGCTTTTTAAATTACCGTTTCCGTTAGCCGGTAAATACCGGCTAACGTAAACCCTGCTTGGGACATGTAGACAAAAAAATCAACACCCGCCTGATGCTGTTTGATAACAATATCAGGTTGATCTGGGCCCAGATCTTTCACCTTAAGTTTGTCCGCCAAACTTCTTCTCTCAAACGGCTCTTGAATGAGAGATTTCACCGAGTTAGGGACCGGGTTGAGTCTTGGGGTAGTGCTCACGCTCGCCATTGTTGAACTTTATATCTTGAATCAGCAATTGGCTAAACTGCTACAGAGACCCGCCTCCGTGGGGCTATTTCTCTACAGCCCCCCCAGCATCGTCATTCAAATGCGCCCTTAAGGCTGCAGACCCTGAAATGGAACACGGCCACAGTGTACTAGGCATATGTGTACTAGGAAAAGCATATTATGTTGCGCAAATGATTTTTAAATCATATTTTACACATATTTCTGGGTGCATTCCATATTTTAAACACACACATATTGACAATTTATATTTAATTTTGTGCGTGTGGTTTAGGGGGGGCGGTGCCCCATTGCCCCCTATGGGCCAGCCGCCACTGGTCCCTTGACCACTTCAGTGCCTTCCCATTTGAGAATAAGCTGCAGCAAATTAAAAGAATGGTGAGATCAGGGAAAAATCCACTCCTGCAAGTTGCCAACCGCCTGGAGGAAACATTACAATAAAAAATAAAAAATAAGATGCAGAGGATGGCAGTCAAGGGAAGGAACAAAATGTTCATCCTAAGTAGTGAGGAATGCTGTGAGGTTGTGTCTGCAAATGAAAAGAGTAGAGTTGACACCAACCTGCAGCCATACACCATGACACCCTGTGACTCCCGTATTTATGGCACTTCCTGTGCCAATATCAGAAAAACTGAAATGCGGTTTGTAGATGAGAGCACCCTTGAGAGGAGGGTGTTTATGGTGGAGGAAGCCCATGGATCAAGGGTTATAGTTTCCATCCTTCACACCTTGTGAACCAACTCTGACCTGCCTCACACCAACAACTGAATGGAATTATTATTATCATCATAAATCATTATTATAATTATTTTAATTCAGGCAACAAAGCAATATGTGGTAATGCACTTCATTGTAGGAGATGAAGTGGAGGCAGCACCTCAACATGGTGGAGTGGAGTGAGGGGGTAAGATGGGTTTGAAGATTTTGAGCCATTTAGATTTGTTGATAAAAATTTGTTTTGTATGATAACAATGACTATGTCTAAGCTACTCACTGTGTACAGGTTATATTGCTATGGCCACAGACCAATGCAAGCACCTTGGCAAAGAACATTATCTGACATTGCCAGATAAAGAACTCTGGACAAAACATCCTGTGAGGATATTTTCCGAAACAGGTATATTATTCAAATAATATCAAATCATCTATACATGCAACCAATACTTTCTTACACCCATTTCTTCCACCAAGGACTATGGTAACATTACATGAACAATTAATCCTAACTTGTTCTGATGTAAGATTTTTTGCATATTGGCATGGACCCAATTCTACACCCTTGTCTTTCACACACACATAAGTATGCACTGTAATGGTGTTAAACAGGTTTCTGTGTTTTTTAGAGAGAGACACCTATGCTATGGCCCGGTACGGGGCCCGCAAGGGACAGGAAACTTGGCATGTAGAAGAGTCTGATCCAGATTCCTGTCGGGCGATGGCCCCAAGAAGATTCATAGGTCAACTTTTAAATACTACAAATATTTTTGCCCCATTACTTGTTCAGACAATACATAACTGCATGTATTACCGACAGAGGAGGATGAAGGTAACAAAAAATGTCCAATGAAGACAAACAAGAAAAATGTAACTATTTTCATGCATGTTTCCTGTTGACTATGGACGATACAGATGAAAGAGAAGCCCATCCCCCCAAGAAGAGGTCAAGACCTTTATTGTTGCCAAGTGCTCCACAATGTGAGTAGGCTATATCAATATTGAAGGACATATATTTGCATGTATTGGACCTATGATTAAAATTATATATAAATATGTTTCATTGTGTGTCATTGTGCAGTTGCTCTGTCAAGTAGTAACACAGGAAGCACCAACAAATATCCATCATTGGAATTTTGTTTTAAATTTATATTAGCTTTGATTCCTTCTGTAACTTGATTTTGTAATCACTACAGGCAGCAGTGTTGAGGAGGGCCACCAGATAAGGGAAGGTAAGATTACATCAAGTTATTGCAGAATAATCCAACCCCCACCCTCACAGGGACCCTGCATACACACTCTACAGTTTGTTTCAAAATTAATTATTTTTGCTTCACTGAATTGTTTGTAGACATTCATTTTAACACCACCATACTGTAATTAGGCCTTTACATGACAGAGGTTGTTAAGCTGTTGGATGCATTTGAGCGGAGGATGCTCCTCAGGATAGAATTAATGGAAGAAAATGGAAGCAGTGCGATGAGTAGGGTGGAGAACTTGCGAGGTCAGGAGACCTACTGAGGAATCTCCCCCAGAAGCATGCTGGAGGACCCCTGTCAAACAACAGGGGATTTGGAAAATGTGTGCCACTAGATTAAAACAGAATCTACTTTCAAGAAGAAAATAGTGAGTGCAGTGACATATCTTTCCTGGTATTTTGACATATGAAACACCACAATAGCAGATAATTCGATTTTGATAGATTCAGTACCTTAGCCTACAATCAGCGTGCGCCTGGCCGATGGTGTGAGGAGGATGCTGAGGAGAATTGGGACCAATGCACTCTGGGGGCACTACAGCTATAAGGGAAGGAAGGGAAAGAGGCCTTTTCAGATCCTTCCAATTAATGAACAAATTCTAAGTAAGTATTTGTCTTTTTTTTTAACGTAAACACATCAGTGTCTGTGCTTATTGAAACAATTTTAGGTTGTATAATGGCAATTACATATAATACCATAAAATAGTTTCATAGAAAGTAGTACATGCTGAATGCTATATTTCAGCCCTGAGTTGCAGAGTCTATCTTACAGGTGCATGCCATAAGGCTTACCCAAAGCCGATGCGTGGAACAGTGTAACCGTGGAACAGCACGAGGACAGGTACCCTTCTCAAGCGCGCATAGCTTACAGATGGGTGAACAATTAAATGAAAGATTGTTGTCACCCTTCTGTACACACACACACACATAAATAATATAATATAACATTTAATATAATATATAAATCACTTTTGTTGGACTGAAAACATTTCCAGCTTCTTGTTTCTAGCTAACTAGCGTTTGCAGGTCAACTCACTGCTTAGCAGTGGTGTAATTTAACCCTACAGACGGCATAAAGTTACTGAAGTTGCCTATAGCCTACAAATTCGAGCTACGTGTAAACTTAGGCTACTACTACACTACATTCTCTTTCCTCGATTCTATAATTCATACCTTTCAGATGGATAAATGGTAAGTGCCGTCTTTTTCATTTGTAGAAGCCTGCCTTGTGGTGGAAATGAAGAGGAGGAGGAGGAGGAGGAGGAGGAACGCGTCTCCGAGGGCTCGGAGGAAACCGGACTGGAGGAGTTTTAGCGACCGCGGCCTCATCGCGGCCTTCATACATTATATATATATATATAATAAAAATGTATTAAAAATAAATTAATATAACATTTTATCAGTGTATTTCTTTTAGCTTTGGCGAGAAAGCAAAACCACATCATTATTACTAGTAGTCGTAATGATAATAATAAGTTATAAGTGACGTCCAGAGGACTTTCCCCAAACGTCCCTTTACAGTCCTCGTTCTTTGAACGTCCCACAATAACGTCCCCGGGACGTTAAGACAACCCTACACATTGACGTTTAGCGAACGTTCAGAGCTGACCTTTAGGCGACATCCTGGGGACGTTTTTTTGGTTTGCTGGGTGCCGTGCTACTGAGCTACTGCTGCCCCGTCTACATGGGGTCAGATCAGTCTCAAAAAGAAATAAAGGTACACAGAAGGATACACAAATGGAATTTCCGGATTTATATATAAATGTCTCCATCCACACACATATTTTGTGTGGGCCGCCTGAGCCAGCACGGTCTTGACCTCCTTAAAGGAGGGGTTCAATGCCTCATACAGCAGCCGCATAATATGGACGGCCCGGGCCGTCGGTGGTAGAAGGTCACCCTAGGAACCCACGGAGCGACCGGGCCGTGTGCGGGCGAGGAAACGCGGCGACAGCCTCAACCTTCGCCGGCAGGGGTGCTGCTCCGCCTTTGGTGACGCGGTGCCCAAGGAAGTCAATGCCAAACACCCCGAACAGACACTTTGCAGGGTTGATTATCAACCCGTGTTGGCTGAGCCTCGTGAAAAGGGCCCGGAGGTGGGTCAGGTGTTCCTCCTCAGAAGTGCTGGCGACGAGTATGTCGTCCAGGTAGACAAACACAAACGTTAAGTCCCGCAGCACCGAATCCATCAGGCACTGGAATGTTTGAGCGGCATTCTTTAGCCCAAAAGGCTTCCGCAGGAACTCAAACAACCCAAATGGCGTTATCACCGCCGTTTTGGGAATGTTCAGGGGATGCATGGGCACCTGGTGGTATCCACGCACTAGGTCCACCTTAGAAAACGCCAGCCTACCCGCCAGGCTCACCAAAAAGTCCTGAATGTGCGGCACCGGGTAGCGGTCGGGTGTCGTAGCGTCGTTGAGGCGGCGGTAGTCCCCACACGGGCGGCAACCGCCATTAGGCTTGGGGACGATGTGCAGAGGAGACGCCCGAGGACTGTCAGACCGGCGGATGATACCCAGGCGTTCCATGGTTGAGAACTCCGCCTTCGCTACTGCGAGTTTAGAAGGGTTCAACCACCGGGCCTTGGCGTAGACCGGGGGTCCCTCAGCGGTGACGTGGTGCTCCACCCCATGCTTGGTGGTGGGCGCAGAGAAGGTGGGCGTCAGGTCCGGGAAATCGGCCAACAACCTGAGGTACTTGTCCGCACCCGACCCCGAACCTGACAGCCCGTTGTACGCCACTTTGCCAAGCGTAAGTCAAGTCAAGTCAAGTTTATTGTCACTTCACAGTTTACAGTTTAGTATAAAGCAGTGATGTGAAAATCTTGTGTGCAATACCCGACGACAGACAGCAGTTATAAAATAAGATAAAATAAAAATAGATAAAAATAGAATAAAAATAGAATAAAGAATATAAAATAAAAATAAAAAATGCAATTTATAAAATGCAAAAATCAGCACAGAAAAGAGCAATATGTATATATAAATCAATGTAATAAAATATACATTGTTATATGTTATACGCCCTTGTTCAGCAGCCTGATGGCCTGACTGTGGAAGCTATCTCTAAGCCTATTTGTACGACACTTGATACTGCGGTATCGCCTGCCTGACGGTAATAGTGAGTATAGTTCGTGGCTGGGGTGGGCAATGTCTTTTATAATTCGTTTGGCAACGAATGGGAGGAAACACAAGGGAGGAAAACGTCAAGGCATCAACCAAGCGTTTGTTTCTAACGTCCACCAGGAGTCCGTGAACACGTAACAAATCGGCGCCGAGGAGGGGAAAATAAATGTCTGCTGTGGCAGGGCACTGCCGCACACAACTGAAGACCACTGGCAACCATAAGGTTAAAGTCTGAAAAGTGAAATATCAATTGGATTTTATTCAACAGGCTTTCATTTTCCATGTACCCTTTTAAAACCTTGTGTACACATAAACACATTTCGTGTTCAATTGAAAACGATAAAAAAACACTCACTGTCCAACTTATAGCACACACAAAATAAGAAAATGCTCAGGGTTGTTACAGTAGGTTTGTAAATATTAATAACCAGTGTCCTACTTAGTGCAGAAGTAAACGTGTCCCGCATTACTGCTCAGCGTACAGCAACACAGCTAGCCGAATCGCTACGTGCTCAAAATAGAGGCGTGTCTAACTTCACACGTCAAATGTCACATGACTGTTCATCAATTAATTGATTTAAAACAAAAGATAATATAATTAAGATTTTGGTGTTAGAATAATTGTATTTTATTACATCTATTAAAATATTTGGAGATCTATATACTAAGAAATATTTGGATTGGAACTATTTTAGACTCAATTTTAGACTCGATTCAGTAACACATTTCGGCCACTTGGGGAGGGGGGCAATGCCCCTGCCCCCCGCAAACTCCGAAAAAAAGCAAGTGGTGCTCACTGTAGAGCCATAACCTCTAGCTCCCCCTCTCTGGAGCTCTAGCTCCCCCTCTCTGGAGCTCTAGCTCCGCCTCTCTGGAGCTCTAGCTCCGCCTCTCTGGAGCTCTAGCTCCGCCTCTCTGAGCTCTAGCTCCGCCTCTCTGGGCCTCTAGTGACGCTGACAAAACGGCGGACTTTACAGGAAATGACGTTGCCGTAGCAACCACAAACAACTAGTTTAAAGACATTTTAATGCTTGTTACCAACAAAATGGAAGTGTATTTCAAAGAAATTTTTATTCTAGTCTATTTAAAGACATTTTAATGCTTGTTATTAACAAATGGAAATCTGTTTCAAAGACATTTAATGCTCGATCGTCACGATCTGAAATCACTTCGTGTTGACGTGTTGACGTTATGACAAAACTGCTGAAGGGCTCTCCCCACTTTGTGATCAACTATATCAGAACACACACATATAAAATGTATAGGAAAATATAATTTAATACATGAATAATATATTTCAGCATATGGCAGGGGTGAGAGTGGGTTTGGTAAAGGATATATCCTTAAGGTTGTGATTCGGCCGTAGGGCGAGTGATGCAGTACTACGACATTAGCATGAGTTGTATGTATTGTATTGTACTATTAGTATATATTCATCCAGTGTGCGAACTATACCACGGTCTCCGGGGGAGCCGGGATTATTATTTTTTTTGCAGGTGGGGGGGGGGGGGTGAATGCTGATCCGTGCATTAAGCAACAGCACAGACATAGGTCTATTATAAAGAGAACATCTGTTGCACACGGGGTGGTGCCACAGGTCTACATTTACATGAAACGTCCCGATGGATCATGTTCATGTCAACAGATTTCCCGAGCATGTATGGGCTACGCAAACTTCAATCAACTTTTAATCAAATAATAAATAATCCACCAATGTAACGTTTGACTGTTTAATTAAATCAACTTAAAATTACTCAAAAACAGGCTACACTGTTTCACATGGGCTATAGCCTATTATGGCTGTAGCCTACACAGAGCCGAACACACGCGATAAGAGCAGCCAGCGGCACCAACCATGAACAAAATTAATATTAATAATACAGCTATAGCACAACACAACCCTCTCACTGCCTGGAGAGACGCGACGCCACACACACACAACACGCCTGCTTGCACGCTGCAAGCAGGCGTGTTGTGTGTGTGTGGCGACACTTTTTTCATGAATCATAAACTCTAAATATAATTTAATTTAATTTATTTTACACCTTTGAAAAAAAAACCATGTCCAAAATGGAATTTATTTGGTCATCATATCAGTATTTTAGAGAGCTCCCCCCAAATTTCACAAACCATGTTCCCAGGGGAGCTCATGTCACCACTAGGAGGATTCCTCTTCTTCTGCTTCCCCGGTAGCCTGCACAACAGTCTTTATAAAGACTGTTACACTGTAGTCCGCTGCACATTGACATTTTGTAGGCCGTCCTGTATTTCCTTTTGTGCTCATCTGAAGTGTTTCTCTAGTTCACCACAAGTGAAGAACAAAACTTCAACTGAGCTGATCTTAGTTTTAGTCAATGACCTTTTTAGTGCAACCAAAAGTCACTCCAAGGAATATTATCCTGACATACTTTTCACATTACGGTAAGTAATGTGAACTTACTGGTAAAGTATTGAACTTACTGTCCAGCCAGCTGAAGTGGGCCTCCTCTTGAAAGGACTGCTGGCTTCCAATGTCCCTGATTAGTTTGCAGGTTAGGGCAGATGGCAGGATCCCCGTCCTCGAGCACGAGGATCCTGCCTATAATGTCCTCAGGTAGCTGTACATATCAAACATGACTCAATATGAAATCCTTTCAAGCTCAACACTGTTGTAGGTCTCTATTGCCATCATAACTAAAATAACTTAAATTAATAAATACATGCCTGCAAAATGTCAATGGCCACCCTCTCCTCTGAGATTTCCCCAATATTAGAGGGGTGGGATGCCAGACAAACCACAACACAATGACTCAATACACACAGTAATGCCATGATCATGATTTATTATGACAAGTTGTTTAGGCCTGTAAAAATAGGTAAATACAACCGAGGGCTAATCTTTAGGTATTTAAGGTCCTTATGAAATTACAACAAATAGGCCAACCTGTAACAAGGCCAATTTATACGTGTTCCTCTTCCTTGGAAGACGAAAGACTG
>CM051004.1:15789115-15859115 GCA_027704905.1 Muraenolepis orangiensis | reverse complement strand
CAGGTGCACCATCCGCACACACACACACACAAACACACACACACACACACACACACACACACACACACACACACACACACACACACACACACACACACACACACATGCACACACATGCACACACATGCACACACACACACTCAAGGCTAAGCCAAGACATGTGACGATGACATTCCTAATAGAGGCAGGGTAGAAACTCACAAAAAAAACTAATGTATTTTAACTGCCTGTTGATTATATAAAGCAAAGGGGTCTGTCTGGGAGGCTGCAGAGAGACAGCAGAGGCTCTGCCACCAGTGGCGGAGTGGTGGCTGCGTGTGCAGGCCCGCTCTGGTTCAAGAGAGAGAGGGTTCATTGTGTATTAGGGCAGGTCGTGATTCAACTGTAAGGCCTCCATTTATGGATTATCAACTGTCAGCGTTCGGCTGATTCCATCAGGTTAATATTGGGAGTGTCTGTGGTTGCATGAGGCACGGAGAAGGGCGTGACAGGGCCATATCCCCAGGGATGCCCCTAACACAACTCAGTGCACAGGTATTTTGCAAAAAAGGGTGTGGCCCTGCAACTCCCCTTTTTGCGGTTAGGGAAGAAAGGGAAGAGTTCAAATTGAAACCATGGCGGTGATCTAGTGGTTATAACGTCCCCAAATCCATCACTGTTATTAAGGCAGGGTGAAGTAATGAAAGCAGTTAATGAAAACTTGTTTGCTCAGCCATAATCTATGGCTAATCCTATAATCACTTAATTAAGTTAGTTTACAGAGGAAAGTTATATACGTCTATGTATATCTTCCCCCAGCATTTTCTTCACACACACACACACACACACACACACACACACACACACACACACACACACACACACACACACACACACACACACACACACACACACATACACATGAATACATGCATGCACACGCATACAACTGTGGAAAGACACCAACATCAAACAGAAATGATTCCATTATACCCATCATATGGCACTTTAAGGTCAGCTAACTGCACCAAACAAGTGCCAAACACCTGTTTTCAATCGGACAGACGCAACACACACACATACACACACAAACACACAAAAGCATTACAGATGTGTACGGATATTGATGTCTCAGAACGTGTCCCTCTGCAAGCCTTATCCTGCACCTCACTGTGAGGAATGAGAAAATGAGGAGCTGTGTGTTCCCACCCCATCTCACGCCTCTGTGACACACACATGCCTCCAACACACACACACACACACACACACACACACACACACACACACACACACACACACACACACACACACACACACACACACACACACACACACACACACACTCACCCACTCACTCACATACATGCAAGTGCACATGTGCACAAGCAAACACATGCACACACAGCCACACCTACATACACACCCACCCACACACACACACACACACACACACACACACACACACACACACACACACACACACATATACACACACACACACAAACACACAGACATGCATGCATGTGCACACGCACACAAACACACACACATGCATGCATATACACACTCACACACATACATGCACTCACACATACATTCACTCACACATTCACACACACACAGACACACACACAATGATGTGAATGTTCAACAGTGGGCCAGTTTGCTTGTCTTCGTTCAATGTAATGAGCCACTTCACCCGAGGCCTGCACACAAGCTCACACATGTAAACAGAGGTTCAGCCTCCTTACTCACTAATAACACACACGGAGACCAGTTGTGGAATGGCGGTTTGGCAAAAATAACGCATCTCTGTAAGTTTCAATGATTATAGACAAGCATAGGCGTGTTTGCATATGGCCTCTGCCATGAAAGGGTAATCGGGAAGATCTCAGTGAGAACAAAAGCATTTGTACTTGTTTTATGAATCACTGCTCTCGGTTAGTTCAGGGGGTTAACTTTGGTGTTACCATGAAAAACCAACTCAGGGCTGTTTTGAGTTATCATCGTCCTCATGCTCATGATAAATTCCCTAACTCACCACGGAGGGGCCTTTCACCAAGGACGGTGGCTGGAGATCAACTGAAGATCTAGAAATAGCATGGACCACACACACACACACACACACACACACACACACACACACACACACTCAGACACACACACTCAGACACACACACACACATGCACACACACACACACACTCACACACCCACTCAACACACACACTCAGACACACCCACACACACACACACACACACACCCAACCACTCAGACACACACACTCAGACACACACACACACACACACACACACACACACACTCAGACACACACTCAGACACACACACACACACAAACACACACACAAACACACACACTAACACACACACGCAAACTCTGCGGTACAGAACTCCCTGCTGCACTACTTATCATGTCTTGCATGGCCACACACACACAGCCAAACACACACACACACAGCCAAACACACACACACACACACACACACAGCCAAACACACACACACACACAGCCAAACACACACACACACACTAACACATGCAAACTCTGCGATACAGAACTCCCTGCTGCACTACTTATCCTGTCTTGCATGGCCACACACAAACACACATACACACACATACACACACACAAAGCCACACACAAAGACACACATTATTTTTGCAGGGTTGAGGCAACGCCTTCGTAACACACACAGATACACAGCCACACACACACACAGACACGCACACACACGCTCACACATAGAAACACACACCCAAACACTACAGTCACACACCTTTGCTAAGTCCTGAGAGCAGCATGGATCCTCTGTCATGAGAGTCGTTACCTTGCAATATTTTAGTCCCTGTGCAGCAACTAATAGGATTTAGTTTGTTTAAGTCTGTTTGTCTGAGGGAGAACAAATAAGGCAAGGTGTTTAGTAAAATAGCATCACAACACTACGGTAGTTGTATTATTGTCCTTATACAGTGCACTAAGCTCAGTGACACATAATACAACACAATGCAACTTTGTTGTCTACACACAAGGTGTAAGTGCCTTTTGCTTCACTTTTTATCGCTTCATTCCTACTGAACTGCTAGGAGTGCTGCCATTACCATAACATTGTCATCCATATTACATGACACTATCATACCTTTACTGGACTTTCTGATATCATTACAGATACTGCACTGTTCTGCACTGCACTGTATTGTATTGATGATGCTGCTGCATATGCTTCATGCGCAATTCAAAACATTTACATATCATCACCAACGTCTCTTTATTGTGAATTTTATTGTCATTTTTATTGTGTACAGTATTTTTATAGTATTTTGTTTTAGATATTCATACTGCAGGAGGGAATGGGGAGTAGGCCTTCCATTGTACAACCAGTAGTCTCAGCGAGGCCCTGACTACGTAGTGGCAAGCCGGTGTGAGAGAAAGACAGGCTTCACACCCAGCTGAAGAATTCAGCTGGACCCATCTTTTTTGAAGTCAAACTACAGTGCAGCCTGACAGCCCACAGAACAATATCAGCCTATGAAATTTGACCCTGTCTGACAGGCCTCTCACAGACATCATCAGTCAGTGAGGCGGATTGCACTGCGGGCTAGTCTGGCCGACTACTAACTTGCATTGACTTGAAAAAAGGGTTTCTGGAGAAGGAAAAACAATACAAATTTTTTTTTCCAAAAATTTCTAATTTTAATCCAAAAATCTAAATCAGGAGTTGAAAAGGCCTCAAGTTATCATCTAGGAGAAAGATTTCCATATGTTTGTAATAGTCGGCCCTCTGTACAGGTACACAGACAGAACACAGACAGAAGACAAATGTAAAGTCATGAAATGAGCATCAAAGCTACCAGAAAGCTCATGAAAAAGAGAGCTGCCGTCGGTGACGAGCGGCCTAACTCGTTCCTCCTGTTCACCCCGCCCTGCGTGGCGTGGCTCTGCTGCACATCTTTGAGGAGACTGCTACAAAAGTACAGCTGGCGATAGAGCATAGTGAGAGAAGTGACTGAAGGATGCTGCTAACTGTGTGTGTGTGCGTGTGTGTGTGTGCATGCGTGTGTGAGTGTGTGGGGGGGCCTCTTAAACAAATGAATGTCAATCATCATGATAATCATTATAATTATAATATGACGGCAAAACAAACTGAAGGCTATTAACAGGTATTACCACACGCATTTGTATGCCAACTGACAATAAAAACCAAAAAAAAACCGCTTATGCACCATGTCTTTATTTTAATTGCATGCACACACAAATGAAAAGGGACAGTGCGACACATTGGGTCATGGTCACTACATAGCCTAGCCTACTAATGATCGTTATTCTTATATTATAAAACATAATGTTCAAACCTTTTCAAAACGCTCACACCCCTCCCATTGGGCCAGGAGAAAGAGGAGGGTTGGTTCGGAAGGGGGCGTGGTGACGATGGTTTACCAAAACTGTGCTCCTCTTTTGCTGAACTTCCAGTCTGCAGCAGTGGGTAGCTGCGTGTGGTCAGACGGGGTGTAGGTAGAGAGGAAGGCAGACGGGTGGAGGTAGAGAGGAAGGCAGACGGGTGGAGGTAGAGAGGAAGGCAGACAGGTGGAGGTAGAGAGGGCGTCTTTGTGTTGCGACCAGCTCTGCTGCTGCTCGTTCCTGCTGGAACGCTGCGCGCTGCTGCTGCAGCAGCACCGTAGTAGATAACAACGGACTTCTGTCTTTTGTATTTTTATTTTTATTAGTTTTTTATTTTAAATCAAACCAAAATGAGTATGTACGGATCCCAAAAGCACCTTAACAGCATCCGCCGACACTCGTCAAGGAGCGACGTGGCTCCTACAGGTGCAAACTACCAGTACGCACAGAGCGAAGTGGTGCAGGCTGGCGGTAATGGATACGGCCCTCCGGACCCCTTCATGGATGGATACTCCTACACCTACTCTTCAACGGGTGGTGGACAAGGGTAGGCCCTCACGTCTTTTGGTCTTGTATACCTATTGCATATTATTGCATGCGTATTGCTGGCCATAAAGTGTCGCCATTTGTTAGTCAGTTAAAAAGTGGATGAATGTAATGGATAAAGCCTATTATATTATACTATCTACTTTTGGTCATGTAGGCCTATACCCTGCGGCCTACATTTAGTTTGTGTTTAATTGAACACCGAACCATGCATTTGAATGCATTTGCCCAGAACAAATGTAGTAATTGTAAAAGTAACGGTGTAATAATAAGTCTACTGGTACTTTGCAATTAACTGCGTTGACCTCACACCTGAACATCCCCTTTATTTGACAAAAAAAAGCAATACTACCAGTTTAAAAAAGAGTTAGTAAAAAAGTAAAAAAGTGTGATACTGTGAACAAGAGAGATTTAGGTCAACCAATACCCGGGGAGCAGACTTCTAGCTTAACCAACAGGTTTTCAAGTATCTAGCCTACAGCACTGAAGTGTCTTCTCTGCATGTTTTCTGGTTGATTTGTTGAGCTTTTGATATTTGCGCAGTATGCCTACTGGTGCGTAGAGGCCCCTATAGTTGCTTGTATATTCTTATTTTACATAGTTATCTAGTAGGCCTATTGGCACGGTCCAAAATGAACACCAGCAGAATGAAAACAAATGCAGGGTTAACATTGGTCCAACTTTATTTTGGATATTTTTTCTCTAGGACTGTTCTATCAATATACCGACAGGTTGGATTAAGACGTCAAATATAAACTATTCACCGATCAAAATGTACAAAATGGGGAAATGCATTTACGTTTTGCGGAAATAACAAAACCTCTCCAATGTATAACCGATACAGAATTTGGGAAAGTGGACCTTTCAGCAGAAAGGGGTTAAGGAAAGATAGCGCATTGTTGTGTTGCTTTGATCACGTGATCACGGCTGGCCACCCCCACCTGGTGGCTGCCAGCTGGGCCCTCTCTAGTCAGCACCGCCTTACACCACCATGGACGTTCATCTCCTGTTTCTAACTATTGCATTGGACTTGGCTTGTTATGCTACCGTTATGTCTGTACATTATGAATTGTTGCTTGTTAATATGAATACTTGTGAACTGCTCTATTTTTATGTTTGCGTACCTCAGTGTTATGCTATTGTCTGCTTCAACTAATGTACACCTTGTAAGTCGCTTTGGATAAAAGCGTCTGCCAAATGCCCTAAATGTAAATGTAAATGTACATTATGGCACCCCTAACAACAATCCCTGGAAGGTTTCCTCCTTGAGACAGGTTTTGACTTGTTCTTTAGTGAGTGTTCGACGGTGTCATATAATCTGGCCTACGAAGCCCTTTGAGAATGGTGAATGTAATCAACTTTACATTCAAAAACCATCGCACTGAAATGAAAACCCCAAATAACTTATCTCATACGACATCTCACACTAGTCACACGTAATGTGCTGCAGGACCAACCTCTGTTCATTACTCAGCTTCTGCTCACCACTGCAGTTCGACATTCCCTCGACTGGTCTGTGGCAATTCCTTCTGAGGGTGATTGTGAGAGTGATTTATGGTTTGACACCGCCTCATCTCTCACCGCCTCGCTCTCCTGCTCTCTCAAATTCCTCACTCAAGGCCACAAAGGGCCAATATGTTGACATTTAGAAGCAAAGCAAGCTGTGTACAGACATTGTGCTCGATACAAGAAGAGCAACGTGTTCTGAGAGCTGAAGAGTCTGTGAGGGTTGTCACCGGTGTGTTGGTTTGATGTGGGAAACACATCAATCGTGTGTGTGTGTGTGCGTGCCAGGCTGTCAGTGCCATGTTTCGGGGCATTTTGGATCATTTCCAGGGAAATTTCATGATTCAAGATTTCAGATTTTTTATTTGCATATATATATATATATATATATATATATAAAACTAAATAAGTAAATAATAAATAAGTACAATGGAATGCTTACTGCCCATTCCCTCCCGCAGTATGACTTTTCTAAAACACTACTAGACTATAAAATATTATAAGGTAAACTATATACAATTTTGTAATATATAATATTATAATAATATTATAATATTATAATTAGATCTTTATCTCTTTTTTTTTTATGTTGAGAAATACCTATTTTTATAACACCTAGTTTCATGATATTCAATGACTCCAATGACAAATTAAATCCGGACACACTTCACTGCACTAACTCTTCATTTCGAGGGCGATTAAACGTTCTTTTAGGGCAAAATGCCCCCCCCCCCCCAAGCCCCATGTTACCATCTGAACCCTGGTGGTTATGACCCCCCCCCCGCTCCCCCCCGCTCGGAAAGGTTAGACTCTCCCGAGAGCCAAACGGCGAGCGTTGGAAGACGATTTTTTTGCCGTCTTTGGTACTGCCGGGTACTGACCCGGCGTGTGTTCTGGTCCGTTCCACAGGGGCAACAGCCTGCACCAGAAGGCCATGTTGCTGCAGGGCCAGTGTCAGGAGTGCCTGAGGAAAGCCGAACACGCCTTGCAGACCGTAAGCCGACCACTACCACCCTTTAATGGATGCATTCCTTATAGTTTGCTGCTGTTTTTTTTCTTTCTTCCAGTTATGTTAGTTAGTATGTTTTATTAACCGTCCGGTCTGGTTTGTCAGGAAGGGAATATGTCAAAAAGAGGTGAGATGATAAAATGTCCTTTTTTTTGGAATTGTTGTGAAACACTCTTTCTTGGCGGGGACATGATTTATCCGTCATGTGGCGTCGATGTCAGGGGAATGTGTTGATCCTCATCCCTGTTTCACCACAGCATGTTTCGACTCATTCACAGCTGCTCGTTAAATCACGTTGTGTTTATAACGTATGATATACTGTGTATATATTTACATTGTTTTTCAAAATTTTCAAATTCAATTTTCAATTTAACATGTATTTTTTGGGATATGTAAATGTAAACCTTAAGAAATAAGTCAATACTTTTCTGAGAAATGCATGACGATTTTGATGCGCAATGAATGAAGAACGCAGTGGCCAAGCTGTCTCTGTCCCATCAGAGCACTATAGGAGATACTTAGGTCCCAAGGAAGGTAAACAGCCCTATCTGTGACCTTTGACCTCTTTGCTGTGTGCCGTGCAGGGCGGGGATGCCGAGCGCTACATGTCCATGGCCAAGGAGACCATAGATAAGCTCAAGGGCTGCGCCAGCCAACTCAGACATATCGGCCAACCCAATGACAACGTGGTCAGGAGGTCAGCGCGGCCACCACTCTCTGTCTGTTTGTCTGTCTGTCTGTCTGTCTGTCTGTCTGTCTGTCTGTCTGTCTGTCTGTCTCTCTCTCTCTCTCTCTCTCTCTCTCTCTCTCTCTCTCTCTCTCTCTCTCTCTCTCTCTCTCTCTCTCTCTCCTTTTGCTGTTTCACACTCTCCAGATTTTGGCCTCTGGTCAAAATTCATTAATTCCGAACAAGATACCAATTATGAAAATATACAGTACATTTGACATTTGTGTACGCCTGTAACATTAAAATCGAATTATCGAATTACAAACGGTTACAACTCAGCAATTGGCAATTTATTATTATTATAGTTTGTTTTAAATACAGTGATCGATTTTTTTTCTGTCATGATCCTGCAGCCCCTTCCCTCAGTCCCAGTCCCGACCGACAGAATGCTCTCATTGTCTCATATGTTGCCCACATGTGGCTGACTGTTGTCTTCTGTCCAATACCTGCCCCCCCCCCAGTGTGGAGGTGTGCAGGGACCAGCTGAAGGGAGTCCACATGGCCATCAGCGAGACCCTGCAGAGGAGAAGGAGCAACCGAGTGAGTGTGGGAGCATGGGAGGAGCCCGGACGGAGCTTCATGGAGGCTATGGCCTGGATCGGACAGCAGAAGGTACCTTCGCACACCCTCTCTCTCTCTCTCTCTCTCTCTCTCTCTCTCTCTCTCCTCTCTCTCTCTCTCTCTCTCTCTCTCTCTCTCTCTCTCTCTCTCTCTCTCTCTCTCTCTTTCTCGCCCTCTCGCTCTTGAAAAATCCTCCGGGGGAACCACTAATCCCCGACTGTTAAGCCTTTTCTTTATTCCGTAAAGCAATGCTTTCCCTTCTTCCGTCTGTCTCCTCCTCTCTCTCTCTCTCTCTCTCTCTCTCTCTCTCGCTCTCGCTCTCGCTCTCTCTTTCTCTCTCTCTCTCTTCGAATGACGGAATTGCTTGGTGGAGAATATATACGTATATCAATGTTGGAAACGGAAACTCGTCTTATTTGACACATTAACGCAGGTTCTGTTATGATAACAGGAAGGAATCAGGTAGCATTAACATTAAGTCGGACGGCGATAGCGAAGCAGCAATGGATAAAGAAAAAGGATTGCGTCCGACGACTTGCACTTAGCCACCACTGTATCAAAGATACACAACTTGCAGAAAAGTAGCGAGAGGAGTAGAGGCCCGATACTATTGGGACTTCACTCTGCGATCACAGTTACCTCGGGCCGGGGGAACGGCGCGGGGGGAGGTATTTAGCTGAAGCGCGCGCCAACCACAACAGTGGTAACATTGAACATCAAGCCAGCGCACTCACCCACTGATAAACTACCAATAAACATACTGTACATTTAAATAAATAAGCAAAAATGCAAGCCGAATTTGTCCACTCCCATGTTGATAACACTTGAAAAATATCCCGTTGAAGGTACACTTTGAACAGATCAGATTAATCGCTATCAACTATGGACAACCATGCGATTCATTACGATTAAGTATTCAAATCGATTAACAGCCCTAATATATAGATGTATTGATTAGGAATACCATTGTTGCGCCCAGAAGAAGAGATTAATTGAGGATGATACTGGTGATCAACTGAGATTTTTGAACAACAACTATTGATATGTGACACAGGCACATAAACAAAACACGCTACAGATGTGTCCTACCGGTAACGCTAATGCACTCGATTGAACCCAACCCCGAGGGTTCACACACACCCCTCACAGTGTCGAGATAACACAAATGAAATGGTGCAGTAAATCCTGCTTTTAGCGAGTCCCAGGTGTCCCCAACAGCCATGCACTTTACGAGGAGGGAACGCATCACTTTAAACAGATGCATATACAGATTAGCAGATTAGCCTGGAGTGTTTGCCCCCCCCCCCCCCCCCCCGGCGAGGTTCGGGGGACGCTTTGCCTGCTCAATTAATTCCTGAGATGGTTGGTGCGAGTCATTTAGGCCGGGAACACACTAGAAGATTTACAGCCCGATTTGAACCCTGATTTACCCTCTGTCGACGACTAAAGAGTGGTGGACATAATGACTGCTTGTTCACAGCTGTAACCTGTGAAAGTCAATCGTTAAATGTGTGGCGCCCAGTCTTTTACAGTCGCTCAGGATTGTAAAAGTCTTCAAGTGCCAGTGGTTTAGAGAGTGGTTTATGAGAGGGGTGCCATGCTCCGTTTAGTGTGGCTGAAACGAGAGTTGTATCTCTGGCGCCCCCTGCTGGTGCTGCTTAAATGCGTCATGTGGTTCGTTCATTATACATTATTAGATTGGTTGATCGTTCATTTTTCCTAAACCCTTCTCCACATGTGTGCTGTGCACTGCATAAAGACATTGTCTAAAGCAGCAAACAGAAATCAAAGATTTTTAACAACCTTAAGGTCAAGTCAGTGGCTGATGATTGCTGATTTGAATGATACATGTGATCATTTGTTTGTTCAATTACCATTTAATACCTCTTATAGTATTGAAAGTACATACAGTACCACTGTACTCACACTCTCTTGCTAGTTGCAATATGATAACAATGAACAGCCTAAAGAACAAGTTATATCTAACCGTTTGTTAACAATGTGTATAATTGTATGGCAGTTGTGCCCATTTGAAAATGGAATAATTTCTTAGAAATTCTGAATTAGTAGCAGGAGGAGGGGCATCACCATGTACAACACGATCAGACCAAAGATTCAAGATTCAAGAATTTGATTTTCCATTTGCATCAAGTACAATGGAATGCTTACTCCCCATTCCCTCCTGCAGTATGACATTCTAGAACACAATACTATAAGAATACTATACACAATCAAATAAAAAATGAACAGAACAAAAAATAATGTACATGTGTTATATTGTGCAAAGAGCATGCCTTTATTTAAAATGTGGCGCTTTGTTTCGCAGCGTCTGATCGAAACCTCTTCTTGGGGGGACGACCCCGAGACCCTCCAACTGCAGCTGGCCAGCCACCAGAAGTTCCACAGCTCCATCCAGCGAAGTGTGGAGGTGGACCGCGCCAAGGACGACCTGGTAAGGCCTCCTGTTTCCTCGTCTACACCCTGCCGGTAACACAGTCGTAGTAGTAGTAGTAGTAGTAGTAGTAGTAGAAGTAGTAGTGGTAGTGGTGGTGGTGGTAGCAGTAGCAGTAGAAGCAGTAGCAGTAGTAGTAGTAGTATCAGAAGTAGTAATAGTAGTAGTAGTAGTAGTAGCAGTATCAGTAGTAGTGGTAGTGGTAGTAGTAGTTGGGGTAGTCCTAGTAGTAGTCACCCTCACCCTAAATTGCTCTCGACCTGCTGGCTGTCTCCTTGCATGGTGGATGAATGTATGTATGAAGGGGTGAATGTGAGGCATGGCTTGTAAAGTGCTTTGGATAAAAGCGCTGTATAAAATAAAGTAATAATATAATAAACTATAAATAGAATAAAAATATCTTGGGGGTGGGGGAAGGGCCATGGCCACATCTGCAGACACTGACTATTTGAGTGAGCTTTCAGAACTATTATGTATGAACCCCTAATGTGGTGGTGTTTTTCTTCCCTCCATAGATTAAGAAATCAGACAAGGGTAGCATCCACGCCCTGGACCAGGAATGGGACAGCCTCCAGGTGAGAGGACATTAGCCTCAACTCCCCTTCGGTCCGATTTGGCTCACTTTGGCTCTCGGGCCCCCAGTTTGGTCCCAGCTTTAATGTCATTCCCCCCCCCCCCACCTCCCCATACACTAGAAACTGTCCTTCAGTCGGAGCGAGTGGCTGCAGGAGCTGCAGCAGATCATCGAGGACATATCCAGGGAAATCATGTGGGTGAACTACAGGGAGGAGGAGGAGCTGATCTTTGACTGGGGAGACAAGAACATCGACCAGTACATCCCGAAGAAGCAGGAGAGCTACTCGGTGAGTCAAAGTTGCTCTTAGACCTAGATCTGCTGTTATACATCTAAATTGTTATAGGATGCTCTTCACAAGATCTATACAATAGTAATCTAATTCTTAGAATTCAATTTTTGAATGTTGAGATCTTGACCCTGTATTTCAGTCACTCACACACAGTGTCCGATTTTCATGGCAAAAATAATCTTTGTTTTTCCCGTGAGAGCGGGCCAGTTGGTTCAGATTAGGTGCTGCCAGGGGTGGCGGCCAAAGCACTTTGGCAATGAAGCCGCTACCATGTGTTCCCCTCCAACTGCATTCAGACGCTTGCTTTAGCTGTTTTTTTTCTTGTTTTGCTTTTGGTGTTGCTGTGGTTTCTGACTGATGTTGTGCAACAGCAATTGATGAGTGCCCTGGAGGAGAAGGAGAGGGACCTGAACAGACTCAAGGTCAAAGTGGACGTTGCCCTGAAAAACAACCACCCGGCCTCGGACAAGATCGAGGTGTGTACGGTTCATCTGTGGCAACGTGGCGGAGAGATACACACAGAGATAAACACTGCGAGTTGTTACTGACCTAGTGTGAACACAGTGTTCCCGTACCATCCCACAAGCATATTCACTTTGTCCCCCAAACGTGTGTCTTCCTTCAGGCCTACATGGACACTCTGCAGACCCAGTGGAGCTGGCTCCTGCAGATCACCAAGTGCATACATGTCCATCTGAAGGAGAATGCAGCTTATAGCCAGGTAATACACAACGACATGCTTATTACACGCACACACACGTAGATGCAAACAAATGAAATATCTTGTCGTAGTAGTTATACACAAAAAGTTATACACAAACAAACACTTATCACAGGTACAACTATCAGTGCCTCCTCCATATGCCATTGAGCAGTAGTTAGCTAACGGCTTGGCCTTTGTTGTTGACATACCCATCATCTGCAGGCCCCTCACTGCTAGCTCATGAACATGACCTAGGCTACAGTCGTTAGCTCTACCTGCTATCTTGTGAATATTTCCCAGAAGAGCTACCAAAAATACTTATCAGTAGCTGGCACTCAAAGCCGAGCTGTGCTATGGCTTGCACTAATTGTTCATATTTAAAACACACACACACACACACACACACACACACACACACACACACACACACACACACACACACACACACACACACACACACACACACACACACACACACACACACCGGACACCGGACATACACACACACACTGGAAACACACACACAAACACACACACACCGGACACACACACACACACACACAACACACACACACGCAAACACACACACACACACCCACACCCACCAACAAGCTGGTGCAAAACAGTTATGCATTTCATTTGTACGAAAAAAACTGAAATAACATTTGCATCATTTGCTCAGTTCTTCAAAGAGGCGAATGAAACCTACACCACCCTGCAGAAGGAGCACGAGTCCATCCGCAAGAAGTTCACCTGTGATAAGAACACCTCGCTGGAGAGCCTGCAGGAACTTCTCAAGGGCCTGGAGGTGAGGCCGAGACACACGCCGCTACATACGTAGGAGCAGCCGGCAGGCGATGACCGCCAACGTTAGCGTCTGTGTCCCGTCGGCGTGCCCTCTCTACATCTCAGTCCGTGGTTGTTGTTGCCTTCACTTTTCGTTTTTGTTTCGTTTTCCAGCGCGAGAAGGAGAAAATCATGGAGAACAAGAGGCAGGTCCAGCACCTGGTCAGTACGTCCAGGAGCATCGTGAGGCTGAAGCCCAGGAACCCCGAGGAGAAGAGCAGCACGTCCGTCATCGTACGCGCCCTCTGTGACTTCAAACAGGACCAGGTAAGCGTCTCACCCCCCCCCCGGCTGGGTTTCTCACCCCAGGGGGGAGGGAAGCTCTCAGTGAAATGTATTTTCCATGGATATTATCTTAATCTAGCTAACACTATGCACAATGCAGGTCATATTTCTAATACGTTCCCCCTCACACACACACACACACAACTACGCAGCTCTAGAAAAATGGTGTTCTAATGATTTATAGACGAACCCATCCGTTCTCCACCTCTTTTCCCTGCATTCCACTTGACTTCTGAAGTTTGTATATTGAAAAAATTACCGAGGTGGCAAAACTGAAAGCATTTCAGTCTGCTTTCATTTTTCTAATTGATATACATATAACCAAAGGGTGAGTAAATCCTAATTTGAGCAGGAGAACTTAAGAAAATGGAATTTGGCATGGCGGTCGGATGGGAAAGCGGGTGTGAGGTGTGGGTCCAAACCCACGTCACACTTGCTCAAGCAGAGTTTGCAGGGAAACAAAATACCCGCTCGTATTCTACATAAAATGTTCCCCCGATTAACAACATCATCCATTTTAGATCATCATATTCAAATTCATTAAAAAAAAAAAACATTTTCATTAATACTTTTGTGAGACCGAAAAACAAAAGAAAATGTGTGATTTATTTTGGGGGGAGGGTTGAATATCATTTGTGTGTGTGGTGGTGGTGGGTGGTGTCCTACAGAAAGTCATCTGTAAGGACAACGAGGGAATCCTGAAGGACAACAGCCAGCGCAGCAAGTGGCAGGTGACTGGTCCGGGAGGACTGGACATGCTGGTGCCCTCGGTCTGCCTGCTGGTCCCGCCCCCTAACCCGCTCACCGTCTCCCTGGCTAACAAGTAGGAACGCCCCCGCATACACACACACACACACACACACACACACACGCAAGGAAGATGGAAATAAAATGAAATAAATAATAGTAATAAATAAATAACCAAATAAATATATACAGTATATTATAAAAAGAAACAGTAGCAGTAGTAGTAGGAGTAGTAGTAGTAGTAATAGTAGTAATAGTAGTAGTAGCAGTAGCAGTAGTAGCAGCAGCAGTATTAGCAGTACTATAAGTAGTATGTAAATACAATCAAATAAATAATAGTAATAAATAACAAAATAAATATATACAGTAAATTACAAAAAAAAGTAACATGATAATAAGGCCACGCAAAGTTCATTTCTTCAACCGCTTCATTTTCGTCACCAAATAAAAATACAAATGCTTCTATTTGCCTCTTTTTCCACGAGGGATAAACATTACAGAGCCAAACTGCAAGGCACCAGTCACAATCTGCTGCGCACGTGCATCATTTTAGATATATAAATAAATAACATTTATATAACACCTTTCCCAACAGATGTTATAAGTCTATTACAAGTGGCCAACAGACATGTTTTTGCAGAGTTTTCCAACAACAGGGCTCTTTTCCAGAGCGTTAATGAAATGTAGGTTCTCTGAACGGAGGCCTGTGCCCTCTGACCCCATGCGCTTCTCTCCAAAGGAATGACCAGTACTACGAGGCCATTCTGTCCATCTGGAACCAGCTGTACATCAACATCAAGAGCCTCATCTCGTGGCAGTACTGTCTCATGGATATCGATCGCATCAACTCCCTCTCCTTGTCCATGGTAAGCCAAGGCCGGTCTCTTTTTATGGTCTCTGTGTTGGTAATAATGTTTTTTTTGCATGACGATTGTGTGGGTGCGTGTGTGTGAATGTGCGCGTGTTTGTGACTGTCCTTGTGTGTGTGTGTGTGTGCATACATGTGTGTTTGTGACTGTCCTTGTGTGTGTGTGCATACATGTGTGTTTGTGACTGTCCTTGTGTGTGTGTGTGTGTGCATACATGTGTGTTTGTGACTGTCCTTGTGTGTGTGTGCATACATGTGTGTTTGTGACTGTCCTTGTGTGTGTGTGTGTGTGTGTGTGTGTGTGCATACATGTGTGTTTGTGACTGTCCTTGTGTGTGTGTGTGTGTGTGCATACATGTGTGTTTGTGACTGTCCTTGTGTGTGTGTGTGTGCATACCATGTGTGGTTGCTTGTGTATGTTCATATGTGTATGCGCGTATGTACGTAGGTGCGTGTGTGTTTCCTTGTGTTTGTTTGTGTGTGTATGAGTTTACTTGCATGTGTGTGTGTTTACACGCTTGTGTGTGCCTGTGTGTGTGTGTGTACGTTTGTGTGTGTTTGCCTTTGTTTGTTTACGCGCGTGTGTGTATACGTGCACTTGTGTGTATGTGTTAACAGGTGAGTGTCATGAATGCGTGTGTGTTTACTTGTTTACTTACGCGTGTGTGTGTTAACGTGCGCGTGTGTGTTTACGTGTATGTTAACGCGTGTGTGCACATGCGTGTGTGTGTTTGCGTGTGTTTACCTGTGTTTGTTTACACGCGGCGTGTGTTTACGTGCACTTGTGTGTATGTGTTTACACCAGTGGAGGCTCGTCCATTGAGGAAAGGGAGGACCATCCTCCCGTAAATTTCAGAGAAAAACAAACTTGCAAGAGAAAAATAAATACACATAAATGTAACAGATTCATCTGTGAAAATACTGATAAAATTACTATTTTACACTTCGAAAGCACAACAATCATGTCCCTGTGTCAAAGTACCAACAGTGCCCCCTACCACTAACTTAAAATTACTGTACGGAGGATCATCCTCCAAGCTCCCAATTGAAGTCTATTATAAAACTCCCGGACCCGGATGGCCGGTGAGTCCTGGTTTTAACATGAGTAGGGAGGGGAGGACGATCCTCCCTTAGGGCGGGTCTAGCCAGAGGCTCTGTGAACCAATCAGCAGAGCTCCCTGCGCTGGTGAATACCCAATCAGAGTTTTGGGGGGCGGGTTATCATCATGCAAGGATCTATCTTGTGTCATTCATATTAATTCCGCGTTGCAGAAAACCCGGGAGTGGTATATTTACGTGTTCCGGGTGCATGAAGCCAAACGTAAACAGAAAGCTTGGCTGACCGTGTTAAGGTGGTGTTTCTTTAATAATAATAATAATAATAATAATAATAAATTATATTTATAATGCACTTTTAATTTGCGTGGGCAAAACTCAAAGTGCTACAGAGTAAAAATGGTTTAAATAAAACAACAGAATAAAAGCAGCAACGTTTACACCGGCAAGGCAACTAGTGGGGTTTTTTAAAATCGAGTGAAAAGCTATTCTAAAAAGATGTGTTTTTAGGCCTTTTTTAAAAACATCCACAGTCTGTGGTGTCCTCAGCTGGTTTGGGAGGGCGTCCCACAGTCTGTGGTGTCCTCAGCTGGTTTGGGAGGGCATTCCACAGTCTGTGGTGTCCTCAGCTGGTTTGGGAGGGCATTCCACAGTCTGTGGTGTCCTCAGCTGGTTTGGGAGGGCATTCCACAGTCTGTGGTGTCCTCAGCTGGTTTGGGAGGGCATTCCACAGTCTGTGGTGTCCTCAGCTGGTTTGGGAGGGCATTCCACAGTCTGTGGTGTCCTCAGCTGGTTTGGGAGGGCATTCCACAGTCTCGGAGCAGCGGAGCAGAAGGCTCGGTCTCCCATGGTTGTCAGTTTGGTCCTGGGGGGAAGGAGGAGGTTTGCCTTTTCAGAGCGTAGGCTCCTCGTGGAGGTTTGTGGGGTGAGAAGTTCTTTGATGTATGAGGGAGCATTTCCATGAATGCACTGATAGGTGAAGAGGGTGATTTTGTAGTCAATCCTGAGTGAGACCGGGAGCCAGTGCAATGATTTGAGTATGGGCGTGATGTGCTCATACTTCCGCACTCTCATCAGGATCCTAGCAGCGCTGTTCTGGATGTACTGCAGCTTCTGGATGTTCTTGGCAGGAATCCCAATGAGAAGTGCGTTACAGTAGTCTAGCCTGGAGGAGACAAAGGCGTGGACAAGCTTTTCAGCATCTGATAGACTGAGTGTGGGGCGGAGTTTAGCGATATTTCTGAGGTGGTAGAAGGAGGTCTTGCATGTTTGTTTGATGTGGGCCTCAAAGGTCAGGTAAGGATCCATTTTAACACCCAGATTGGTGACAGTTGATGAGAGTGAAATGTTCTGACCGGAGAAGGTGATGCTGGTGATGGAGGATGAAAGGACCTGATGTGGAGTGCCAACTAGAATGGCTTCAGTCTTGGAGCTGTTTAATTGAAGGAAGTTGTGCTTCATCCACACCTTTATCTCCTCCAGGCATGTGGTTATGTTGGATGATGGCAGAGGTGCGGAGGGGGTTGGGTTTGTTCTGATGTAGAGCTGTGTGTCATCAGCATAGCAATGGAAAGGTATTCCATGCTGGCTGATGACACGACCAAGGGGGGACATGTATATGGTGAAAAGGGTGGGGCCGAGGACTGAACCTTGAGGGACACCACAGTTCACAGAGTGTGTTTGTGATTTTGCCGCTGCCAAGGTGACGTGCTCAGTCCTCCCGGTGAGATAGATTTTTGGGTCGCAATTGGACAATTGACATGCTTTACGTGCATAACTGGTTTTACTTTATGATTGTTTGTTTTATTTGAATTAAATATATATATATATACTTATATATATCTCCCTCAAATCTCACTCAATTAAAATTCCGTTAGTTTTGTGTGTGTGTTTACGTGAGTGTGCGCCTGCGTGAGTGTGTGTGTGTACGTTTGTGTGTGTGTGTGTTTACCTGTGTTTGTTTATGCATGTGTGTGTGTGCGTGCGTTTACGTGCACGTGTGTGTATGTGTTTTTTTGCATTTGTTTACGTGTGTGTGTGTGTGTGGGGGTATTCCCCAGCTGTCTGAGATGCGCCCTGAGGAGTACCGCAGCATCATCAAAAGCCTGGAGACCCACTTTGAGGAGTTCAAGCTGAACTCCGACGGCTCCCAGCTGATTGAGGAGGAGGACCTGGCGACCATAGAAAACCAGTACAATGGAGCCCAGACCCACTATGAGCAGCTGGTGTACCAGTTGCCTGCCTACAGCCAGTACGCCTCCACTGACTACGGTAGGTAACTGAACAACAACATTCCACACACATAGATCATTTAGTGTCAGGTCAGGTCAATAATGTTGAGTGTTCATGTCAAGACTCAAAAACAGAACAGTGTATCCAGCGTACTTTTGATTCATATTCTAATCAAATAATACAATACCATTGTTTTTGTATTTGTAAAACTTTTGTGCAACTATTGGGTCAGATCTTCTACCAGCTAAGCTAACACATTGTTTCCCCCCCCCCCCCCCCCCTACCCCCCAGCTATGCAGCTTCAACAAATTGAACCGCAGCAGGTTCAACAGAAGTGGCAACTAGTACACCAACCACAACTAATACACCAACAGCAAATGATACACCAACCACAACTAATACACCAACCACAGCTAATGCACCAACCACAGCGTCTGATCCTAATACAGCAGCAGCCAGAGCAACAGTACGTCATGGATGAGGAGGTCGAGATAAGGATGGCGGAGGAGGAGGAAAGGAAGAGGGGGGAGGAGGAGGAGGATAGGAGGAGGGAGGAGGTGGAGTTGAGGAGACTAGAGGAGGTGAGGAGACTAGAGGAGTTGAGGAGGAGTGAGGCGGAGCTGATCAGGCGGGAGGAGATGAGACGGATTGAGGAGGAGACGAGGATGCGGGAGGAGGCCAGGAGACGGGAGGAGGCCAGGGGGCGGGAGGAGGCCAGGCGGCTAGAGGAGGAGTTGAGGAGGGAGGAGGCGATGAGGCTGGAGGAGGAGATGAGGAGGAGGAGGGAGGAGGAGATGAGGCTGGGGGATGAGAGAAAGAGGCGAGAGGAGGCGTTGAGGCTGGAAGAGGAGATAAGGAAGCGTGAGGAGATGCGACGGCTCGAGGAGGAGGTGAGGAAGAGGGAGGATGCAAGGAGGCTGGAGGAGGAGGCGAGGAGACGGGAGGATGCAAGGAGGCTGGAGGAGGAGGCGAGGAGACGGGAGGAGACGAGGAGGATGGAGGATGCGCGAAGGAAGGTGGAAGTCAAGAAGGACGTAGTCAGGAAGGAGTCGGTGCGGTCAGTCAAGGCCGAGAAGAAGAAGGTGGTCATGGCCACCTCCCCCATAGTCTCCTCCATGGCCACCTCCAGCTTTTCCTCCTCCAGCGGGTCTGGGTCCCGCAGCCTGACGGAGCTCCACACGCTGAGGAACAGACTGGAGGTGGCTGAGGGTGTGCTGAACCAACACACCCACATCTGTCTGGGGGAGGACAAAGTGCGGGACTGCGGCCTCCGCATTTCACAGCTGGAGGTAGACGTCCAAGCCTTCATGCTACACACACACACACACACACTCCCCAATGATTCTATCCTATGTGCATTAGGAGTGACGGCGTGTGTGCGTGTGTGTGTGTGTGTTTTGCGTTGTGTTCAGACGGTACACCGAGACATTGACTCCATCCGCGGGGAGTACCAGCGTCTCAGGGATCACATTCTGGTGGAGCTCGAGGGCATGGTGGATTCTGACAAAGCCCAGTTCCTACGCAGTGAGATCGGGGGAATCAACCAAAGACTTGACTCTCTGGAGGGGAGCTCCTCAGCTTACCTGCAGAGGTACGACGACACACACACACACACACACACACACACACACGTACAATTAAAGTTGAGCTATTCCTAGAACAATACTAAATAGCATACATAGCTGTGAGGAGGAGGTAGCAGATATAGCATTTTAGCATACTAACACTCCACACCACCATCTTGTTCTATTCCTAAACTGAACTTTGTTCCGCCCTTTTGTTCCTCTTCCTCAGGCTTCGGGCTCTAAGGGATCTGCTGGAGAGTGTGTTACGGGGTGAAGACATAGTGAAAGTGCACGAGGCCAGGCTGACGGAGAAGGATACCACTTCCCTCTCTCCCGGGGAAGTCACGGAGTACATACTCACCCTCAAGGTAATGCTCGAGGTTCATCATTCAGGATTATCATCAAATAGCTTTTGAGCGTAACTTTCGATGAGGTCTAGTGCTCACATGCCAGGGTGTGTCTGAGGAGTACCGAGGGTTGGTTCATCATACCCTCCTCTTCGACTCCTCACTGGTGTTTTCCCCTTGTTGTTTTTGGTCGTAGAACATGAAGGTAGAGTTGCAACAGAAGACGGACGTTTTTTCCTCGATGGAGGCAGAGATGAACAAGGCGAACCACTGGAACAGCCAGGTGGGCGACTGCTCACTCAGGTGTGACATGACCCTGACCAAATACAGTGAGGAGGTTGTCCTGTTGACAGACCGCTGGAGACGCATCCAGATCCAGATTGACTCCAGGTGTGTTATCATCAGCCCCTCTTTACACACACGCCCCCACACACACATCACATGCTGTTTACATACACGCAATCACACGTACACATTTTTGCATGACGAACTATGAATGTGTCTTCTTGAGTATGTGTTTTATCAAGTCGAGCCACCTGAGAACTGAGAAAAGCTCTAACCCTTTTGTAATGGTTTGGTTTTCCCCCTTCAGACTGAAGGATCTGGAGTTCTACAGGCCCCAGCTACAGCAGTACAAGGAAAGCAGCGCGTCCCTCAACCACTGGATAAGCTCCACGCGGGAACGCCAGAAGACCCTGCAGTCCACCAAGATCGAGGACCTCCAAGCGCTCAGCCAGCACATTGGCCAGCAAAAGGTCTCCGGTCGTCTACCTGCTCATGTCACTCTCTCATGACACCTGCCTTGAATCATAAGCGGAAGCGGCGTGACTTTACGACAAAATGTCCTTTGTGTTTCCCAGGCACTGAATACTGAGATCAAGGGGAAGAGAGGGACACTAGGTAGTGTTTTGACGGACTCTGAGGTCTGTGTGAGCTCCATCAAGGTAATGAGGCCCCTCCCCCCCCCTCCCGCCTCTATATCGAAAAGGAAATCTATTGGACATCGACTTCATGATTCTGTAATTATTGTTCTCATTGTAGACTCTTGATTTATAGGACTATGAATCAGACCTTGCCTCATACACCTCTGGATTAGAGACCCTTCTCAACATTCCCATCAAGAGGACCATGCTAAAGTCTCCATCTATGGAGCTTAATCAAGAGGTAGGAAGTAAACTGTAAGACTGTCTGTTAAGGTTTCAAATCACCATTGTGTAGACTGGCCAGTGTAGGAACACACACTGCCAACCACACACACCGAACAACCCCACACAGCACCAACCATACACACCGAACAACCCCACACACCACCAACCACCACACACCACCAACCACACACACCGAACACCCCCACACACCACCAACCACACACACCGAACAACCCCACACACCACCAACCCCACACACCGAACAACCCCACACACCACCAACCACACACACCACCAACCACACACACCACCAACCACACACGCCACCAACCACACACACCGAACAACCCCACACACCACCAACCCCACACACCACCAACCACACACGCCACCAACCACACACACCGAACAACCCCACACACCACCAACCACACACACCGAACAACCCCACACACCACCAACCACACACACCACCAACCCCACACACCACCAACCACACACACCACCAACCACACACACCACCAACCACACACACCACCAACCACACACACCGAACAACCCCACACACCACCAACCACACACACCACCAACCCCACACACCGAACAACCCCACACACCACCAACCACACACACCACCAACCACACACACCGAACAACCCCACACACCACCAACCACAAAGACAGCCACCCCAGCGACTGCAACCATTTTTGAGACAATCATTTAGATTAGATTGCTGAGGTTTTGGTGAATCTCTCACATTACAGATACATCTATCCAGACAGACTTTATGGGTCCAAGAGGCAAATGATAGCGCCCCCTATGGGTGAAGTGGTCCCAAACTTTTTGGAGACGCGCTTACCGTGGATACAAATGAGTGACACATTGTTTAACTTTTGACCAATCACAGGCTGAGATATGGGCATTTATGTATTGATTTGTGCCCCCCTGTCTGTGAAGTGGCACCTAGCGCTTAGCTAAACACTCGCCCTGTGATGTCATTTTTTTTAAGGCATCGACACACAATTTGACACACTACACTTGTTGGGAGATGTCCTCTATGTGGGTCTCACGTTGTGAAGCAGAGTTATGATTGATTGAATAATGTAATGTTGTTAATGTAAAGAACTCCATTTCACATGAATTTTAGTGCCCTCTGTTGGCCAAGTCATCCCAAACTTTATGAAAACCTGCTTACTGCGGATACTAATCCAGCATGTGTGCCAAAAATGCTAAACATTTTACCACTCAGAGGCTGAGATATAGACTAGATTAATAGGTATTCATAGATACTCTGTGAATAAATACTACTACTAATAATAATAATAATAATAATAATAATGCTAATGCTAAACAATACTCTCATCTCTTCTCCAGGCTGTGGAAATGCAGACTCGCTACATGGAGCTGTTCACTCTTTCTGGTGACTACTCTCAGTACCTGGGAGCAATGCAGAACAATATGGAGGAGCTCAAGGTAGTCCAATATGTCAAATGTATTCAAATTGTATTCAAACTAAAGTCACTTCAAACATGTCCAAAGCCCAAGTATAGTTAAAACTTGAATATTGTTGAAGCATGAAATGATATAGAAGAATACAAACTCCTTTATTTTATGGGGTTTGGGTTTTTTGCTGTTTCCCTCACACATCTTCATGTGTTATGTCTCACGTTAGATTCGTAATGCCAAAATTGACCTCTTGGAGGAACAACTTCGAGTGCTGAGGGGGGACATCCAAGGCCATACCACGAAGAACCGAGAGCTGGAGGATGCTCTTTCCCGCTACCAACTGGATCTCACCAATTCCCAGAAACAGCTGCTGTCGGTAGAGGAGGTGGAGAGAAACACCACCATGCAGTGCAATGCCACCCGGGAGAACTTGGACTCAACACAGAGCCAGCTGTCCAGCCTAAGGGCTGAGCTGGCGCGTCTGAAGCACGACAACGAAGAAGAGTCGAGGAAGCGGAGGCTGGCAGAGGAGCGCTACACCCAGCAACAGGAAGAATATGAGATTCAGCTGAGGAAGCGTAAGACGGAGCTGCAGGATGCCAACTGGGCCAAAATGGAGGCGGAGAAGAACATGGCAGATAAGGAGCGTGAGGTTGAGCAGCTGCTTCGGAGGCTGGCCGAGGAGTCGGCAAGGGTGAGAGAGCTACAGTTGGAGATGTCAAAGGTAAGGGGTATTTGCATTGCTGAGATTAACAGTTTTAAGCTCAGCTATGAATCCCAGATCCAAGCCGGTCACACAGACATCCAGCGCCTCTCAGCTCAGCGAGAGGATGACGCGACTGAGCAGAAGATGCAGTGTGATCGGGTGGAGGCGGAGAAGGAGGATCTCGAGGAGGAACTAAGGAGGCAGTGGCTGTCAATCAGCGAGGCTGAGGAGGGCAGGAGGAGGGCAGAGCGGGATGCTCTAAGTCAGCTCTCTGTTATCACTGAGATGGGATGCCAGAGGAGAGACCTGGAGGACCAGGTGGAGGCCCTGATAAGGCAGAGAGAGGTAGACGATGCCCAGCGCAGGGAGGAGCTGTTTGAACTCACAAAGAGCCTGGAAGAGAAGAGTGACCAGGTGGCATACATCACACATAGCCTGTCCGAGGAGACGCGTAGAAGAACAACCATAGAGGAAGGACAGTCTGTGATGGAGGAGACCCTGGCCCAGCTACACATGAAGCTGGCTAGCTCCTCCGTATCTATTGCAGGGTTGAAGGAGTGTGAAGAGGAACTTGGGATGATGCGCTTTGAGATAGAGAGACAGGTTAGTGAAAGGGGCAGAGTGGAACAGAATGTCAGCAGGTTACAGGGGCGCATCAAGGACCTTCAGTCTATAAGAGATGCGCTGGAGAACCAAGTAGAGGTGCTCAGGAAATCCAATCAAGAGGAAGTGAATCGAAGGAAGAAGGTAGAAACAGAGCAGGAACAGACTACACTCAGAATAAGGGAGTATAACTGCACCATCACCATGTTGCATGAATGCCAAGAAAAGGCCAACACTGCAGAGAAGAGAGTTGAGGAGGAGATACGAAGGTTGAAAGGTGAACTGGAAAACAGCTTGAGACAAAACAGCACCTCTTCAGACCATATGAATAAGCTAAGCGTTGAACTCCAGGCCCTTCAGCAAAACCTCCTTCAGGAGCAGGCATCTGTAAAGGAGGCCCGGCTTTGCAATGAAAACCTCTACACATCTTTAGAAGACAATAGTAAGGCATTGAACCAGAGCTCTGTTGAGCTTCAGAAGTGGGAAGAGCAGACAGAAAACCTGACCAAAGAGAGGCTGAGATTGGAGGGGGAGCTGCTAGTAGTACGCCATGAGAATGAAGAGCTCATAAGATCCAAACTGGCTAGTGATGAAGAGCTAGTCACTCAAATCGCCGTCTTGGAGCTCCAGCTGCAAAGTAGTAGCCGCAGCAGTCTAGACTACAAGAACCTTGTCGTGGAACATTCCTCAGAGAGGGAGAAACTGAAGCTGGAGATAGAGAAAACCCAAAAGCAGGCCTTTGAGGTACATCGAAACCGTAGTTCTGGACATTCCAGATAGTCTAGTCCAAATTTCTAGTTTGGAATGATCTGACTCTGTCATCTCTTCTTTTTCATGCATCAACACCTGCTGATGCCTGAGAGATGCACCCTGCTTTTTCATGAATTATTTGAACACAGCTACCATTGTGTGTTTAAATATGATGCATGTAAACCATTTGCATGTCATCTGTTTCCTCCTGGTTGCAATCCTAGCTCACCACATCAAGTGTGCACTTTTTATACTGTATACACTTTGATCAGCATGTCTTTTTACTTTGTTATTTTAGGTAATCAATCGATGTTTCTGATTCTTAAAAGTGATGTCTACTGGATTGATTTGACATCTCATCAGAACATTTTTGTTTTGTTGTTTTGTCAAATTGCTGAGAGTGGACCGTAGATGCTTGTAGTTGTAGTGTTCTATTTGTTTGTCTGTTGTTTTATTTTGTATGTCACACCAGTGTTTCCCATGCATTGATTTGTTTGTGCCGGGCTGCCACAATATCAACATTGACTGCCACATATTGATTTTCTGTCATGCATTCGCTGTTGCGCATTGTTGAGGGCCGGGCTATATCATTTTGGAGCTGGCCCGAGTTGGTGGAGTTCCCTGCACAAACGTGGCTGGCCATCATTGTAAAAACAATAATGACCACTGTCAGGAATGTCCTGACATCAAAACGTAAAAGTAAAATGTATAGCATCCTAGTGCTGCTGTGGTAGTGTATTCAAAAAACACACACATCTCAATAGCAGTGGTGAACTACTGGTATAAGTTTCAGTGTGTCTACGGGTGTCTACCTTAACAGGAGTAAGTACCCTGTAAAGTACCCTGCCCCTGGTCAGCTACCACCACACATAGAATCAAATGATGTGGGAAACACTGATTTCACTATCTTATGTTTTAGGATAGGATGTGATTGGTGATGTGCAAGTACGTTATGACAAATAAAATATTGATTTAAATAGTTGTTTTCACAGAATTTAAATCCTATGTGTCTGTAATACCATTTGAAATACTAGCACTGCGTATACTATACTAACATTGGAGAAATAATGTAACAATTTTTAGTTTTTTAAGTGTATTTCATTGTTAGCATAACTTAGCAATACATTTTGAAGTGCAAATTAGTGAATGTTGTATTTATTATAATTATTTGTATATATATTTTCAATTTACCCTTTTTAATGCTGTTTCTTCCATGTTTTTCCCTTTATTCCCTATTCGCAGACAACAGAGGAACTTGACCGCATAAAACTATCTGTGGAATCTGATAGGTACCTCAAACAACATCTACAAGAAGAGAATGATAGACTAAAGAATGAATTGAGGGTCTTGAAGGACAAACCTGACAGCAATGAGAGCCAAATGAGACAGTACAACTCGAAGAAAGAGGTGACCATTACCAAAAGAACAATAGATAGTGACCTAATGGCAGTTAGAGAGCCTCCAACCTTGGACCCCTTGTATCTTGTCTTTGATGGTGTTCGCAAGACAGTCACAGCAAAGCAGTTACATGAGTGTGGTGTCTTGGATAAACCAACGTTTAACAAACTGTTAAAAGGGAAAAAGAGTGTCCCAGATGTGTCTGTTGACAAAAAGGTGATTCTCAAAGGGACTGGACCCATTGCTGGGGTTGTGATTGCAAGTCCGAAAGATACATTATCCTTTTCTGGGCCTTTAAGCAAAATGTCCCTCAGTGAAGCCAAAAAAGAAAATCTTCTTCCTCTAGATTGTGCTGATCTTCTTTTGGATGCCCAAGCTGCCACAGGTCACATGATTGATCCCAGAACAAATCAGAAGTTGACAGTGGAGGAGGCATGTGACCAAGGATTGGTGGATGAAAATGATCTCCAGAGATTGCTTGCTGCTGAGGCAGCTGCTGTGGGCTACCATGATCCTGGCACAGGAAAACCGCTATCAGCATTCCAGGCAATGAAGAAAGGATTGATTGACAAAACCACAGCACTCCGCCTGCTTCAAGCACAGGAGTCTGTAGGTGGTATTTTAGATCCCATGCTAAGTGTATTCCTCCCAAAAGACACAGCCATGGAGCGTGATCTGATTAATGAGGATATGTACCGGGCTTTGAATCAGAGGCCAGAGCTCTACTTGGACCCAGATACAGAGCTGGGCACCAGCTATGTATCACTTAAAAGAAGATGCAAAACAGAGCCACACACAGGACTACTGCTTCTTCCAGTCCTTAAAAAGCTAGACCCGTCAAAATTGGTATTTGATGGTGTTCGCAAGCCAGTCACAGCAAAGCAGTTACATGATTGTGGTGTGTTGGATGAACCAATGTTTAACGATCTGTTGAAAGGGAAAATAAGTGTCCCAGATGTCTCTGTTGACAAAAAGGTGATTCTCAAAGGGACTGGACCCATTGCTGGGGTAATAATTGCAAGTGACAAAGGTACAGTGTCTCTTTCTGGGCCCTTAAGTAAAATGTCCCTAAGTGAAGCCAAAGAAAAGAAACTTCTTCCTCTGGATTGTGCCGAACTTCTTTTGGATGCCCAAGCTGCCACAGGGCACATGATTGATCCCATAATGAATCAGAAGTTGACAGTGGAAGAGGCATGTGACCAAGGATTGGTAGATAAAAAGGACCGCCAGAGATTGCTTGATGCTGAGGCAGCTGCTGTGGGCTACCATGATCCTGGCACAGGGAAACCATTATCTGCATTCCAGGCAATGAAGAAAGGATTGATTGACAAACACACAGCACTGCGTCTGCTTCAAGCACAGGAATCTGCAGGGGGTATTTTAGATCCCATGCTCAGTGTATTCCTCCCTAAAGACACGGCCATGGAGCGTGATCTGATTAATGAGGATATGCAGCAGGCTTTGAATCAGAGGCCAGAGCTCTACTTGGACCCAGAAACAGAGCTGGGTGTCAGCTATGCATCACTTAAAAGAAGATGCAAAATAGAGCCACAAACAGGACTACTGCTTCTTCCAGTCCCTAAAAAGCTAGACCCGTCAAAATTGGTATTTGATGGTGTTCGCAAGCCAGTCACAGCAAAGCAGTTACATGATTGTGGGGTTTTAGATAAACCAATGTTTGACCAACTGTTGAAAGGGGAAATAAGCGTCCCAGATGTCTCTGTTGACAAAAAGGTGATTCTCAAAGGGACTGGACCCATTGCTGGGGTAATAATTGCAAGTGAGAAAGGAACAGTGTCTCTTTCTGGGCCCTTAAGTAAAATGTCCCTAAGTAAAGCAAAAGAAAATAATCTTCTTCCTCTGGATTGTGCAAATCTTCTTTTGGATGCCCAAGCTGCCACAGGGCACATTATTGATCCCAGAATGAATCAGAAATGGACAGTGGAAGAGGCATGTGACCAAGGATTGGTGGATGAAAAGGACCGCCAGAGATTGCTTGATGCTGAGGCAGCTGCTGTGGGCTACCATGATCCTGGCACAGGGAAACCATTATCTGTATTCCAGGCAATGAAGAAAGGATTGATTGACAAAAATACAGCACTGCGTCTGCTTCAAGCACAGGAATCTACAGGGGGTATTTTAGATCCCATGCTAAGTGTATTCCTCCCAAAAGACACGGCCATGGAGCGTGATCTGATTAATGAGGATCTGCAGCATGCTTTAAATCAGAGACCCGAGCTCTACTTGGACCCAGAAACAGAGCTGGGTGTCAGCTATGCAGCACTTAAAAGAAGATGCAAAACAGAGCCACACACAGGACTACTGCTTCTCCCAGTCCCTAAAAAGCTAGACCCATCAAAACTGGTATTTGATGGTGTTCGTAAGCCAGTCACAGCAAAGCAGTTGCTTGATTGTGATGTGTTAGACAAGCACACATTGAAACAGCTAGTCACAGGAGAGAAAACTGTGCCAGAGGTATCTACGGACAAAATAGTCAGTCTTAAGGGGAATGGGCCCATAGCCGCTGTGATAGTTGGAAATCAAGGCAAAATGTCTTTTGCAGAAGCCAAAAAGCAAGGTCTTCTTCCACCAGATTGTGCTAATATGCTACTGGAGGCCCAGGCTGCCACAGGCCACATCATTGATGCTAGAACCAATCGAAATCTAACTGTAGAGGAAGCATGTGACAAAGGGGTGGTGGCAAAAGAAGATAGAGACAGATTGCTTGCAGCTGAAGCTGCTGCTATTGGCTACTATGACCGTAGCACAGCTAAGCTTCTATCAGTGTTCGAAGCCATGAAGAAGGGAATTGTAGACAAGCAAAAAACACTCACTCTGCTTCAGGCCCAAGAATCTGCAGGAGGCATTTTAGACCCTGTAAAGAGTGTTTTCCTCCCCAAAGATACAGCAATAAAACATAACCTTCTTGATGAAGAGCTGAAGAATGCTCTAAACCAGCAGCCTAAGTGTTACATTGACCCAGAAACTGAGATGAGTGTCCCTTATGAGTCTTTAAGGAGAAGGTGTAAGACCGAATCTCACTCAGGCCTGATATTGCTGCCTATTTCTGAAAAACAAGACCCAAGCAAACTCATTTTTGATGGTGTCCGCAAGCCAGTCACGGCACAGCAGCTGCTTGATTGTGGTGTTGTGGACAAGCCAACATTTAAAGAATTAGTAAAAGGAGATAAAACTGTACCACAAGTGTCTCTAATCAAGAGAGACAGTCTCAAAGGTACTGGATGCATAAGTGGGGTAATCGCTGGAAATCTAGGTAAAATGTCATTTGATGATGCCAAAAAACAAGGTCTCCTTCCACCAGAAAGTGCGAATCTGTTATTAGAGGCTCAAGCGGCTACAGGCCACATTATTGATCCCAGAACCAATCAGAGTCTGACTGTGGAGGAAGCATGTGACAAAGGGGTTGTGGCTAGGGAAGATAGAGACAGGTTGCTAGCAGCAGAAGCTGCTGCAATTGGCTACTATGATCGTAGCACGTCAAAGCCTCTGTCAGTATTTGAGGCTATGAAGAAGGGACTAGTGGACAAGAAAACTGCACTAACCCTGCTTCAGGCACAAGAATCAGCGGGAGGCATTCTAGACCCTGTAAGAAGTGTTTTTCTACCAAAAGAAAGGGCAATGGAACAAAGCCTGCTTGATGAAGACCTTATGCTTGCTCTAAACCAGCACCCTGAGTATTACATAGACCCAGACACTGAGAAAGGTGTTACCTATGAGTCTTTAAAGAGACGATGCAAGACTGAATCTCACACAGGCCTGATACTGCTGCCTATTTCTGGAAATCAAGACCCAAACAAACTAGTCTTTGATGGCGTCCGCAAGCCAGTCACAGCACAACAGCTGCTTGATTGTGAAGTAATAGACAAACCCACATTCAACCAGTTATTGACAAAGGAGAAAACAATTCCAGAGATATCTACAGACAAAAAGGTTAGTCTCAAGGGAACAGGGGCCATAGCTGCTGTGATAGCTGGAGATCAAGGCAAAATGTCCTTTGCAGAAGCCAAGAAACAAGGACTAATTCCAACAGAGAGTGCTAATAAGCTTTTAGAGGCCCAGGCTGCCACAGGCCACATCATTGATCCTGAAACAAATCGGAAGCTGACTGTAAAGGAAGCATGTGACAAAGGGGTGGTGGCTAAGGAAGATAAAGAACGGTTGTTAGCAGCAGAGTCTGCTGCGATTGGCTACACTGATCGGACCACAGGGAAGCCTCTATCGGTCTTTGAGGCCATGAAAAAGGGAGTTGTGGATAAGAAAACTGCACTAACTCTGCTTCAGGCTCAAGAATCTGCAGGAGGCATTCTAGACCCTGTGAAAAGTGTTTTCCTACCCAAAGATACGGCAATAAAACACAAACTTATTGATGAAGAGATGAAACACTCTCTAAACCAGCAGCCCAAGTGTTACATTGACCCAGCCACTGAGGAGGATGTTACCTATGAGTCTTTGAAGAGAAGGTGCAAGACCGAATATGACACAGGTCTGCTACTGCTGCCTATTTCTGAAAAGCAAGACCCAAACAAACTCATCTTTGATGGTGTCCGCAAGCAAGTCACAGCACAGCAGTTGCTTGATTGCGAAGTAATAGACAAGCCCACATTTAACCAGCTACTGTCGAGAGAGAAAACAATTCCAGAGGTATCTACAGTCAAAAAAGTTAGTCTTAAGGGTACTGGGGCCATAGCTGCTGTGATAGCTGGAGATCAAGGCAAAATGTCCTTTACAGAAGCCAAGAAACGAGGCCTTATTTCAACAGATAGTGCTAATAAGCTTTTAGAGGCCCAGGCTGCCATAGGCCACATCATTGATCCTGAAACCAGCCGGAAGCTGACTGTAGATGAAGCATGTGACAAAGGGGTGGTGGCTAAGGAAGATAAAGAATGGTTGATAGCAGCAGAGTCTGCGGCGATTGGCTACACTGATAGGGGCACAGGGAAGCCTCTATCGGTCTTTGAGGCCATGAAAAAGGGCGTTGTGGACAAGAAAACTGCGCTCACTCTGCTTCAGGCTCAAGAATCTGCAGGAGGCATTCTAGACCCTGTGAACAGTGTTTTCCTTCCCAAAGATAAAGCCATACAACGGCAACTCATAGATGAAGAGCTAAAACGCACTCTAAACCAGAACCCAGAGTGTTATATTGACCCAGACACTGGGAAGGATGTTACCTATGAGTCTTTGAAGAGAAGGTGCAAGACTGAATATGACACAGGTCTGCTACTGCTGCCTATTTCTGAAAAGCAAGACCCAAACAAACTCATCTTTGATGGTGTCCGCAAGCAAGTCACAGCACAGCAGCTGCTTGATTGTGAAGTAATAGACAAACCCACATTCAACCAGCTATTGACAAAGGAGAAAACAATTCCAGAGGTATCTACAGACAAAAAGGTTAGTCTGAAGGGTACTGGGGCCATCGCTGCTGTGATAGTTGGAGATCAAGGCAAAATGTCCTTTACAGAAGCCAAGAAACAAGGACTAATTCCAACAGATAGTGCTAATAAGCTTTTAGAGGCCCAGGCTGCCATAGGCCACATCATTGATCCTGAAACCAACCGGAAGCTGACCGTAAAGGAAGCATGTGACAAAGGGGTGGTGGCTAAGGAAGATAAAGAACGGTTGATAGCAGCAGAATATGCTGCGATTGGCTACACTGATCGGACCACAGGGAAGCCTCTATCGGTCTTTGAGGCCATGAAAAAGGGAGTTGTGGACAAGAAAACTGCACTAACTCTGCTTCAGGCTCAAGAATCTGCAGGAGGCATTCTAGACCCTGTGAAAAGTGTTTTCCTACCCAAAGATACGGCAATAAAACACAAACTTATTGATGAAGAGATGAAATGCTCTCTAAACCAGCAGCCCAAGTGTTACATCGACCCAGCCACTGAGGAGGATGTTACCTATGAGTCTTTGAAGAAAAGGTGTAAGACCGAATATGATACAGGTCTGCTACTGCTGCCTATTTCTGAAAAGCAAGACCCAAACAAACTCATCTTTGATGGTGTCCGCAAGCAAGTCACAGCACAGCAGTTGCTTGATTGCGAAGTAATAGACAAGTCCACATTTAACCAGCTACTGACGAGAGAGAAAACAATTCCAGAGGTATCTAAAGTCAAGAAAGTTAGTCTTAAGGGTACTGGGGCCATAGCTGCTGTGATAGCTGGAGATAAAGGCAAAATGTCCTTTGCAGAAGCCAAAAAACAAGGCCTTATTCCAACAGAGAGTGCTAATAAGCTTTTAGAGGCCCAGGCTGCCACAGGCCACATCATTGATCCTGAAACAAATCGGAAGCTGACTGTAGATGAAGCATGTGACAAAGGGGTGGTGGCTAAGGAAGATAAAGAACGGTTGTTAACAGCAGAGTCTGCTGCGATTGGCTACACTGATCGGACCACAGGGAAGCCTCTATCAGTCTTTGAAGCCACCAAGAAGGGAATTGTGGACAAGAAGACTGCACTAACTCTGCTTCAGGCTCAAGAATCTGCAGGAGGCATTCTAGACCCCATAAACAGTGTTTTCCTTCCCAAAGATACGGCCATAAAATGCAAACTTATAGATGAAGAGCTAAAACGCACTCTAAACCAGAACCCAGAGTGTTACATTGACCCAGAGACTGAGAAGGATGTTACCTATGAGTCTTTGAAGAGAAGGTGCAAGACTGAATATGACACAGGTCTGCTACTGCTGCCTATTTCTGAAAAGCAAGACCCAAACAAACTCATCTTTGATGGTGTCCGCAAGCCAGTCACAGCACAGCAGCTGCTTGATTGTGAAGTAATAGACAAACCCACATTCAACAAGTTATTGACAAAGGAGAAAACAATTCCAGAGATATCTACAGACAAAAAGGTTAGTCTGAAGGGTACTGGGGCCATCGCTGCTGTGATAGTTGGCGATAAAGGCAAAATGTCCTTTACAGAAGCCAAGAAACAAGGACTAATTCCAACAGATAGTGCTAATAAGCTTTTAGAGGCCCAGGCTGCCATAGGCCACATCATTGATCCTGAAACCAACCGGAAGCTGACTGTAGAGGAAGCATGTGACAAAGGGGTGGTGGCTAAGGAAGATAAAGAACGGTTGTTAGCAGCAGAGTCTGCTGCGATTGGCTACACTGATCGGACCACAGGGAAGCCTCTCTCAGTCTTTGAAGCCATGAAAAAGGGAATTGTGGACAAGAAAACTGCACTAACTCTGCTTCAGGCTCAAGAATCTGCAGGAGGCATTCTAGACCCCGTGAAAAGTGTTTTCCTACCAAAAGATATGGCAATAAAACACAAACTTATTGATGAAGAGATGAAGCGCTCTCTAAACCAGCAGCCCAAGTATTACATCGACCCAGCCACTGAGGAGGATGTTACCTATGAGTCTTTGAAGAAAAGGTGCAAGACCGAATATGACACAGGTCTGCTACTGCTGCCTATTTCTGAAAAGCAAGACCCAAACAAACTCATCTTTGATGGTGTCCGCAAGCCAGTCACAGCACAGCAGCTGCTTGATTGTGAAGTAATAGACAAACCCACATTCAACCAGTTATTGACAAAGGAGAAAACAATTCCGGAGGTATCTACAGACAAAAAGGTTAGTCTGAAGGGTACTGGGGCCATTGCTGCTGTGATAGCTGGAGATAAAGGCAAAATGTCCTTTGCAGAAGCCAAGAAACAAGGAATAATTCCGAAGGATAGTGCTAATAAGCTTTTAGAGGCCCAGGCTGCCATAGGCCACATCATTGATCCTGAAACAAATCGGAAGCTGACTGTAAAGGAAGCATGTGACAAAGGGGTGGTGGCTAAGGAAGATAAAGAACGGTTGTTAGCAGCAGAGTCTGCTGCGATTGGCTACACTGATCGGACCACAGGGAAGCCTCTCTCAGTCTTTGAAGCCATGAAAAAGGGAATTGTGGACAAGAAAACTGCACTAACTCTGCTTCAGGCTCAAGAATCTGCTGGAGGCATTCTAGACCCTGTGAAAAGTGTTTTCCTACCCAAAGATACGGCAATAAAACACAAACTTATTGATGAAGAGATGAAGCGCTCTCTAGACCAGCAGCCAAAGTGTTACATTGACCCAGCCACTGAGGAGGATGTTACCTATGAGTCTTTGAAGAAAATGTGCAAGACTGAATATGATACAGGTCTGCTACTGCTGCCTATTTCTGAAAAGCAAGACCCAAACAAACTCATCTTTGATGGTGTCCGCAAGCCAGTCACAGCACAGCAGTTGCTTGATTACGAAGTAATAGACAAGCCCACATTTACCCAGCTACTGACGAGAGAGAAAACAATTCAAGAGGTATCTATACTCAAAAAAGTTAGTCTTAAGGGTACTGGGGCCATAGCTGCTGTGATAGCTGGAGATAAAGGAAAAATGTCCTTTGCAGAAGCCAAAAAACAAGGACTAATTCCAACAGATAGTGCTAATAAGCTTCTAGAGGCCCAGGCTGCCATAGGCCACATCATTGATCCTGAAACCAACCAGAAGCTGACTGTAAAGGAAGCATGTGACAAAGGGGTGGTGGCTAAGGAAGATAAAGAACGGTTGTTAGCAGCAGAGTCTGCTGCGATTGGCTACACTGATCGGACCACAGGGAAGCCTCTATCGGTCTTTGAGGCCATGAAAAAGGGAGTTGTGGACAAGAAAACTGCACTAACTCTGCTTCAGGCTCAAGAATCTGCTGGAGGCATTCTAGACCCTGTGAAAAGTGTTTTCCTACCCAAAGATACGGCAATAAAACACAAACTTATTGATGAAGAGATGAAGCGCTCTCTAGACCAGCAGCCCAAGTGTTACATTGATCCAGCCACTGAGGAGGATGTTACCTATGAGTCTTTGAAGAAAATGTGCAAGACTGAATATGATACAGGTCTGCTACTGCTGCCTATTTCTGAAAAGCAAGACCCAAACAAACTCATCTTTGATGGTGTCCGCAAGCCAGTCACAGCACAGCAGTTGCTTGATTGCGAAGTAATAGACAAGTCCACATTTACCCAGCTACTGACGAGAGAGAAAACAATTCAAGAGGTATCTATACTCAAAAAAGTTAGTCTTAAGGGTACTGGGGCCATAGCTGCTGTGATAGCTGGAGATAAAGGAAAAATGTCCTTTGCAGAAGCCAAAAAACAAGGACTAATTCCAACAGATAGTGCTAATAAGCTTCTAGAGGCCCAGGCTGCCATAGGCCACATCATTGATCCTGAAACCAACCAGAAGCTGACTGTAAAGGAAGCATGTGACAAAGGGGTGGTGGCTAAGGAAGATAAAGAACGGTTGTTAGCAGCAGAGTCTGCTGCGATTGGCTACACTGATCGGACCACAGGGAAGCCTCTCTCGGTCTTTGAGGCCATGAAAATGGGAGTTGTGGACAAGAAAACTGCACTAACTCTGCTTCAGGCTCAAGAATCTGCAGGAGGCATTCTAGACCCTGTGAAAAGTGTTTTCCTACCCAAAGATACAGCAATAAAACACAAACTTATTGATGAAGAGATGAAACGCTCTCTAAACCAGCAGCCAGAGTGCTACATGGACCCAGACACTGAGAAGGATGTTACCTATGAGTCTTTGAAGAAAAGGTGTAAGACCGAATATGACACAGGTCTGCTACTGCTGCCTATTTCTGAAAAGCAAGACCTAAACAAACTCATCTTTGATGGTGTCCGCAAGCAAGTCACAGCACAGCAGTTGCTTGATTGTGAAGTATTAGACAAGCCCACATTAAACCAGCTATTGACAAAAAATAAAACTATTCCAGAGGTATCTACAATGAAAACAAATAGTCTTAAAGGTACTGGGGCCATAGCTGCTGTGATAGCTGGAGATCAAGGCAAAATGTCCTTTGCAGAAGCCAAGAAACAAGGACTCATTTCGAAGGATAGTGCTAATAAGCTTTTAGAGGCCCAGGCTGCCACAGGCCACATCATTGATCCTGAAACAAATCGGAAGCTGACTGTAAAGGAAGCATGTGACAAAGGGGTGGTGGCTAAGGAAGATAAAGAACGGTTGTTAGCAGCAGAGTCTGCTGCGATTGGCTACACTGATCGGACCACAGGGAAGCCTCTCTCAGTCTTTGAAGCCATGAAAAAGGGAATTGTGGACAAGAAAACTGCACTAGTTCTGCTTCAGGCTCAAGAATCGGCAGGAGGCATTCTAGACCCTGTGAAGAGTGTTTTCCTCCCCAAAGATACTGCAATAAAACACAACATTATGGATGAGGAGATGAAACGCTCTCTAAACCAGCAGCCCAAGTGTTACATTGACCCAGCCACTGAGGAGGATGTTACCTATGAGTCTTTGAAGAGAAGGTGCAAGACCGAATATGACACAGGTCTGCTACTGCTGCCTATTTCTGAAAAGCAAGACCCAAACAAACTCATCTTTGATGGTGTCCGCAAGCCAGTCACAGCACAGCAGTTGCTTGATTACGAAGTAATAGACAAGCCCACATTTACCCAGCTACTGACGAGAGAGAAAACAATTCAAGAGGTATCTATACTCAAAAAAGTTAGTCTTAAGGGTACTGGGGCCATAGCTGCTGTGATAGCTGGAGATAAAGGAAAAATGTCCTTTGCAGAAGCCAAAAAACAAGGACTAATTCCAACAGATAGTGCTAATAAGCTTCTAGAGGCCCAGGCTGCCATAGGCCACATCATTGATCCTGAAACCAACCAGAAGCTGACTGTAAAGGAAGCATGTGACAAAGGGGTGGTGGCTAAGGAAGATAAAGAACGGTTGTTAGCAGCAGAGTCTGCTGCGATTGGCTACACTGATCGGACCACAGGGAAGCCTCTATCGGTCTTTGAGGCCATGAAAAAGGGAGTTGTGGACAAGAAAACTGCACTAACTCTGCTTCAGGCTCAAGAATCTGCAGGAGGGATTCTAGACCCTGTGAAAAGTGTTTTCCTACCCAAAGATACAGCAATAAAACACAAACTTATTGATGAAGAGATGAAACGCTCTCTAAACCAGCAGCCAGAGTGCTACATGGACCCAGACACTGAGAAGGATGTTACCTATGAGTCTTTGAAGAAAAGGTGTAAGACCGAATATGACACAGGTCTGCTACTGCTGCCTATTTCTGAAAAGCAAGACCCAAACAAACTCATCTTTGATGGTGTCCGTAAGCAAGTCACAGCACAACAGTTGCTTGATTGCGAAGTATTAGACAAGCCCACATTAAACCAGCTATTAACGAAAAAGAAAACTATTCCAGAGGTATCTACAATGAAAATAGGTAGTCTTAAGGGTACTGGGGCCATAGCTGCTGTGATAGCTGGAGATCAAGGCAAAATGTCCTTTGCAGAAGCCAAGAAACAAGGACTCATTTCGAAGGATAGTGCTAATAAGCTTTTAGAGGCCCAGGCTGCCACAGGCCACATCATTGATCCTGAAACAAATCGTAAGCTGACTGTAAAGGAAGCATGTGACAAAGGGGTGGTGGCTAAGGAAGATAAAGAACGGTTGTTAGCAGCAGAGTCTGCTGCGATTGGCTACACTGATCGGACCACAGGGAAGCCTCTCTCAGTCTTTGAAGCCATGAAAAAGGGAATTGTGGACAAGAAAACTGCACTAACTCTGCTTCAGGCTCAAGAATCTGCAGGAGGCATCCTAGACCCTGTGAAGAGTGTTTTCCTCCCCAAAGATACTGCAATAAAACACAACATTATGGATGAAGAGATTAAACGCTCTCTTAACCAGCAGCCCAAGTGTTACATTGACCCAGCCACTGAGGAGGATGTTACCTATGAGTCTTTGAAGAGAAGGTGCAAGACCGATTGTGACACAGGTCTGCTACTGCTGCCTATTTCTGAAAAGCAAGACCCAAACAAACTCATCTTTGATGGTGTCCGTAAGCAAGTCACAGCACAACAGTTGCTTGATTGCGAAGTATTAGACAAGCCCACATTAAACCAGCTATTAACGAAAAAGAAAACTATTCCAGAGGTATCTACAATGAAAATAGGTAGTCTTAAGGGTACTGGGGCCATAGCCGCTGTGATAGCTGGAGATCAAGGCAAAATGTCCTTTGCAGAAGCCAAGAAACAAGGACTCATTTCGAAGGATAGTGCTAATAAGCTTTTAGAGGCCCAGGCTGCCACAGGCCACATCATTGATCCTGAAACAAATCGTAAGCTGACTGTAAATGAAGCATGTGACAAAGGGGTGGTGGCTAAGGAAGATAAAGAACGGTTGTTAGCAGCAGAGTCTGCTGCGATTGGCTACACTGATCGGACCACAGGGAAGCCTCTCTCAGTCTTTGAAGCCATGAAAAAGGGAATTGTGGACAAGAAAACTGCACTAACTCTGCTTCAGGCTCAAGAATCTGCAGGAGGCATCCTAGACCCTGTGAAGAGTGTTTTCCTCCCCAAAGATACTGCAATAAAACACAACATTATGGATGAAGAGATTAAACGCTCTCTTAACCAGCAGCCCAAGTGTTACATTGACCCAGCCACTGAGGAGGATATTACCTATGAGTCTTTGAAGAGAAGGTGCAAGACCGATTGTGACACAGGTCTGCTACTGCTGCCTATTTCTGAAAAGCAAGACCCAAACAAACTCATCTTTGATGGTGTCCGTAAGCAAGTCACAGCACAACAGTTGCTTGATTGCGAAGTATTAGACAAGCCCACATTAAACCAGCTATTAACGAAAAAGAAAACTATTCCAGAGGTATCTACAATGAAAATAGGTAGTCTTAAGGGTACTGGGGCCATAGCTGCTGTGATAGCTGGAGATCAAGGCAAAATGTCCTTTGCAGAAGCCAAGAAACAAGGACTAATTTCGAAGGATAGTGCTAATAAGCTTTTAGAGGCCCAGGCTGCCACAGGCCACATCATTGATCCTGAAACAAATCGTAAGCTGACTGTAAAGGAAGCATGTGACAAAGGGGTGGTGGCTAAGGAAGATAAAGAACGGTTGTTAGCAGCAGAGTCTGCTGCGATTGGCTACACTGATCGGACCACAGGGAAGCCTCTCTCAGTCTTTGAAGCCATGAAAAAGGGAATTGTGGACAAGAAAACTGCACTAACTCTGCTTCAGGCTCAAGAATCTGCAGGAGGCATCCTAGACCCTGTGAAGAGTGTTTTCCTCCCCAAAGATACTGCAATAAAACACAACATTATGGATGAAGAGATTAAACGCTCTCTTAACCAGCAGCCCAAGTGTTACATTGACCCAGCCACTGAGGAGGATGTTACCTATGAGTCTTTGAAGAGAAGGTGCAAGACCGATTGTGACACAGGTCTGCTACTGCTGCCTATTTCTGAAAAGCAAGACCCAAACAAACTCATCTTTGATGGTGTCCGTAAGCAAGTCACAGCACAACAGTTGCTTGATTGCGAAGTATTAGACAAGCCCACATTAAACCAGCTATTAACGAAAAAGAAAACTATTCCAGAGGTATCTACAATGAAAATAGGTAGTCTTAAGGGTACTGGGGCCATAGCCGCTGTGATAGCTGGAGATCAAGGCAAAATGTCCTTTGCAGAAGCCAAGAAACAAGGACTCATTTCGAAGGATAGTGCTAATAAGCTTTTAGAGGCCCAGGCTGCCACAGGCCACATCATTGATCCTGAAACAAATCGTAAGCTGACTGTAAATGAAGCATGTGACAAAGGGGTGGTGGCTAAGGAAGATAAAGAACGGTTGTTAGCAGCAGAGTCTGCTGCGATTGGCTACACTGATCGGACCACAGGGAAGCCTCTCTCAGTCTTTGAAGCCATGAAAAAGGGAATTGTGGACAAGAAAACTGCACTAACTCTGCTTCAGGCTCAAGAATCTGCAGGAGGCATCCTAGACCCTGTGAAGAGTGTTTTCCTCCCCAAAGATACTGCAATAAAACACAACATTATGGATGAAGAGATTAAACGCTCTCTTAACCAGCAGCCCAAGTGTTACATTGACCCAGCCACTGAGGAGGATGTTACCTATGAGTCTTTGAAGAGAAGGTGCAAGACCGATTGTGACACAGGTCTGCTACTGCTGCCTATTTCTGAAAAGCAAGACCCAAACAAACTCATCTTTGATGGTGTCCGTAAGCAAGTCACAGCACAACAGTTGCTTGATTGCGAAGTATTAGACAAGCCCACATTAAACCAGCTATTAACGAAAAAGAAAACTATTCCAGAGGTATCTACAATGAAAATAGGTAGTCTTAAGGGTACTGGGGCCATAGCCGCTGTGATAGCTGGAGATCAAGGCAAAATGTCCTTTGCAGAAGCCAAGAAACAAGGACTCATTTCGAAGGATAGTGCTAATAAGCTTTTAGAGGCGCAGGCTGCCACAGGCCACATCATTGATCCTGAAACAAATCGTAAGCTGACTGTAAAGGAAGCATGTGACAAAGGGGTGGTGGCTAAGGAAGATAAAGAACGGTTGTTAGCAGCAGAGTCTGCTGCGATTGGCTACACTGATCGGACCACAGGGAAGCCTCTCTCAGTCTTTGAAGCCATGAAAAAGGGAATTGTGGACAAGAAAACTGCACTAACTCTGCTTCAGGCTCAAGAATCTGCAGGAGGTATCCTAGACCCTGTGAAGAGTGTTTTCCTCCCCAAAGATACTGCAATAAAACACAACATTATGGATGAAGAGATTAAACGCTCTCTAAACCAGCAGCCCAAGTGTTACATTGACCCAGCCACTGAGGAGGATGTTACCTATGAGTCTTTGAAGAGAAGGTGCAAGACCGATTATGACACAGGTCTGCTACTGCTGCCTATTTCTGAAAAGCAAGACCCAAACAAACTCATCTTTGATGGTGTCCGTAAGCAAGTCACAGCACAGCAGTTGCTTGATTGCGAAGTATTAGACAAGCCCACATTAAACCAGCTATTGACAAAAAAGAAAACTATTCCAGAGGTATCTACAATGAAAATAAGTAGTCTTAAGGGTACTGGGGCCATAGCTGCTGTGATAGCTGGAGATCAAGGCAAAATGTCCTTTGCAGAAGCCAAGAAAAGGGAATTCCTTCCACCTGACATTGCTAATATTCTCCTTGAGGCCCAGGCTGCCACAGGCTATATTATTGATCCTAAAACCAATCAAAGACTAACAGTAGAAGAAGCATGTAACAAAGGGGTGGTGCCTCGGGAGGATAGAGACATGTTGTTGGCAGCAGAATTTGCTGCGATTGGCTATACTGATCGGAGCACAGGAAAGCCTCTATCAGTCTTTGAAGCCATGAAAAAGGGAATTGTGGACAAGAAAACTGCACTAACTCTGCTTCAGGCCCAAGAATCTGCAGGAGGCATTCTAGACCCTGTGAACAGTGTTTTCCTCTCCAAAGATACAGCAATCAAACGCAAACTTCTTGATGAACAGCTCAATCACGATCTTAAACAGCACCCTGAGTGTTACAAGGACCCGGACACTGAGAAGGGTGTTACATATGAGTTTCTGAAAAAACAATGCAAGACTGAATCTCACACAGGCATGCTATTGCTGCCTATTTCGCAAAAGCATAAAGCAAACAAAATCATCTTTGATGGTGTCCGCAAGTCAGTCACAGCACAGCAGTTGCTGGATTGTGATGTATTAGACAAGCCCACATTCAACAAACTTTTGACAAAGGAGAAAACAGTTCCACAGGTATCTAAAGACAAAAAGGTTAGTCTTAAGGGGGCCGTAGCTGCTGTGATAGCTGCTGTGATAGTTGAAGGTCAAGGAAAAATGTCCTTTGCAGAAGCCAAGAAAAGGAATTTCCTTCCACCTGACATTGCTAATATTCTCCTTGACGCCCAGGCTGCCACAGGCTATATTATTGATCCTAAAACCAATCAAAGACTAACAGTAGAAGAAGCATGTAACAAAGGGGTGGTGCCTCGGGAAGATAGAGCCAGGTTGTTGGCAGCAGAATTAGCTGCGATTGGCTATACTGATCAGAGCACAGGAAAGCCTCTATCAGTCTTTGAAGCCATGAAAAAGGGAATTGTGGACAAGAAAACTGCACTAACTCTGCTTCAGGCCCAAGAATCTGCAGGAGGCATTCTAGACCCTGTGAACAGTGTTTTTCTCCCCAAAGATACAGCAATCAAACGCAACCTTCTTGATGAAGAGCTCAATCGTGCCCTTAACCAGCAACCTGAGTGTTACATTGACCCAGACACTGAGAAAGGTGTTACTTATGAGTGTTTGAAGAGACGCTGCAAAACAGAATCTGACACAGGTCTATTACTGCTGCCTCTTTCTGAAAAGCAAGACCAAACAAAGCCCACATTCATACAGTCAGTGACAGGGGAGGAAACTGTTACTGTGGTGTCTTCAACCAAAACAGTTAATCTTCAGGGTACTGGGGCCAAAGCTACTATGATAGCTGGAAATCAAGGCAAAATATCCACGTCAGAAGCCAAGGCACAAGATAGTGCTAATATTCAACAAAAGGCCCACGGGGCTGCAGGCCACACAAGTGTGACTGTGACGAGTGCACATGACAAAGGGGTGGTTCCCCGGGAGCGGAGCACGGCTAAGCAGCAGTACAACCTTCTTGATGAACACACCACGAAGAGTGTTACAGTGCACAGCAGCCCAATACTGCTGTCTATTACTGAACAGCAAGACTCAATTAAACGATCCTTTGATGATGTCAGTCACAGTCACATGACAGCCACAGCACAGCGATTGGTTGATTCCAGTGTATTAGACAAGTCCTCATTCAAACAGCAAGGGACTGGGGGGGGAACTGTAACAGTGGTGTCTTCAACCAAAACAGTTAATCTTAAGGGTACTGGGGCCATAGCTACTGTGATAGCTGGAAATCAAGGCAAAATGTCCTTTTCAGAAGCCAAGGATCAAGGTCCTCTACAGGCCGCTACAGGGCACGTCATTGATATTAAAACCAATCAGAGTGTGACTGTAAAGAGTGCACACAACAAAGGGGTGGTGGCACGGGAGGATAGAGATCGGAGCACGGCTAAGCAGCAGTTCAACACTGACACTGAGAAGGGTGTTACCAGTTATATGTCTTCTAAAAGACAGTCCGAAACGGAATCTCACACATTGCACAGCAGCCAAATACGGGGGCAGGACTCAACCAAACTCCTCTTTGATGGCATTCGTAAGACTGTCACAGCCCGGCAGTTACTGGATTGTGGTGTTCTAGACAAGAAAACATTTAACCTGCTTGTGGAAGGAAAGAAATCAGTTTTGGATGTCTCTGTGGACATGAAATTATATCTGAAGGGGACAGGATCTATTGGAGGAATAGCTGCTGGACCTCTTGGAAAAATGTCTTTCACAGAAGCTCGGAATGAGAAAATCATATCTTCAGACTGTGCTTCATTTTTACTGGACGCTCAGGCTGCCACAGGCCATATTATTGACCCCAGAACGGATCAAAAACTAACTGTAGAGGAGGCTTGTGCTAAAGGAGTCATAGACCCTAATGATAGAGTGAGGCTGTTAGCAATTGAGGCAGCTACTATTGGTTATCGTGACCCAAATACAGCTAAGCTTCTGACAGCAAGCCAGGCCATGAGAAAGGGATTAATTGACAAAGACACAGCTCTGCGAATTCTACAGGCTCAGGAGTCTGTTGGAGGCATTCTAGACCCCTTCTTGGGTGTTTTCCTGCCCAAAGACATAGCTATGGATCGGAATCTTATAGATAAAGAATTGTATTGTGCACTTAACTCATCCCCAGAGTGCTTCCTTGACCCAGACACACAACAAGGAACCAGCTATGTGTCACTGAAGAAAAAATGTAAAGCAAATCCCATTACAGGCTTGTTGCTCCTCCCTGCGCCAGAGAAACCATTGATGGTCCAAGGACTTAGAGGTAAAGTTTCCGTTACAGACCTGGTCGATGCTAACCTTCTAAAACAATCAGATGTTGAAAGTCTAAGGGCGGGTAATGTGACCATCCAGGAAATTGAGCAGTGTCTGCAATTGTATTTAAGGGGCTCAACCTGTATTGCAGGGGTCCTTGATGAGACAAGCAATAAGGTTATGCCTATATATAAGGCCATGAAAGAAGGACTGTTATCTCCTGACACTACACTGGAGCTCCTGGAGGCACAAGCTGCATCGGGCTTTGTGGTGGACCCTATTCAAAACATTCACCTTACTGTCGGGGATGCATTCAAGAGAGGACTGGTAGGGCCAGAGTTTAAGGACAAGCTATTATCAGCCGAGAGGGCTGTGACTGGTTATAAATTGCCAGGCTCTGACAAAGTGATATCCATCTTTGAGGCTATGAAAAGAGGTATATTGGAAAGAGGCCATGGTATACGCTTACTTGAGGCTCAGATTGCCAGTGGGGGCATAATTGATCCTATACACAGCCATCGTATCGGCGTGAATGTAGCCTACAAGAGAGGCTACTTGAATGCAGAGATGAACCAGATTCTAACTGATGAAGGGGATGACACTAAATGCTTTTGTGATCCTAACACCAATGATAAACTAACTTACATGGAGCTCAAGCAACGCTGCATAACTGATGACAACACAGGGCTTGTCTTGTTGCCTATCTTGGACACAAAAGGCACATCGTCCACTCAGAAAACCCTGAGAAAGAGAAGGGTCATTGTTGTTGATCCAGAAACTAACAAAGAGATGACAGTGCGGGAAGCATTTGACAAAGGTCTTATAGACTATACAACCTATATTGAGTTGTCCAGTCAGGAGGGTGAGTGGGAGGAGATCACCATCACTGAATCAGATGGGTCGTCCCGGGTAATGATTATTGACAGAAACACTGGAAAACAGTATGACATCTGTGAGCTACTTAAACAGGGTCTTATCGATCAATCAATCTATGAGCAGTACATATCCCACAGCATAACTCTTACTGAGTTTGCAGACATAATCACCGAAAAGGAGAAAAAAGTATCATCATCCATGGCAACATCATCATCATCATCATCATCACTTCTAAATGAAGGAAACTCAGGTTCAGCCTCATCGGTACAATATTCATCATTTTCAACAAGACCTCTTTCCTCCACATTTACAACGAGCACAACAAGAACAGTCACAGGATCCAGTAGCACTGTCACCAGAGACATCTCAACATCGGCAGACTCCCTGATGAACCAATCCAATGTTTCTATCACTGTAACCCCCCCTTTTGAACCGATGGTTGAACAAGAACCTGTAGGAGCGATCTTCGATACAGAAACCCTAGAGAAGATACCAATTTTGGAGGCTCGAAATCGTGGCATTGTGGATTCTATCACTGCCCAAAGAATGCTTGAGGCCCAGGCATGTACTGGAGGTATTATTGACCCCAGTAATGGCCAAAGGCATGACATCCAGGAAGCCTGTCGTTTGGGTCTGATAGATGACGAAATGGCCCCCATGCTCAAGTCAGCCCAAAAAGCCTATGTTGGCTTTGACAATGTGAAAATTAGGAGGAAGTTGTCTGCTGCGGAGGCTATGAGAGAAAATTGGCTGCCATATGAGGCAGGACAGAGGTTTATGGAATACCAGTTTGTGACAGGGGGGCTTTATGACCCAGAACTGGGCTGTAGGAGATCTTTAGAAGATGCAGTAAACATGTCTTGGGTAGATAGAAGAACAGCCCTAAAGCTGCAAGACACAAAGCGCCATTCAAAGAACCTAACATGCCCCAAGACTAAACTGAAGATCTCATACAAGGCGGCACTGGATAATTGCTTATTGGAGGAGACGACTGGTGTGCGGATGCTGCAGGCATCTTCCTTATCTTCTCGAGGTATCAGCAGCCCCTATAATCTCTCTGCCCCGGGATCAACCACAGGCTCTAGGAGTGGCTCACGACTGGGGTCCCGTAGGAGCAGTATAGACCTAGGCTCTCCCAGCTCCTCAGGATCCAAAGAATATAGCAGCACCAGCTACAGCACGACCTCTTACTCTTCCAACACTACTCAATAGTGCGGGAGGGAATGGGGAGTAAGCATTCCTATGTACTTGTTACAAATGGCCGATAAAAATCTTGTATCTTGTATCTTGTATCTAGGGTTAGGGTTCACATTTAATACCAGTCTGCTTCTGTACAAATTATTAAAATGTCTTAAGCTGGCTTCATTAATACATTCATGATACATGATGCATGCATACACACAATGTTCTCTTTAGCTGCAGTACTACTTTAGTTTTACGGAAGTAAATGCTTTATACATATATAGTGCATCTTAAACTGGGTTTTTGCATATTCATATTTTTTTTCAGAGGTATTTCTTACAACCTTCATATTTTTCTTTCCATATTTGGGATTCGGTATTAACATGGATAACGTATTTTTGTGAAAATCTGAAATACCAGATTTATTTCTTAAAGGAAGTCTTGCTCTTTCTGATATAGTGTTCTAAGTGTTTCTCTATTGCAAACTCTTTTAGTGAATTGCTTCTAATTTTGTAACAACTTTTCTATTACAAAATAAAGACCCTTCTCTTTGAATATTGGCTTGATTATTATTAATTTAGTATTCATTAGTTGGCCTAATGGTTGCTATATATTTGTAATAATACATACAATATATGCATTTAATTTGATTAGTCTCTGTCAGAGCTACAGTATATTGATTTTAAGTGGTTAATGACATCTAAATCTGGAGGATTGAATCTTCTTTTCTGGTCACATACATGTACACACAGTGAAATGTGTTTCTCTGCCAACAGACTGAGCTACTGCCGCCCCCATAAGGATTAAATATGCTTTAAGTACTATGTATTTATTAATTTACTGATCATATTATAAAGCCTTTTATATAATTAATTGCAAAGTAAATTAACATGATCATAGACATACATAGATACATTTATGTGAGACTGCATTGTTGAAAGTGACAGTAACCACATTTATTTAAGGCTATCCATGTCTATACAATCTCTATTAATGTATTCAACAACACATAGTAAACCTCAAAAGAAAATACAGATGGATCAATCATCTTGGATATAATACTAATAAATAAATAAAAACACCAGCCCTATTCGTTATTATATTGTACTCAACAGCGCCACCACCAGGGTTGTGGTGGCGCCGAACTCTACTAGCAAAGCTCGGGAGATAGATCACCATGGTTGTATTTAAGTTTTGTCACGCCTGGGTGTAGGCGGGACCCAGAAGCAGAGGGACAGAAGTCAGATGGAACAGTTGCTTTAATGAAGCATGAGCAAAGGCAGAGGTACAGACAGGGCAAGGCAAAAACAAGGTTGTTTTCCAGGCGACGGTCAAAACGCGGTGGATCAAAAAACAGAACACAAGACGTGATACTTAATACTTGACGTGAGGCTTTCCGAGGATCAGTGTGTGATAATCCAGCAAACAGTAAACAAACAAGACATGGATTAAATACAGCTTGGTAAATGACAGGTGTGATTGAAAACAGGTGAGTCCAGTAACACGCGGCCGACGGGGAAAACACGGAGTGCCATTCGGAACGGAGCCGCGACATCGCGGATCCAGGAAGCCAGTCGAAAACCCGGACCAGGAGCTGGAAGAGCTGGGCCGGAACGTGACAAGTTTACACACCCCACTGGGATGTGTAATACCATTACATAGGGTGACCAGACGTCTTTTTCCTGGACATGTCCTCTTTTTAGGACCTTAAAATATTCTCATTAGGAGCCGAGTCCCCCTAAAGGTCGTATCCTAGAATTGTCCCTGCCATAGAGCGCAGTATGTTGGTGTCACTAGGTGGGCTCCCCTGTTGAACACAGTGACAAACCATGACACTATTGTGGGCAAGCGCCCGTTGGCAGAGTGAGGACAACAGTGGTTGCGGGTGCAAACAAATGCGTTTTACATGTTCCCAGGCCAGGGTTAACTGGACACAACTCATCTCAATACATGTTTTCCGAGGCCAGGGTTAACTGGAAATCACTCATCTCAATACATGTTCCCAGCCCAGGGTTAAATGTCAAGTCAAGTTTATTGTCACTTCACAGTTTACACAAGTATAAAGCAGTGGTGTGAAAATATTATGTGCAATACCCGACGACAGACAGCAGTTATAAAAATAAGATAAAAATAGATAAAAATAGAATAAAGTAAAATAATTTTAATAAAAATGCAATTGATAAAATGCAAAATATCGGCACAGAAAAGAGCTATATGTATATATAAATCAATGTAATAACATATACATTGTTATATGCTATACACCCTTGTTCAGCAGCCTGATGTGACTGTGGAAGCTATCTCTGAGTCTATTTGTGCGGCACTTGATACTGCGGTATCGCCTGCCTGACGGTAACAGTGAGTACAGTTCGTGGCTGGGGTGGGCAGTGTCTTTTATGATGCGTTTGGCCTTGGCCACGCACCGCTGGTTGTATATATCCAGGAGGGAGGGGAGCTCACCTCCAACGATATACTGGGCCGTCCGCACCACCCTTTGAAGCGCAGTTCCCGTACCAGGCAAGAACACTCGATGGTGCCGGTATAGAATGTTCTCAGGATGCGGGGGCCCATGCTGAATTTCCTCAGACGCCTGAGGAAATACAGGCGTTGTTGGGCCATTTTCACCACGTGTGTGGTGTGCGTGGACCATGTGAGTTCCTCGGAGATGTGCACGCCGAGGAACTTGAAGCTGCTGACCCTGAACTGGACACCACTCATCTCAATACATGTTCCGAGGCCAGGGTTAACTGGACACCACTCATCTCAATACATGTTCCGAGGCCAGGGTTAACTGGACACCACTCATCTCAATACATGTTCCGAGGCCAGGGTTAACTGGACACCACTCATCTCAATACATGTTCCGAGGCCAGGGTTAACTGGACACCACTCAACTACTAGGAGTGCTGCCACTATTATAACATGGTCATCCATATTACATTATCATAATTTGCTGGACTTTCTGGACTTATTACAGTTTCTGCACTGTACTGCACTGTATTGTATTGTATACTAATGTACATGATTACTGGCTTTACCACTGGCACTTTAGAACGCTTTGAAATGCTTTTTGCACAATTCTACACATGTACATATCATCCTTCAGTCATTTTTATGTTCATTTGTATTGTGTATAGTATTTTTTATTTGTGTTTAACAAATTCATACTGCGGAAGGGAATAGGGAGTAAGCATTCCATTGTACTTGTGGCAAAATCCAAATCTTGAATCTTGAAAAGAGGAAGAACATTTCCAAGTTGGCCCCTGCACTTGTATTTGTATTTGAAATTATTCCGCCACCCCTGTTGGTGTGTAGGGGCTAGGGATACGTTAAGAAGGTCAACAACTCAAATATCAAGAACACAATGATATGACTGTAAAAGCTCTTCTTTGTCAGTCTGCATCGCAAATATAACAGTATCATCATCAACATCATCATCAAGGAAACATGTGTCAGGCATACGCTGAGACACACACACACACACACACACACACACACACACACCACACACACACACACACACACACACACACACACACACACACACACACTCCCGTCCAGTTGGTGGCGGTAATGCGCCATTAAGCTGGTCTGGAGGCTGGACATTAACGCCAGGAACAAGAAGAACAAGCAGTATTTTTATTATGTTCAGTGTTTTTGTGTTTTTTGAGACGTGGTCTCATATTTCGGTTTGACAACTTGAAAATCGTCGGACTCCGTGTTCCAGTGGTTTCCATGTGTGACATCATGTTCACATGTGTTACCCCGTGTTACGCTGTCATCTTGTCTAAATGAGCTCCTCCTGGATGTTCCAAAAGGAACCGTTCGTTCTCAATCACATCTGTCTACGAACAACCACAACACAATAAGGACCTATATTGATATAACACACCACGGTTAAAAGGTAGGCCACATTGTATACACGATGGATGTATGATATTCGGATTATAATCGGTGCAATGTGATTCCGATTGCTTTTATGAAACACCGCAGCCCCTGACTTTGACACATTAGATTGTATTAGATTAGATTAGATTAGATTAAAATGTATTGTCATTGCACAGCACAAGTACAGTACAGCGAATTGGAATTTGGCATCTAACCAGAGTGCACATGTTACAGTAAAGTGCATGGTAATATATAATGTACAGTTGTTGAATAATATGTCAAATATGTAAACAGTCTACAAAAAACCCCGACTAAAAACAGGTATACAATTACTTTTAGAGTAGGTATGAGATATGTGCAAAAGTATAGGTATATATACATACAAGGTAAGTATACCTTTGACACATGACTGCTGTCAAACGACAGTCCTGGGTCTAGATTCAGATTTTCAGTGTACAATGTACAGGGAAATGTGAAACAACTGTACATTATATATTACCATGCACTTTACTGCAACATTTGCACTCTAGTTAGATGGTTCAATTCATTTCTATGTACTGAACTTGTTGTGCTGTATACTGACAATGCATTTGAATCTAGTCTAATCTAAGTCTGTGCCATGTACTCTGATCAAAACGAAACATTTTGGTGTTTTCATTGTCATTCGTTATCCAGATATGGCTGATGACCCCCAGAGGAATTTTCGCTCTGCGTATTACGAAAAGGTGGGCTTTCGGGGAGTGGAGGAAAAGAAGTCTTTGGAGATTCTGCTGAAAGACAACCCTTTAGGTACACGTCAAATGTTTTGCCACACACATTATGGATACGTTATGGCCTCATGCAGGCTTTTACCATAGTAACATAGATGCTACCAGTGTGTTACCTTCTAATAACCCTTTCTTAATAATTATATATATATATATAATATAATATAATATTTATTATATATATATATATATATACATATGTATGTGTATACTTACCTGTGTGTGTATATATATATATATATATATATATATATATATATATATATATATATATATATATATATATATATACAGTGGAGGAAATAATTATTTGATCCCTTGCCGATTTTCTAAGTTTGCTCACTTACAAAGAAATGAACGGTCTATACTTTTAATGGTAGGTTTATTTTAACAGTGAAAGACAGAATATCAAAAAACAAATCCAGAAATTGACATCATATAATAGTTATAAATTGATTTGCATTTGATTGAGTGAAATAAGTATTTGATCCCCTTGCAAAACATGACTTAGTACTTGGTGGAGAAACCCTTGTTGGCCAGCACAGAGGTCAGATGTTTCTTGTAGTTGGTCACCAGGTTTGCGCACATCTCAGGAGGGATTTTGGTTCACTCCTCTTTGCAGATCCTCTCCAAATCCGTAAGGTTTTGAGGCTGATGCTTGGCAACACAAAGCTTCAGCTCCCTCCACAGATTTTCTATGGGATTAAGGTCCTGAGATTGGCTAGGCCACTCCATCACCTTAATGTGCTTCTTCTTTAGCCACTCCTTTGTTACCTTGGCCGTATGTTTTGTGTCATTGTCGTGCTGGAAGACCCATCCACGACCCATTTTCAGTGTCCTGGCTGAGGGAAGGAGGTTATCGGCCATCCTCCCCTCGATGAGGTGAAGTCGTCCTGTCCCCTTAGCAGAGAAACATCCCCAAAGCATAATGTTTCCACCTCCATGCTTGACAGTGGGGATGGTGTTCTTGGGGTTATAGTCAGCATTTCTCTTCCTCCAAACACGGCGTGTAGAGTTGATGCCAAAGATCTCAATTTTGGTCTAATCTGACCACATCACCTTCTCCCAAGCCTCCTCTGAATCATTCAGATGTTCATTGGCAAACAGACGGGCCTGTACATGTGCCTTCTTGAGCAGGGGGACCTTGCGGGCGCTGCAGGATTTTAATCCATTACGGCGTAGTGTGTTACCAATAGTTTTCTTGGTGACTGTGGTCCCAGCTGACTTGAGAACAAGTTCCTCCCATGTAGTTCTTGGCTGATCCCTCACCGTTCTCATGATCCTCGATACCCCACGAGGCGAGATTGCGTGGAGCCCCAGACCGAGGGCGATTGATGGTCATTTTGTGTTTCTTCCATTTTCGAATAATCACCAACAGTTGTCTCCTTCTCACCAAGCTGCTTGCTGATGGTCTTGTAGCCCATTCCAGCCTTGTGCAGGTCTACAATCTTGTCCCTGATGTCCTTAGACAGCTCTTTGGTCTTGCCCATGGTGGCGAGGTTGGAATCTTATTGATTGATTCTGTGGACAGGTGTCTTTTATACAGGTAATGAGTTGATATTAGGAGTACTTTCTTAAAGCGAGAGGACTTATCTAACTGGTCTGTCGGAGCCAGAATTCTTGTTGGTTGCAAGGGGATCAAATACTTATTTCACTCAATTAAATGCAAATCAATTGAACTTTTATATGATGTAAATTTCTGGATTTTCTTTTTGATATTTTGTTTCTCACTGTTAAAATAAACCTACCATTAAAATGATAGACTGTTCATTTCTTTGTAAGTGGACAAACTTACAAAATCGAAGGGATCAAATAATTATTTCCTTCACTGTATATATATGTATGTACCTATAATTCTGCACATCTCATACCTACTCTATAAGTTATTTTATACCGTTTTAAACCTAGTTGACTGTTTTTTTTACATCCTATTTAACCACTGTACATTATTGGAATCAAATCTAATATATATATATATGTGTATATATATAATAATAGTATACTTTATATGTTTTGACAGATGTGGAGAAGCTGAGTACTTTCAGCCAGAGGTTTCCCCTCCCATCCATGTACAGGATCCATGTGTGGAAAGTGTTACTGGGTAACACACACACACACAGACACACACACACACACGCACACGCACACTCACTTGTCTTGTCACAGAGACTCATGGGCACTAGCGCAAAGCACATACTGTACATCTTCAAAAACGCACAAGTGGCGCAATGTTATGGCATCCTCTCGGCTAACCGATCCGAGCCCATTGTGTGTCTCTGTCCGTAGGAATCCTGCCACCGCACAGTGACTCGCATGTCCTGGTGGGGGGCTACAGGCGGGAGCAGTATGAAACTATTCTCGAGTCCCTAAAGGTGATGAGGTTCATCAGTTCGTCCACTCCCACCACAGAGGTCTACCTGCGTATGTTCCAGCTAGAGAGCCAAGTTCTGCCGCGGCGGTCGGAGATTCCTCCAATGGTAGGGGAATACAGTGTTAAAAGTTAAGGCACCGTTATGATTAAGATACAACACATACGTAACATACGTGTACAGTGTATTTAAAGAGCAATTTGCTGCTTGTCATCCCTATGTCGATTTATTTTTATTTTATTTTATTTTTTATTCAAATTGTTTATCATTTTTGTAGACTTAGAATTACTGCTGGGATCTCTTATCCTTTGTGGCCCCTTGGATGTATAATAGGATGAGCAAAACAGGAGTATAAGGCTATGGCTATGACCACATATGCAGAAGTCTAATAAACACAACATCTTATTTCTGCCAATTCTGGTTCATATGTTTGCAGGTTTATTGTTAAATTAACCATCAACAACATTGCCATATTTTCATGTAATGTGTCAATAGGCCACATTATTATAATAATAATGTTGACAAATTCTTCCCTGACAAGTCATGATATTTGCACGTATCCGTTTTAGGAGGAGGAAGACGCAGACTTCCTGTCTATAAGCCGAGCCATGGAGGAGATTGTAGTCGATCCTATGGATTGCTATTGGCTCATCAAGTGTTTTTTCAATCAGTTCAACACCAAATTCGGAGATTCGTTACCCCATCTTGTAAGTACTAAATACAGCTTTACGTAAGACTGCCAGGTGCTCTATGGGATATATTTCGCAGGGACAGTGGTGTCTTACAGGGACCTTAGCTGTCTCGCTAGCATCAGCGCCTCTCATACGTGTTTACCGCTGTACAGCCCAAGAGTCTGGAGCACTACCTGAGCCAGGAGGATCCCCGGCTCCTGAACCATCTGAAAAGCACAGGGGCCTTGGTCCAGCTGCCCTACGGCCCCTGGTTCAACCGCTGCTTTGCCGGCACCTTGCCGGAGTCCAGCCTGCAAAGGTTAGCCTGCCTTTCACTGGTAAAGTACCAGCCCTTACCCATATGGTGACTGTATATTGGGCCCGGGCAATAATTCACTTTTGCCGTTTATTGTCTTCGAATGGTATTTTATCATCATGAAATGAACATATTGACTTATAGATATATCCAGTTTATAGTCTTAATGAATTCAAATGGTCATGAGATTTTAAAGTCGCGTACTTAAATGTGTTGACCCTCACAATGTTTAGAATAATATTTTGAGGTAAACATAAACATATTTTTGCGATATTGTGCAACATTTCTCATCATTTAATTGTGAAAATCCATTTTTCCATATCAGCCAGCCTGTATATTACCCTACTGTATATGATGTGTTGACATTGCCTTTTTGTTTTGTGTTTTTTGTTTTATATCCAAGGGTATGGGACAAAGTGATCAGCGGCTCCTGTAAGATCCTGGTGTTCGTGGGTCTTGAGATCCTGCTGAGCTACAAGATCATTCTCATGGGCCTGAACCGGTCCGAGGGGGTGGTGAAGTTTCTGTGCAACGTGAGTTTACTGTCTGGAGCACTGCCACGCAAACACATACAGTAAATGCATTAACTTTGCCTTGACCTGACTTGCAAGTACACACGCACGCACGCACGCACGCACGACCCACACCTTTTATATATATATATTGTTTTTTTAATGCAGATACCGCAAGAGAACACGGATGCCATCGTGACCAAAGCCATAGACCTGTGGCACAAGTACTGTGGCACGCCGATGCATTCTGCGTAAAAGGTGTAGGACCTGTCAGAGCTGCCCAGAGGACTGTAAAATACACCGCTACACGGGGACCCACCGTCCGCTGGAGAAGGAGAAGAGAAAGCGGGAAAGCTCAGGCTGCAGGAGACGAGCTTTGGACAAAACGCCATTCATTGACGGCAGTGCATCAAAAAACCCTGTGGGGGGAGGAAACGCCTTAACAAAAGAGCAGACGTGGAATTCAGTGTAAGGGGTTTTTTTCCTTCCGTTTTTTTTTATGTTTCATTCTTTAAGAAAAACCGCATACATGATAAAGAAGACTCACAATAAATTAACAATCACATGCAGTTTTTTCCCCCACTATACAAAAATGATAATTTTTTTTTTGTTTGTTTTAAAGATCACTTTGTTTTTCTTTATGTACATATCGTATAATTCTGACAATTATAACATTTGTCGAAAACACCTCAAAAGTACAAGGGGTACAGTAAGATCACTGGCCCCTTCTACACCCGTTCGTACACCACGGTGAGAGCAGGTTGTCGTCGCCTGTTGAGCTGTAGGTGGACTGTCTGTAAACAACGTTGGAATAAAAGGTGGCAGGTTTTTTGTTTTTGTTTGTATCCATTAGTGCCAAATGGGTTGCGTTTGCCATCGCTCAGAAACCACCAGGCAGAAATATGGTACCGTATATCCGAAACTATGCAAATACCAAGAGCTAATGCCAAGAGGACGGTCACTCAAACATGTGACACACATGAAAGCAACCGTGCAAGTTCTGCTCTTTGGACGCCGTGCACCGTTCGTTCCTCTCTATTGTGTTGATATATCATCTCCAAAACAACTACTGTCTTTTACAACGTGTTTAAAAAAACAAAAAAAAGGTAACGGATGAGTACTCAGTATTGGCAAGACTCATGATCAGCATCAAACAGCCACACAGAATGGCCATTGGTGCATTCCTATGTAGTACTATCAAATAATTCTCCTACTGTGCAGAAAAATTGACATAAAAATTCAAAAACAAATCCTGTTTGCGCTCGTCATTCAAGGCGTCACCAGATAACACTACTAGAACTACTATCAAATGAGAAAAAAGTCATTTGGCAAATTGTTTAATCCCTGTAAACAATACTGTAGGCACAGTGACACAGTGGATTGCAGAGCTCCCGAACCCTGGGATGGGATGCCCTCACGATCACTCAAGATCACGCCCGACACGCCACAGCCTTCTGTGGAGCTTTGGTTTCAAACTGGTGGCAGCGAAGCCGTCTGAACTATCCCCAATGTTTGAGCTCTTGAATGCAGCCCACAGATAGGCAGAAAGACAAAATGTAAAATTATTGCTAATTGATATTTGTGGAAAAAAAAATTGCTAAAAATAAAAATTGAAAGAAATACCTGTAGTGGTGTTGTCTGGGGGACGGGAGGGGGGAGGGTGGTACAGCTGCCTTAAGATCTATATAATTGTGATATTTCATATGTGGTATGGGAGTCACAGATACAAGTAGTTTGAGAAGAAGTACAATTAGAATGTGCCAAAGGCAAATTAGTGCCCATCTAAGAGCTTTGAGTCTCGGAACTGGGAAGCAGAAAGGTTGGAAGGAAAAGAAAATAATCTCGGCATTGGGAACTCTCCTCCCCTCTCCTCCCACGCACCAAATTGGCACAAATACTCTTTTCTCAATTTCTGAAGTCCAGCTTAGCAAGAAAGTAACACCCCACCTCTTCATCACGATCATATAGACAATTGACTAGAATGAGAATCAGTTGTGTGTGTGGGAGGGAAGGTCTTTTCTTTTCTTCTTTCTAACGGTGTGTGGGCTGCCGTAGTAAAAAGAGAGCAATTCCTCTCCAGGGGGGTCCCAGCAGTCGACCCCAGAAAGGGAGGCGGTATCCCAGGGGCAGCAGTCCAGCCACTGTCTGTGGCGTATGTAACGATGGGAGCAGGATTCAGTTATTCAGCCATGGGTGTTGGAGTTGGAGTTTATGGCCGATGAAACCTGCAGGAAAAGGTTGGAGGATACATTTTACATTTACATTTACACTTAAAGCAAACCTCTGTTGTAGCAGAACTTTCGCTTCTTAGTTTTAGAAACAATAAGAATAGAATAGAATAGAAAACTACCACTCTGGGAAAGAGGTTTTTTTCTTTAGCTAGAAGTAGCAGACAGAGAACTAAACTATACATTTCAGTTTCAAATAATAACGGTAACTCCAATAATAACACTTTGTGAGACCCAAACGGAATCTTATTTAACTGAAAAAAAGTAAAACCAATACCTACCGAGTAAAGTGACGGCTGGACTCATGCACCTCCATCTCTGTGCTTTTGAATTCATTCAGTTCTTTCCGTATGGCAGCCTGCCGTCAAATCACAAACAAACAATGAAATATGAATTTCTGCCTCAACGCAACGTGTACTAAATCTAAATCTTAATCTGGAAGATTGAATCCTCTTTATTGGTCACATACATGTAACACACGCACACAGTGAAATGTGTTTCTCTGCAATTAACCCATCCTAGTGTTAGGAGCAGCGCCCAGGGAGCAGTGTAGGGGGGGGGGGGGGGGGGGGGGTGTCTGGTGCCTTGCTCAAGGGCACCAGCTCGGCAGTGCCCAGGTGTTTCGGGGACTTGAACCGGGCGACCTGCCGGTTCCCAATTCCCAAGTCCCAAACAGACCGTCCTGCCGCGTCACTGCACACATGCGGTATAAACGTTCCCGGGCCGCTGACCTTGTCCACTGCGGTCAGCCGTGTCCATGGCTTGTCCGCCCGCCTGTCGTAGTCCTGAGCCTCCGCCACTTCCACGTAGTCGCTAAAGCGGATCAGAATCTTGGCCTCCCGCAGCTCCAACACAGTGGGCCTCTGGCTGAGCTGAAAGGGGGGGGGGTGGAGGTTGGAGAGGACCAGGTGAGTCGTTAGATGGAGAAAGGGCGATATGCCGGCTCTGAGCCAAGGACATGCGGCACGTGTGGTCGGCTGGTAAATCGAACACCAAACAGATTGCGGCCGAACAAAAGCTACCTTGAAAGTATTAGAAGAATAGGGCTGTGTGATTTTCCCGAGCGATCCGAGCCCTTCCAGATATTTTAATAACTACCGTATTTTTTAATTTTGTCATTCGGTATCAGCACACTGGCACACAGTTACAGCTAGTGACTTTTGGCTCAAATTGTGTATTTTAGTATGTGTGTGTGTGTTTATGTGACACGAGAGTCCATCTGATCATATTTCTGTCGGACACACGGTGTCATCCGAGGACAGGTGCCTGACAAAAGTGTCTCCGTGGCAACTGTTGGTCGAGGTTTTTGACGGATCAAGTCAGACCACCCCCAATGCCTTATGTGTACAGCGCGTGTACCTGCATCAACAAAGACTGGCCCTTTAATCTCCTCGAAAATTTTACCTTTCGGGTCAAGTGTCTCTTGATTTCCCTCTTCTCCTCTTCATCCATTTCGTTGCGAGCTAGACAGAGAGAGAGGGAGACGACAGAGAGAGAAGACGGAGAAAGAGAAGACCGAGAGAGAGGGAGAGGAGACAGAGGGAGAGGAGAGAGAGGGCGAGAAGAGAAATAGGGAGAAAGTTAATCTAGTAGACCAGTGTAAGTCCTAGTTGTTTTTCTCTGTCTCTCCGTCAGACGTACGTTTGAGGATGTTCCTCTGTTCCAACTCCTCGGCCGACGGTCGTTGACTCAACCGTCTGAAAGAGCACATTTTAGTCTTATTTTAGAAACTCAAAAGCGCTGTACAATCTGAATAAAAGCAACAATACAGTAGACGTTTCACCGAAAAAGACAATATCCGTACACTGTTGAATCCTGAGAATTTGTACTCTGGGTGGGGGTTTTATTCCCGCCATAACTTCTCTGGGTAATTAGCCAAAAATGGGTTTCGTTAGGACCAGCGTGTTCCCATGGACGGTGCCGGATATACCTGGTGAGCTTGGTGCCTATCTGCTGCCGTGACTCCAGTCTCTCCTGGTCCGACAGCATGGGCAGAATGTTCTTCTCCGTCAGATCCCTCAGCGACGGCCGGTTGCTCAGCTTGATGGCCAGCGAGTCCTTCCTCAGTACCTTCATGGCCAGCGAGCCTAACACACAAACGGGGGAAAACCAGGGGCCCGGACGAATAGTCGTTACTTTCCAGCCGCTGCCGGTTTAGCCCAAACTAAATGTGCTGAGCTCAGTACCGAACGGCCCTAACATAATCAATAATTCACCACTCTTGTTATGAGCTGCAGGGCTGATTGCTTCCCCGAGGCTTGGGAATTTGCTCACTCACATACACACACACACACACACACACACACAGAACGCAAGGCTGACACAAAGGGGCCTTTTCATTGATATCATCGTACTCATTACAGCCCTGAATACACGGTGAAGAGCTAAGCTGTCTAGAGTGCTTATATCTAGGACACATCCCACACACACACACACACACACACACACACACACACACACACACACACACACACACACACACACACACACACACACACACACACACACACACACACACACACACACACACACACACACACACACACACACACACACCATGACACTCACTTGAAAACAATGCCTCGTCTTCCTCTTCATCGTCTTCTTCTTCTTCGTGGTCGTCGTCTTCCTCCTCCTCCTCCTCGTCTTCGTCGTACTCCTCCTCCTCCTCGTCCTCCTCCTCCTCCTGGTCTTTGTAGCCCCCCTGCCGGTTCCGGTAGTCCGCGTGGTTGGGGAGGTTCTCCTTGTTGTCCTCGCACTGGATCATCACGGTGGGAACGCCGTGCATCATGGAACTTTGGGGATAGGCACAGAGATTGGGAAGGGGGTGGGGGTCAAAGGTTAAAGGAAGAACGGAAAACAAAATTCACAAAAAGGTGCCAGTGTCCCGAGAACTCACCGAGACCTCCGGCATGAGAGGCGACGTTCTAACGTGAGAAGCTATAACCCATAGGGCCCTCATCTATAACCATAGGGCCCTCATCTATAACCCATAGGGCCCTCATCTATAACCATAGGGCCCTCATCTATAACCCATAGGGCCCTCTAGCTTCATCGCTAGAACGCCTATTTTAGGCGTCCGGGAGTGAGGTTTACTAACACTGCACAGCACCCCCTGCTGGCGTCCGTTACACACACCCCTCCTAAACGTCACTCTCATCCGGGTCACAGCAACAAACGAGGTTTACAACTGCATGACCGTGACACCAAATCATTAGGGGTTAGGGAAGCAGTGTTTTTCTAGTGCGTTTCTAGTGCTGTCGGCAGCGCCCTTGGCAAAACTCCCAACTCCAAATGTTAAAAATGGTGTCAAACCTTCCAATTTACAACCGGCCTTCCAAAAAACGAACTCCACCCTGACTGTTTTTATGGGAGAGGAATCTCAAGATTCAACATTTCAAGATTTGTATTGGCCATTTGCAACAAGTACAATAGAATGCTTACTCTCCATTCCCTCCCGCAGTGTGAATTTCTAGAACACAATACTATAAGAATACTATACGCAAAAAAATAATAACTGAACATAAAAAGAACAATAAAGTGATGGATGGATGATATGTACTTATGTTATAATGTGCATTTAAAAGCATTTTAAAGTGCCAGTAGGGCAGCAGCGTCATGAATACAGTGCAGTACAGTGCAGTAACGAGTAATGAGTAATGAAAAATGAGTCCAGAAAGTATAATGTTAATGACAATGTTATGATAGTGGCAGCACTCCTAGCAGTTCAATCCACCATGTGCTTTCCTCATACAGGAACACCTTCAGCAACAGACTGTTAGCACCAAGTTGCACTACAGAACGCCACAGGAAGTCCTTTCTCCCTGTGGCTATAAGACTTTACAATGGATCCACCTCAGGTCGTAAGATGGACAGAGGAGGCACAGTGACCTGAGGTCCTCTCTCTCTCTCTCTCTCTCTCTCTTTATTTGTTTTACTTGTTGAACATTGCACTTTATCTGTAATACACCTCATCCCATCTTATTATTTGATTTTGATTTTGAAACTTTTGAAATGTCTGTTCCTCTCTACGTATGTATTGTGACTGTTGCACAACAATTTCCCTTGGGATAAATAAAGTCTATCTATCTATCTAAAAAAGTAAGTAAAGTAAAACGAAGTAAACAAAATAAACTGCCGGAGCGCTTTGAGACTGCGTCTGCAGGTATAGCAAATGTGCAAAAAGGGTTGACCCGGTGGTGGTTTACCTCTCGTACCGCTGCATTGTCATGGCCAGGGTCTTGTTGAGCTCCTCGATGATGCGGCTGGTGGGGTGCAGGGCCGTGGGCAGGGTGCCATAATGCAAGGGGTGGCCGCCCAGCGGCACGTGGCACTTCTGGAAGACGACCGGCGAGGACTCGGGCACGCAGATCATCAGCTTCTTGAGAGGTAGAGGAGGCGACAGCCTGGACGTCATGCACGGGAGCCTCACGGGGGCGCCGCCATCTGCACACCCAGAGAGAGAGTGTGGGGGGGGGGGGGGGGGAGAGAGAGGGGGGAGAGAGGGGGCGGGGAGAGAGAGAGAGAGAGAGGGGGGGGGGGGAGAGAGAGGGGCAGGGATAGAGAGCAAGAGGGGCAGGGATAGAGAGCAAGAGAGGGGGATAGAGAGAGAGAGGGGGGGGAGAGAGAGGGGGGGGAGAGAGAGAGTGGGGAAGAGAGAGAGAGCAAGAGAGAGAGGGAGAGAGAGAGTGGGGAGAGAGAGAGAGAGAGAGAGGGGCAGGGATAGAGAGCAAGAGAGGGGGATAGAGCAAGAGAGGGGGATAGAGAGAGAGAGGGGGCAGGGAGAGAGAGAGAGCAAGAGAGAGGGGGCGGGGAGAGAGAGAGAGAGCAAGAGAGAGAGGGGGAGGAGAGAGAGAGAGAGGGGGGGAGAGAGAGCAAGAGAGAGAGGGAGAGAGAGAGAGAGAGTGGGGAGAGAGAGGGGGGAGGAGAGAGAGAGAGGGGCAGGGATAGAGAGTAAGAGAGGGGGGGAGAGAGAGGGGGGAGGAGAGCGAGAGAGGGGGAGGGATAGAGAGCGAGAGAGAAAGGGGGGAGGAGCGAGAGAGAAAGGGGGGAGAGAGAGAGAGGGGCAGGGATAGAGAGTAAGAGAGGGGGGGAGAGAGAGAGATAGGGGGAGGGATAGAGAGCAAGAGAGGGGGGGGGAGAGAGAGAGAGAGAGAAGGATAAGGGGTGTGTAGGGACGATTGTAATGTAGGGAACGATTGTAATGTAATGAACCATAATGCACAGGTGTGTGCACATACAGTATTTTCCTTCATCTTTTAGCCTCACTGCTTTCTATCTACTAGTTTCTTGTTTGCATTGTTCTGCACTGCAGTGCACTGTATTGATACAGTGATTGTACATGATGCTGCTGCACTACTGGCACTTTAAATGTTTGTTTGCACAATTCTACACATATCATCCTTCATTTTTTCTTGTGTATAGTATTTTTTTATAGTTTTATAGTTTTTTATAGTTAAGTATAGTATAGTATAGTATAGTATAGTTTTATAGTTTTTTTATAGTCTAAGAAACGTATACTGTGGGAGGGAATGGGGAGTAAGCATTCCATTGTGCTTGTTGCGAATGGCAAAATGCTTAGGAAGTCTCGGATATTTCCCCACCATCAGGGACCGAAGCGCCGCCTGATCTTCCGTGGGGGGTGAATGGGACAACCTTCACGACCTTCGACGCTTCGACCCCGGCTCACCTGCTATGTGGTTGGGCAGCCTGTTAAAGGGTTTGGGTGGCAGGGCCGGGGGCTGTTTGTGGAGCTTGGAGGGCGCCGGTTTGGAGGGCGCCGGTTTGGGGGGCGCAGGTTTGGAGGGCGCGGGCTCCCTGGTGTCGTGGCTGGGCGCGAACGCCACGGCCTTCTTGGCGGAGGCCGAGGCGTACTGGCCGGGCCTCTGGCCGCTGCCCTCGCGTTGGGCGGAGCTCTCCTCCACGAGCGTCCGCAGCTCACCTGCGCCTGAACGAGGAAAATAATAATTAATTTAAAACAATTAAAATAATAATAATAAATGATTAATAATAATATTAATAATAATAATAATAATAATCGATTTTGATAGCTACGGCTCATCACAGCCGTAGCTCTGTGCAATGGTAAACCTCACTCCCCGACACTTAAATAGACGTTCTAGCGATGAAGCTAGAGGCCCATGGGGTTTTTAGCTCGTCACGTTCTCACAACGTCGCCTCTCATGCTGGAGGTGGTCAGTTCGACTGTTAAACGAAGCCTACCTGTGGCCGAGGCCCCGCCCCCCATCTGCTCGGCCCCGCCCCCCTCCGACGGAGCCGCGGGGAGCAGCGAGGAGCGGCCGTTTTCCAGCTTCACCTCCTCACCTCGCGCCGCTGCTGCGCCTAAACCGTCTTACCCAGGAAGGTAGAGAAGAAGAAGGAGGAGGAGGAGGAGGAGGAGGAGGAGGAGGAGGAGGAGAAGAAGAAGAAGAAGAAGAAGAAGAAGATGACATGGTGTAGGAATGGAATTTAAAGAAAAAATGAACAAACCAGAGGAGCATAAAAAGGGAGAATAAAAAAGGGAGGGAATCAACAAGACAGACAACCTGTCAAAAAGGCGCGAGGTGTAAAAAAACAACAACAGAAATAACGATGGCTGCTCCACCATGATGGTCGCCAAGATGCTAAATTGGCGATTCTCACCCCTCTCGTACACCTCCTTCAGCACACCCTTCTTGATGAGCTCCTCTCTGCTCTGGCGCGTCGACAACCTTCTCTCCAACACTGGAGGAGGGAGGGGTGTTGGGGGAGGAGGGGTGTTGGGGGAGGAGGGGTGTTGGGGTGGGACGGGACGGGACAGTCAACAGAAAGGCAATGAGCTGTATACGAATACACACAAAACATGGCGGCAGCTCTTGTCTACATGCATGTCACGGATATGCCCATGAGACTCTCTTGTCCCTTGGTCACACCAGAGGTCAGGTTAAGGCCAGCTGCTTCAGGTTGAGAGGCTGAGATGGTGAGGACAGGTTCTGCGAGACTTTTGGACTACGGTGGACTATACTACAACGCATTCTGATAAACGATTGCCACAATATTACAACCGTTTAACATAAACATTGAACTTTTTAACAGCACCATGGCTGGCATTATAAATAATCTCGTCGTTCGACGCGGTTGACCTTAGCAAAAAATGAGAAAGTGTGACAAGCGTTGAATCTCCTAAAATGAGCTCCGGCTGAAGGCCCTTGTGTGTCTTGTTATTGTGTAATGGGCCCCTTGTGATCCGGTTGAGAGGTGACCTCAGACACAAGCGGCACCCAAGCTGTGAGCTGCTTGTGTGCCGCTGCTGATGCTGCTGCTGCTGCTATGACAACAAAGTGTTTTCACTTTGACAGAATCTCCAGACAGGTAAAGTAACTGAAGCACTGAAAGGTGATGAAAGATTTCTGCTTCCTCCTCGAACACAAAACAACACAAAACAACACGTTATGCATCAATCTGTATGCTTGTACAGTAATTATTGACATGGCCTTGAAACTAGACTTGACACTATCTCTTAATTATGTAATTATAATTATTAGGACGATGATGAAGGATGAAGCCGCTAAAGCCTGTGCCTGAGCTTGATTCCCTGAAGGAAGATTAACTGTAGTTAAAAAATGATTATGTCATTTGGAACGTATCCATCCGTCCGTACAATGCTTCCTTCTCTTTCAAACAGTTCCTGTGCTCAGGAGATTAGAACCCGGCTCCCGAAAGCAATAACACACACACACACATGACCTGTAGATTTCACACAAAGGGAAAAAGGTTGTTTTTTTAACCTTTGTGCCCATATAAACCACCCAGGCAGGTCGGAGGCTAATCCCCTCCCAGCCATTCCCTGCTCAACAATAGGGCCGTCCAGTGGGAACCTAGCCCGGCCTGGCCAGATCTGTTTGGTTTATATGAACAGAGCCAGGACAGGAGCAGCTGACCTGGGGGAGGCCCCGCTCCTACCACTACCACCACCCCTGCTGATCCTTCCTTGCATAACATCATAAACCCTGGGTCTCTATAGGTCTGTGGTTGCCCTGCACCTCCTCTCCTCTCCTCTCCTCTCCTCTCCTCTCCTCTCCTCTCCTCTCCTCTCCTCAACCTTTATTATCTCCCATTCATCAACTCAGCCTCATTACATCGCCAGGTCCGAAAGCGCTGGGAAGACATTCGTCTTCTGCAGGACAAGGGGGGGGGGGGGGGATGGGATCAAGGCTTGGGGGGAGAGGAGAGGAGAGGAGAGGAGAGGAGAGGAGAGGAGAGGAGAGGAGAGGAGAGGAGAGGAGAGGAGAGGAGAGGAGAGGAGAGGAGAGGAGAGGAGAGGAGAGGAGAGGAGAGGAGAGGAGAAGTGGAGCAGCATACCTACTTCATGCAGAAACAGAGTTTGGGGAGGTCGTCAGAACAAAACAACACGATTGAGGTGAAAAAGGAACAAACACCTATCCTAACCTATCCTTCCTTTTGGAACTTGCCAGAATCTCAGCAGATGACAACGCAATGCGAAAACAGAACTTTGTAAGATTAGTTTTAAACAGCGGCGTGCGGGCGTGATTTATTTTGGTACAATTTCCCTGTGTTCACAGAGACCCCACTGGTCTTAACTAATGGAAGATTCAGTGACCAAACCCAAACAGCATTCAGCATAAAACAAGTTTACCCGCAGGATAGGACTTCTTCGGTTGTCGGTCAGCTGAAATGAATAACTGTTGAATAACTGTCTTATAACTGTTGTTATACCTAGTAGACTTTAGTCTTTTAGCAACTGTAAACTGTATATTACCATGCACCTTTACTGCAACATTTGCACTGGTTAGATGCTACTGGTTAGAATTATTTTTGCTGTACTGTACTTACTGTACTGTGCTGTGCAATGACAATACATTTGAATCTAATCTAATCTTATCTAATGTAATGAAATGTAGGCTATTTTGTATTTGTTTTTATCTGCTGGAGAGATGCATCACGGGTGTCACGTGGGTCATGCAACCGAACTGTACCCGAGGACGAGGGGTGGGGGCTGCGGACTCACTCACTCAGTCACTCACTCACTCAGTCACTCACTCACCGGCAGAGGTCTGCTTGAACTTCTCGCTTTTCTTCTTCCTCCACTTCCACGGTTTGAAGAGACGCCCCAGGGTGGCGAACTTGCTCCGCCGGCGGATGGGAGGTGTGTGCGTTCCCGGCACTAGGGAGTCGGAGCGCAAGGCCGCCAGCCGCTCCACCTCTTCAGCTTCGGAAAACAAACACACACACACACACACACACACACACACACACACACACACACACAAACAAACAAACAGCCTTTGGGATTAAACTAACGTCAGGCTACTCCCTCTAATCCAATTAATCTGAACACGACCCAGTGAGCACACAAATCGCATTACGTGTCACCACTTAGCCGCTGCTTTGGTACAGTGTGTCTTCTATGACAATAGGTATGTGTCATGAGTGCTTAAGAGCGGCTGTACACTGTCAACAATAATACAATAAGGATAACGAATGAATGATAAATAACACAATTGCAGAGTCATTGGGGACAAAAGCAAAGGAAATTCATAGCGCTTCATATATACAGTATATATATTTTTAAACCAATTTCAACATGTTTGCGAAAATTGATATTTCCTTGGCTGGCTGGCTGGTTGCTGAAAAGGACAAAGAGCTTCTAAAGTCATCACTCTAGTCATTTCAAAAAGCATTAAGCTTGCATATTTTTTATATTTTAAGGTTTACTGCAGGTCACATTTACAGCAAACTGTCCTGCTACTACAGAAGTGACACATACAACCACACGTACAAGGTAAAAAGGAGTAAAATTAGTGTTTACTTGAACATATTGTTTAGCCTCGCCTACTTCAAATTCGGATAGCTTATTGTAATTGCGTAGGGCCAGTGTGTGACCCCAAGACGAGAGACAAGAGTCCCGACCAAAGATGGGTGTACTGCATGAGGCAGCATTTGCATTGCATCTGCACTTGTCCGCATCGCCGTTAGATATAGTAAGTAACAACATTCACATCCACCCATTCAACACTCCAACAACCCCTTGCTTGTGGTCAAACTGTAGTTATATTGAACCACACTTCCACGAGAAGGACGCTGCCCCTTGTCAGATGTAATAGAATGACTGCAATAAAACGAGGCCAATGTTAACACCGGTCAAATTGAAAAAAGCATGTGAATGCTATAGGACGTCTTTCTAGACTGAGAGCCTACAGCGCATTGATACAGTCTGATGCATTGAGACATTGAGACCAATGCTGCTGCTGGTTCTCTGCAGAGTGCTGATCGAGCGCGTGTGTTTCCTCCGGCAGTGCATGGCCGAGGGAGCGGTCACTGCATGATGCGAATAAAACTGTGAGGAAGAGAGAGAGAGAGACTGGAAGAAGAAGTGTCTCTCAGTCTGTTATACTGTAACCACAACAACGGATGGACATTTAAACTTTCATGATTCGCCCTCACCTTCCAACGGGTCCGCGCTACGACAGTCGTTGCATATGTGCTTTATCTCTTTGCCTATGTGGCAGTGGATGGTGAACGGCCCGTTGTTGTTGTTGTTGTTGACGGTGGGCGGCGGTGGTGGTGGTGGCCGATCCTGTCGCTGGGATGTCATGCGGAGTGCTAGGCAAAAGCCCGATCGTTTTTTCTTCCTCGGTTGGTGTTGTTCGGACGCCACTGGTGGTGGTAGTGGTGGAGAACACGGAGTGTCGATCCGAGATCCTAATTCATACCACGGGCGCGTCACGTCACTTGCGATACCCGCCATATATGCAATGTACTGGGGTTGGGCGACCCGTTGTACTATAATAATCCCCTCCTCACCACCCCTGTTAAAGGGGGGGGGGCGGGCGGTTTTCTGTCTATGCCACTATAGGATTGACGACTAGAATCGCACCAATCCCCATGGCCCCCTATTTTGCATGGATTACTGACGTCAGCCAATGGGTTTGAAGCGCCGGGGGGGGGGGGGGGGGGGAAGAATAGTGCTTATATTATTTAGAGCGATGTGACCAATTATGAGATACACAGAAACGTGTAGGAGTAACACTACTACTACGCAATACTAAGATTTGAACGCAGAAAGAGCTCTCGCACATCGTCACACATACACGTACAGCCACACAATAGCTAGATAACTAACTAAAAAATATATTTTTTTGTGTATGAAATCGCTGCACTGAAACGTGTAATTATGCATCTTCACCAGCAGGTGGGGGTCGCGTCTTAGAGAAGTAACGTGCGCACCGGTCCAGGAGTGTCCACACACAGTATTGAGACGCTACAACAACTACACTATGATCCTGCTTGGCCAAGTCGTTTAATTTCAGCACATGAATGCCTGATGCATTGTTTAGATTTAGAGCTATCTAAATCTACTCAACAGGATGGTGTCAAACAAACGTACTATGTACAGATACAAATGTACAGCAAAAACCGGAGGGATTTGGGTTTTTGAACGAAACTAGGCAGTTAAAACGAGCAAATCTAACAACTCAACAAATCAAACCTAAGAAAACAAAGTGGATGAGTGGAGAGTGGAGGATGCTGATGATGGTTGGGATGATGATGATGATGATGATGATGGTGGTGATGAGGAGGATGATGATGATGATGGTGAGTGATGATGAGGATGATGATGATGATGATGATGGTGGTAGTGATGATGAGGATGATGATGATGTAATGATGATGGTGGTGATGAGGATGATGATGGTGGTAGTGATGATGAGGATGATGATGATGATGGTGGTAGTGATGATGAGGATGATGATGATGTAATGATGTTGATAATGATGATGATGAGGATGATGATGAGGAGGATGATGATGATGGTGGTAGTGATGATGGTGGTAGTGATGATGATGATGATGGTGGTAGTGATGATGAGGATGATGATGATGTAATGATGTGATATGATGATGATGAGGATGATGATGATGGTGGTGGTAGTGATGATGATGATGATGATGATGATGGTGGTAGTGATGATGATGATGATGATGATGGTAGTGATGATGATGATGATGGTGGTATGATGATGAGGATGATGATGATGTAAGGATGTTGATAATGATGATGATGATGATGATGGTAGTGATGATGATGATGATGATGGTGGTAGTGATGATGAGGATGATGATGATGATGGTGAGTGATGATGAGGTGATGATGATGTATGATGTGATAATGATGATGATGATGATGGTAGTGATGATGATGATGATGGTGGTATTGATGATGAGGATGATGATGATGTAAGGATGTTGATATGATGATGATGATGATGGTGATGAGGATGAGGAGCAGAGGATGGAGGGGAGGAGGTTGGCAGGAGAATGCAGTTGTAAAGAGGTGGGTTTTGATGGCCTGTTCTGAGAGGTAGGGAGGGGCCAGCTGGTTTAATGGGTGTGGGTGAGCAGGCGGGCAGGAGAGTTCAGCATATACTGAAGTTTCCTGATGATGTTGTTGGGTGAGTAATAGAGGATAGGATGCAATAGTCGATTCTGGAAGTGATGAGGGGCATGGATGAGCGTTTGGGGTGATGATAGGTGGCGAATTGACGAGAACTGAACAAGATGAGCGTGTCATCGTCTCCTCCGGCACACCTGCCTCTCCGCCTCATTCTTGAGGAGGCGTCGATCCATAGTCCTGCTGTGTCTGTCCCTCCATACGA
>CM051004.1:15766615-15781615 GCA_027704905.1 Muraenolepis orangiensis | reverse complement strand
CTTTCGTTTTTGATTGGTTCACCCGCGGGAAACGGAAACATGTCAGCAGCTACTGTGCCGAAATCAACACCATGCAGCGATGAGCGAATCTGAAAAGGTACCTTTATTGGACAATCCACCAAACATTTGTAATGGAATGGAATGTGAATACATGTACGCGTGTAATTGATAGCCACGCTGTTGTTGTTGTTGTCGTTGTCATCATCATCGGTCCCCATGTGCGAAGTCTAATGAATTAAGTGTCACTTGTATTTGACAGCGCCGTTGTCTTTAATCAAATAACCCCAAGACTGTCCACCACTGGGGGTCCAAAGTCCAATGCTAGTCCGCCAGCTGTGTCGTAGAGGCACGGCAACGCGTACTCTCTTTGTCCGGACTCACAAACCCTGGCCTCGCCAAGACATGAGCCAACCGAGTTCAGGTACGGCTGAATGCACGACTATTCCGCCACACACACACACACACACACACACACACACACACACACACACACACACACACACACACACACACACACACACACACACACACATACGCACACGTGGTCGTGGATTCTCTGTCGATGCATTGCTGTACTTTATGTTTTAGATCTGGCAGCGTTCAGGGAGATCTTCTCCAAGGCCAAGCATGTGGCCATATTGACCGGAGCAGGGGTGAGTGCTGAGAGTGGCGTGCCCACCTTCAGGGGAGCAGGGGGCTACTGGAGGAAGTGGCAAGCACAGGTAAGCCCCCCGTCCAGCCTGCTGGATTGTCCTCCGTGCAGTCATTTTCAATTGCGGTAGGGGGTGCTGTTGATATTTTGACATGGGATACAAGATACGAGATACTATAATATTTGTATTGGCCATTACAATAAAGTGACTGATGGATGATATGTACATTTTAATTGTGCAAAAAGATTTAAAAGCATTTAAAGTGCCAGTAGTGCAGCAGCATCATGAATACAGTGCAGTACAGTGCAGTGTAATGAGTGTTGTAAAGACTCATAACAACTGTAATGAGTCCAGAAAGTCCAGCAAAGTATGAAAATGTAATGTTAATGGCAATGTTATGATAGTGGCAGCACTCCTAGCAGTTCAGTAAGGGCACTGCCTGTGGATAAAAACTATCCTTGAACCTGGTAGTCGTTGTACGGATGCTGCGGAACCGGATACCAGACGGTAGGGGGGGAGAAGAGACGGAGCCCAGGGTGGTTACGGTCCTTTGGACATGGACTTCTTCCAACATCTGGTCCTACAGATCTCATCAATGCATGGAAGTGCACACCCGATGATCTTTTTGGCTTTCTTGTGCAGTGGTGTTGCCGTACCACACAGCGCTCTCTACAGTATATGGGGACATGATTTTTGTGCCTTCGAAGTGTTCAAATAGTCATAGTATCAGTATGTTCACAGATGAATCCGTTAAATGTATGTGTCTTTGTTTTTCTCTTGCAAGTTCATTTTTCCCTGAAATTTGAGGTGGAATGGTCCTCTCTTTCCTCAATGGACGAGCCTCCAGTGATATATATATAAAAAACATGTATAAGATAATGAAGAACAAACTAACAATGAGAGAGAGAGAGAGAGGAGAAATTCACGGTCAATTTCAAGAACATACACACACATATATATATATATATATATATATATATATATATATATATATATATATATAACATGTGTATAACATACATGTATAACATACACCCCCCCACTTTCCTATTCCTATTTGTCATGTTGTCTCTCCACCTTGTGTCCCCCATCCCCCGGTACCTCACTTCGTTAAATTCAGCAACTGGCGACCCCCGAGGCTTTCTCCAGGAACCCCTCGCGGGTCTGGGAGTTCTACCACTACCGTCGCGAGGTCATGGGGACCAAGGAGCCCAACCCCGCCCACCTGGCCATCGCAGAGTGCCAGGAGAGGCTCGGCAGGCAGGGCCGCAAGGTCACCGTGGTGACGCAGAACATCGACGAGCTCCACCGACGGCGGCTCCAAAGATGTTCTGGAAATTCACGGTGATCTCTCTCTCTCTCTCTCTCTCTCTCTCTCTCTCTCTCTCTCTCTCTCTCTCTCTCTCTCTCTCTCTCTCTCTCTCTCTCTCTCTCTCTCTCTCTCTCTCTCTCTCTACTAACTGTACTTCTTACTAACTGTAAAAAAAGAAAAAACAAACTGTAAAAACAAACGGTATCACAACTACCTACCTCTCTATAGTTTACATATTTATTACTAAGATGCCTGTTTACTGTACCTGCAATATATATTAAAATATGTTGATAGAACTGCTCCTACTCCTGTATATACATATACATTTATACTTGCCATACATTTATATATGCTCACTTGTATATACATTTACATCTATATATTTGTATCCTGCTTTCAATAATGGCATACCCCTGATCACTACCTGTTAAATTATCACTTACCTGTATATACATATGCCTATTATTATGCTCATATCACATTTATACCTAGACTGTCTTTTAACCTGTAAATTGAAACTGTAAATTATATTATATTACCATGCACTTTACTGCAACCTTTGCACTCTGGTTAGATGCTAAATTATTTTCGCTGTACAATGACAATAAATGAATATATCTCTTGAATCTAATCTAATCTCATCTCATCTCATCTCTCTCTCTCTCTCTCTCTCTCTCTCTCTCTCTCTCTCTCTCTCTCTCTCTCTCTCTCTCTCTCTCTCTCTCTCTCTCTCTCTCTCTCTCTCTCTCTCTCTCTCTCCTCTCTCTCTCTCTCTCTCTCTCTCTCTCTCTCTCTCTCTCTCTCTCTCTCTCTCTCTCTCTCTCTCTCTCTCTCTCTCTCTCTGTGTGTTAGTTTGTTCTTCCTTGTGAACTTTGACCGGACTGACCAGTTGTTCTTTATTCACATGAAACCAGGGAGTTTATTCAAAACGCTCTGCTTGAGCTGTGGCCATGAATCAGCCAATCACAAGAGCCCCATCTGTGCGGCCCTGGAAGGCAAAGGGTGAGTAGGTATCGCAGGGACGTTGAGACAGTCTGTCTCTTGACAGTTGATTGAATTTTGGACGCCCTCTATTGTCACCCTGGTTGCTGTATTGAATTCCTGTAAGGGCCCAACTAACTGGTGGATTTGTAGGAAACAAATTGGGTTGTTTTTTTTGTTGCCACTGCTAACTTTTCCACTCTTCTACTCTTCTCTGCCCAGTGCCCCTGACCCCAACACAGATGAAGCTCAGATCCCTGTGGACGACCTGCCAAGGTAGGGGTTACACTGGTTCTAATGGTCAATAACTATACATTACAATAAGTACATCTGTGTGTGTGTGTGTGTGTGTGCGTGCGTGCGTGTGTGTGTGTGCGTGTGTGCGTGTGCTCCAGGTGTGAGGAAGCAGGCTGCCGGGGGCTGCTCAGACCTGCTGTGGTGTGGTTCGGAGAGACTCTGGACTCTAACCTTCTGGAGCGCGTGGAGGAGGAGCTGGACAGCTGTGACCTCTGCCTGGTGGTGAGCCCGTAGGACGTGTTGTTTTTGTTGCTTTTGTTTGTTTGAAGGTCGCTGGTTCGATCCCCCGGCTCCTCCTAGCAAAAAACTGCAGAGGTGTCCCTAACCCCTAACTGCTCCCGACATGCTGGCTGTCTCCTTGCATGGCTGACTCCGCCGTCGGTGGTTGAATGTGTGTATGAATGGGTGAATGTGAGGCATGACCTGTAAAGCTCTTTGGATAAAAGCGCAATACAAAAGGCAGTCCATGTACCAAAACAGAACAAGAACAATTCATGCATGCGTGATAGTCCCCAATGTACATAGCATGTACACCCCCGTAGGTGTCTTTGAGCAGGATGCCTGACCAGCCCTTGGTCCTCCTCAGAAAACCCATTCAGAAAACAGAAACCCTTTTGGATCACAGTGTCTTCTAAATGACTAAATAGAACATGGTTAGATAGATATACCGTACGTCTCGCCTGGTGTCTGTGTCACTATCTCACTGTCTTTGCCCCTGATTGTTGTGTCATGCAGGTCGGCACGTCTTCCATAGTTTATCCTGCGGCCATGTTTGCCCCACAAGTGGCTGCCAGAGGTGTCCCTGTGGCCGAGTTCAACATGGAGAACACACCCGCCACCATGCGCTTCAAGTGAGTCTCCGTCTCATGCCAATTCAATTCAAAGGAGCTTTTTTTTGGAACGGGAAATCACCGTTCAGATTGCCGAAGCAGATTCAAGATTCAAGATGATTTATTTTGCCATTTAAAACAAGTACAATGGAATGCTTACTCCCATTCCCTCCCGCAGTTTGAAAAGAAAATACTATTCTAACCTATACAAAACTTTTACTATACTATAAACAACACTATATATACTACCTAAGATATGCTATACCAGGGGTACTCAAAGTTTTTTATTAAAGGTCCACTTGTGAATTTTATTAAAGGTCAAGTGTCCGGAACAATGTCAGTAAAGTGCATGACATAAATCAACATCCATAACATATACACACACATTCAATAGTACAGCATGGTGGCTTGAACTAGTGGGAGAAATGGCACTGTTTGCCTGTAGCCAATGTCTTGAACCTCACTGACACTGAAGTGTTAATTTGCGGTATGAGTTTTTACAATGTTTATCGTGGAAAATCCACTCACAGCAATATGTGGAACCAAACAGGTTAAGCAAATGAATGACCACCTTGTGAAGGTGGGGGACATTTTCTGCAGTAGCCATCTTTGTCCAGAATGTCACAGGGTCACAGTCCACATCCTTCAGAGGAACATTTTCCTGGAGATCTATTAGCTCAGTTTGCATAGATTAAACATTTGCCCACGGGAAGATGCTCTGTGCCTTTCTTGAGAATTATTGAACATTCTTCACCAGAAATGGAGATCCAATACAGAGCAAGACTTGCTTACATAGACTTAAATCATCAAAACGGTTTAAAAAGGTAAGGAAAGAAGGTGTTGCTGACATCAGGTCACATACTGTGTTGCCTTGGCCTTGGAGTTGAGCTTATTCAGATGAGATGTCACATCCATCAAAAAGGCCACACACTTCATGTTTTCAGAATGTCATCATAAGCTACACTGACCTGGTGTGAGTGAGTGAGAACAATCTTTACTATGAACTCAAAATGATTTAGCCAAATGTTAACCACTCACACACAGCAAAATAAGAGTAAACCTCAGCCTGTTTTAATACAGATGACTGGCCATCATACAATGCAACCAAGAGTCATACACTTACCTTTGTCAGAAATGCACGCAAAGGCAGTGCTGAAGTTCTAAGGAGGCTAGTTTACAAGCGTCATAATTGTCTCCATGACATCGGAGTATTATTTTCCAAGATTGGCACACAGCACTGACTGGTGAATGATGCAGTGGTATGACAGCAGGTCTGGATGGTGCTGAACAGCCATCTTCTCTCTCCCAGTCACAGCTGGAGCTCCATCAGTTGCAATGGACTCCACAGTCTTGAGGTCAATTCCCATTTCATTCAGCGGCCGTAGAGGGGTTTGAGGCCTAATATGTCCTCACAAAATGTTCCCTTTGCCTCACTTTAACCTAACGAAAACGCGTAGCTGGGCGTTGTCAGTTGATTCATCAACAGCCAGTGAAATTCACTCTGCATTTTTGATGTCATCTATCAGCTGTTCTCCTGGTTGTAGTGGATTTTGATAAGGGTATCTGCTTAATTTTCTCAGACATCTCCTGTTTCTCCTGCTATTTAAATAGCACTGCTGTTTAAATAGCTGTGTGTGGCATTCTCTGTCATTCTTTGAATTCTCAGTTTGGGGACTTTGAGAACGACATGATACAAGCATTCGTAGCATTACATCTAATGTGACACGGGGTCCGGTCAGGATTGATTTGCAGTTCGGTCCAGATCCGGACCTCGGTCCGGAGTTTGAGAAGCCCTGTGCTATTCTATATACTATAAACAATACAATATACTATACTATGTACTATACTATATACTATAAACTACACTAAACTATAATCATACTGTACACAATAAAAATAACATTTAGATGGATGGATGGCTGTGTTCATGATTCAAGATTCAAGATTTTTATTTGCCATTTGCACCAAGTACAATGGAATGCTTACTCCCCATTCCCTCCCGCAGTATACATTTCTACAATTGAACACTATATACTATACTATGTACTATATACTATACAACACTATACTATTACAATTATTTGTGCAAAAAACATTTAAAAGTCATTTAAAAGTGCTAGTAGTGCAGCAGAATCATCAATACAGTGCAGTACAGTGACTGTAATGAGTCCAGAAAGTCCAGCAAAAGTAGTAAGTGCAATGTAATATTTAGCAGGCACACTGCCTATGGATAAAAACTGTCCGTGTGATGTGTGTGTGTGTGTGTGTGTGTGTGTGTGTGTGTGTGTGTGTGTGTGTGTGTGTGTGTGTGTGTGTGTGTGTGTGTGTGTGTGTGTGTGTGTGTGTGTGTGTGTGTGTGTGTGTGTGTGTGTGTGTGTGTGTGTGTGTGTGCGTGCGTGCGTGCGTGCGCGCGCGCGCGCGCGCTTACTCATGTGAAGTGTACTGTATGTTTTTCACCTCTTTTTAGGTTCCACTTCCATGGTCCCTGTGGGACCACTCTGCCCCAAGCTCTCGCCCGCCACCAGTCTGAAGCCCAGTGAGACCCGATCAGGGTCCCTCTGCTCCCAGGTCCCCTGGAGGCCTCGGGCGTCGGGGACGTTAAACGGCTGGTGCCTCAGGGCGATGACGACAATGATTGTATAAACACATTTGTTTAGAGTTATTTTTAACAGCAGTGGGTTGCTATGAGCCCCGCTGACTGTGCACCTGGTTGTGGTTCTTCATTTCTCGAGTGCTCATTGTCCTTGAAGGAACAGTCACTAATAAAATGTGATTTTATATATATATATATATATATATATATATTATCACATTGTTTGATATATCAAACAATGTATATCACATTGCTATATATATATATATATATATATATATATATATATATATATATATATATATATATATATATATATATATATATTAGGATAATCATAATAATTATGTTTTGGTTTATTATAACATAATTATAAGAACCAAATACAAAGGCTTTATATTCAGTCATCAATGAAGCCTCACATTGGCATACGCTTCTGTGTTCTCCACATGTGCTGTCGGGATCCATCAGTTGTAAACTGCGCATTTGCAAGCTTTACCACAATAAAGCAACCTTTTTTCAAATAGGTTTTTGTGTGCATTCTGCTGATTCGACAGTAGGTGTCAGTATTTAGCTTATTTTGACCCTCGTTCAAAACAACTAGGATAACACATTGTGATCACATCTGTGTCTTTATTGAAAGTCTAGAAGAAAAATCAATGTCAATCAGTGTCAATAATATAAACCATTATTATTACATAAACCACGCTCTGTGTGCTTTCTTCAACTGGTTGACATTGTGTGTGTGTGCGTGCATGCATGTGTATGTTTCCTAAACAAATAACCTTAGGGATGTTGAAATATTGAAATATGACCTTGCAATTATTTATAATTAGCTGTCCATCATTGGTGATAACATTCTACATTTGGGAAACCGCAAAGATCGTCTTTACACTGTCTGCAAGGTTCAGCTTGCACTGCCTGCACGGGTCAACCTTCTGTTGGCTGGTCCTCAGTCAGCCCAGAGGGGAATCAAACCTCTGCAAATGCAAACCCACACTCCCCCCATCCATCTCCATCCCTATCAGATCCTCTTTGCCCTAGAGAGGATCCTCTATGTCCTGTCAGATCCTCTCTGTCTTAACATATGCTCTCTGTCCTCTCTCTCGCGTGTGTATTTGCAATGTGTGTGTCTGTCTGTGTCTGTGTGTGTCTGTGTCTGTGTGTGTCTGTGTGTGAGTTTGAGGCATGCCCGTGCACAACCTTCTCCTCTACCCCCCCCCCCCCCATCACCTGCTCATTAGAGGGGGGAATGATGGTCTGATGGTCCCCCATGACTGCTCCAAAAATAACAGAGCCCATTTCCCGCCTGTTAAGCGGCGATTTCACACCAATCTGAAAGAGAGAGAGAGAGCCAGAGAGAGAGAGAGAGTTCAGGTTTTGACAAGAAAAAAGGAGACCGAGAGAACAAAATGTGTGTATGCATGTGTGTGTGCATCCGCGCATGTGTGTGTGTGTGCCTGTGTGTGTTTTGTGCATGAATGTGTGTGTGTGATCAGGGTCATTCGTGCACACATGGCAGCATGTATGCCTGTTTCCATGAATAAGCCGGGGCACTTGTCTGTGTGTGTGCGTGCGCGTGTGTGCGTGTGTGTGGGCTCTTGAGCCAAACAAGACATTAAGAGGCAGTGTGGGGAGTTACGAGCGGGGAACCATCATCCCTATATCCTTTGTCACGTCGTCCACTCGGCAGTGTCAGCGCCCCGGACTGTCCTACAAGCCCCTGACCGTCCTACAAGCCCCTGACTATCCTACAAGCCCCGGAGTGTCCTACAAGCCCCGCCCGGACTGTCCTACAAGCCACGGACTGTCATATAAGCCCCTGACTGTCCTACAAGCCCAGGACTGTCCTATAAGCCTTGGACTGTCCTACAAGCCCCGGACTGTCCTACAAGCCACGGATTGTCCTACAAGCCCCGGACTGTCCTACAAGCCCCGGACTGTCCTACAAGCCCCTGACTGTCCTACAAGCCCTGCCCGGACTGTCCTACAAGCCCCTGACCGTCCTACAAGCCCCTGACGTCCTTCAAGCCCCGGAGTGTCCTACAAGCCCCGCCCGGACTGTCCTACAAGCCCCGGACTGTCCTACAAGCCCCTGACCGTCCTACAAGCCCCTAACCATCCTACAAGCCCCAGAATGTCCTACAAGCCCCGGACTGTCCTATAAGCGCCGGACTGTCCTATAAGCCCCAGATTGTCCTACAAGCCCCTGACTGTCCTACAAGCCCCGGACTGTCCTACAAGCCACGGATTGTCCTATAAGCCCCGGACTGTCCTACAAGCCCCGGACTGTCATATAAGCCCCTGACTGTCATATAAGCCCCTGACTGTCCTACAAGCCCAGGACTGTCCTATAAGCCTTGGACTGTCCTACAAGCCCCAGACTGTCCTACAAGCCCCTGACTGTCCTACAAGCCCCTGACCGTCCTACAAGCCCCTAACCGTCCTACAAGCCCCAGAATGTCCTACAAGCCCCGGATTGTCCTACAAGCCCCTGACTGTCCTATAAGCCCGGACTGTCCTACAAGCCCCTGACTGTCCTACAAGCCCTGGACTGTCCTACAAGCCCCATACTGATGACTACTAGCAGTAGTCATCAGAAGAGTTACGACCTCCCTTCCCCTTCTTCGCAGGGGGCCCAGCGGAGGGCTAAAGATTACAGTAAATATCTCCATCAATATCACTGCGTCACTGTCAGCCTACAGGAAGGACTGGTAATAACCTTCCTGTAGCCCTCCCCCCCTCTCCCACCTCACCCAACCAACCGCTTAATAAGCTGTGGGACCACACGTACCTCTGATTGTTAGGGGCTATGTGTGTGTGTCCGTGTGTGTGTGTGTGTGTGTGTGTCCGTGTGTGTGTGTGTGTCCGTGTGTGTGTGTGTGTGTGTGTGTGTGTGTGTGTGTGGCACGTTACCCTCCCTCTGTGTACTGCCTTTTCATTTGGGCTGCTCGACCGATCAGCAGACAGACAGAATTTCCAATTCAGCGAATCCTTGGCCCTTCTTGGGATAACGTCCGGGACCATATTTAATTAATTCACCTGACACAGTGTGAAAAGACAATTAGCTTTGAGGGGACCGGGCGGACAGCCACCCTCCCATCCATCAGCTCACACACTCCTATTGTCTAATGTATATTTTATTCATTCTGGAGGGGGAGGGGGGGGAAGGAAGGAAAGCTGTTGCCGGATAGACGGATGCGGTGTTATTCACATCTGTCTGTCTGTCTGTCTGTCTGTCTCCATTGTTTGTCTGGACCACCACCATGATGCCATGTCACTTGAAGTTGCAGGATGCTGCCACCTTCTCGGTCTCAGTGTAAACGCTTGTGATGTATAGACGTGTATGTATATGTATTATGATGATGTGGCCCCTCTTTATGTATAAGCTCATACAAATAAACAGCTCCTCTGAGGCCTGGGATGAGGGGTTGTAACCAATAATAACTTAACTGAGCAGTAATTACTTACTCAAACACAAACACAAATCTGCTTTCCCTGGTGAGGATCAGCGTTAGTGTGATGTTGGCTTTAGAGTCAATACACCCTGTGGGGGTGATGTGTGTGTGTGTGTTTATGCATGTGTGCACATGCAAGCTGCAGCAAACACACACACATGTGTTTTTCTGGATCAACCGTGGCAGCGGGTCGCTGTAGTGTGTGTGGTACCTGCTCACACGAAAGACACCTCCAACACACATTTTCCCACCTTCACAAGGATGTGCGCGCGTGTGTGTGGGTGTGTGTGTGTGTGCGTGTGTGCATGTGTGCGTGTGTGCACTGAACACGTGCACCTGCATGTGTACATTTAATTGTATCCAAGGGATGTGTTGTGTTGAACTTGAGGCTTGGTCAATGTTGGATTACGTGTCTTTCTTAATAGGTGGAGCCTTTGAATGAGAATGGATGGTAAGACGTCGTGGGTGTTTTCGGGGCGTGCGGTGAGGGGGATAGAGAGTGTGTGTGCTTCGTGTACGTGCTTGTTCTACTGTACGCCACACAGGGTTGTTGTTTGACAAGCCTAGCAGGCTCAGGTGCTGTGCTAATCTGCTGCTAATGAGTCACTCACACACTGCTGTGTGCGCACGTGAGTCTGTGTGTGGGTGTGGGTGTGTGTGTGTGTGTGCGTGCGTGTGCGCATCTGTTCATGCATTATTGTGTGTGTGTTGTGTTTGTGTGTGTGTGTGTGTGTGTGTGTGTGTGTGTGTGTGTGTGTGTGTGCATCTGGATACACATGCATGTGCTGCTGAACGGTTGTGATGTCGCACTGATAAATCACCTGGGGACTATTTCAATGACTTTTCTATTTCAACAAGTTCTACCTCGTACCTCTTAGTGTGTGTGTGTCTGTCTGTCTGTCTGTCTGTGTGTGTGTGTGTGTGTGTGTGTGTGTGTGTGTGTGTGTGTGTGTGTGTGTGTGTGTGTGTGTGTGTGTGTGTGTGTGTGGTGTGTGTGTGTGTGTGTGTGTGTGTGTGTGTGTGCGCATTTGCTTGGTGTCTGTGTGGCAGGGTTTAACCCAATTAAGATGACTCTGGCGGGTGCTTCACCCAGTTGCTCCAGATTGCGGCGTTGGGAGTGAAAATCCTCCGGGGGAACCACTAATCCCCGACTGTTAAGCCTTTTCTTTATTCCGTAAAGCAATGCTTTCCCTTCTTCCGTCTGTCTCCCCCTCTCTCTCTCTCTCTCTCTCTCTCTCCCCTTCTCTCTCTCTCTCTCTCTCTCTCTCTCTCTCTCTCTCTCTCTCTCTCTCTCTCTCTCTCTCTCTCTCTCTCTCTCTCTCTCTCTCTCTCTCTCTCTCTCCCCTTCTCTCTCTCTCTCTCTCTCTCTCTCTCTCTCTCTCTCTCTCTCTCTCTCTCTCTCTCTCTCTCTCTCTCTCTCTCTCTCTCTCTCTCTCTCTCTCTCTCTCTCTCTCTCTCTCTCTCTCTCTCTCTCTCTCTCTCTCTCTCTCTAGTTCTATCTATAGCCCTCTGAAGTTGCTCTGCTCTGTTTACATTCAAGGGCCATAGAGGAAGAGAATTAACAGCGGTTGGATACCTATTGACCGGCACACTAAAGGATGAAAGTGGGAAAGCCAGGGCCAGATATCGGAGAGATTAAGGAGAAAGAAGGCAAGGTGGTAGGAGGTAGAAAGGTGGAGGGAGAGGTGGAGGTAGAAAGGTGGAGGGAGAGGTGGAGAGAGAGGTGGAGAGAGAGGTGGAGGGCGAGGTGGAGGGAGAGGTTGTGGTAGGAGGTAGAAAGGTGGAGGGAGAGGTGGAGGGAGAGGTGGAGAAAGAGGTGGATGGAGAGGTGGAGGGAGAGGTGGATGGAGAGGTGGAGGGAGAGGTGGATGGAGAGGTGGAGGGAGAGGTGGAGGGAGAGGTGGAGGGAGAGCTGGAGGGAGAGGTGGAGGGAGATTTGAAGTGACAGGTCAATCTCAACGTGTTATTCCAGGGGACCCGGGTGATCTTACCTTTAAGACGTTTTAGTGACGGACCGAGCAAGGATGAAAAGAGGGTGGTTTTGTTAGCTTGTGTTGTGTTTGTTTTAAGGCTGCGAGGGCAGATTCCTTTTTTCTGGAGCACCATACATACATACATACATACATACATACATTTTATAGGCTGAAAAGTAGCTTATTTTTAAACAGATACGTATTTTAAAAAGATCTCTTCCCACTCTTCCCCCCCCCGGGCCGTCTGTTTGCTCTTTGGGAGTCAGGTTGGCCCTACAGCTGAGGAGCAGCAGTAGTTTAGGGCGGCAGATAACATTTAGCTCATTATGCTAATGCTAATCATCACACTCACCCACCCTGGGGGGACTCAGAGACGACCCAGACACGAGCAAACCTCCCGACCAAAGGGATGGTTTGCACCAAACACAAGGTTTTTACACCAGGTTTGCACCAAACCTGGGTTCCCTTTGCGTAGACCTCACGCGGTGTTTCGTCTAGTGTCAGCCGCGTAACAGGATAACGGTGGCGGGAATTGTGTTTAAAGTGACACGGTATAACAGCAGTGTGGTGCTGCTGCGTGGTATACTGAGCCCACTTCCGCTCGCCTTTCCTGTGTACACCCGGTGTCAATTAATCAAATGCGGTTTTCACAGCTGGTCTATGTGTGTGTGTGTGTGTCTGTAGATGTGCGTGTGTTTTGTGCATCCATGTGTGTGTGTGTGTGTGTGTGTGTGTATGTGTGTGTTTGTGCGTGCATGTGTGTGTGTTTCGTGCATGAATGTGTGTGTCCGTTTCTTCATCCGTGCATGCATGTCTGCCTGCATGTGTGTGTATGTGTGTGAGTGTGTGTGTGTGTGTGTGTGTGTGTGTGTGTGTGTGCCTGTGTGTGTGTGTCGGTGTGTGTGTGTGTCGGGGTGTGTGGGTGCCTGTGTGTGTGTGTCGGTGTGTGTGTGTGTGTGGGGGTGTGTGTGCCTGTGTGTGTGTGGGGGTGTGTGTGTACAGGTTGCAATTTAGAAGGACATGGGGGGGGAGGGGGGAGGAGGGGGGTGGCGACAAATCAGCGAATCAAAGCGGGCCTTTATGTCCGTCCCCAACGGGTGATTTGATCAATTATGTAAATGATTATGATTTGTCAGCCCCATGGCGAGCCCCTGCGTCTTGCCATCAGTCACAGGTGAGATGTTTGGTCCAGCTCCCGCTCCCCAGCCCAGGGCAGCCCATCGCTTAGCCCTCTACTGTGTACAGCTGAGAGCAGCGATCGCAAACACTGATTGACCTGATCAATAATTCACACCCTTTCTTCATATTTGATGGGCGGCTGCGGGCGGGTTGGAATTGCGGTAACTTGAGTGCGTGCGCTTTCACAGAATTGGAGAAGGAGTTTCGACGGGAAATGCTTTTGTGGAATCCAGTGTTTCTTTGTCTCTCTTTTAGGTGGTGTGCTGTTGAATATTTGATAAGCGTAAAGTTGGGTTTTCATTTAACAGACAAAGCTAATAACACACTTCTCATTGGGATTCCTAGCAAGAACATCCAGAAGCTGCAATACATCCAGAACAGCGCTGCTAGGATCCTGATGAGAGTGTGCGGAAGTATGAACACATCACGCCCATACTCAAATCATTGCACTGGCTCCCGGTCTCACTCAGGATTGACTACAAAATCACCCTCTTCACCAATCAGTGCATTCATGGAAATGCTCCCTCATACATCAAAGAACTGCTCACCCCACACACCTCCACGAGGAGCCTACGCTCTGAAAAGGCAAACCTCCTCCTTCCCCCCAGGACCAAACTGAAAACCATGGGAGACCGAGCCTTCTGCTCTGCTGCTCTGAGACTGTGGAAGGCCCTCCCAAACCAGCTGAGGACACCACAGACTGTGGAATGCCCTCCCAAACCAGCTGAAGACACCACAGACTGTGGAATGCCCTCCCAAACCAGCTGAGGACACCACAGACTGTGGAACGCCCTCCCAAACCAGCTGAGGACACCACAGACTGTGGAATGCCCTCCCAAACCAGCTGAGGACACCACAGACTGTGGAACGCCCTCCCAAACCAGCTGAGGACACCACAGACTGTGGAACGCCCTCCCAAACCAACTGAGGACACCACAGACTGTGGAATGCCCTCCCAAACCAGCTGAGGACACCACAGACTGTGGAATGCCCTCCCAAACAAGCTGAGGACACCACAGACTGTGGAACGCCCTCCCAAACCAGCTGAGGACACCACAGACTGTGGAATGCCCTCCCAAACCAGCTGAGGACACCACAGACTGTGGAATGCCCTCCCAAACCAGCTGAGGACACCACAGACTGTGGAATGCCCTCCCAAACCAGCTGAGGACACCACAGACTGTGGAATGCCCTCCCAAACCAGCTGAGGACACCACAGACTGTGGAATGCCCTCCCAAACCAGCTGAGGACACCACAGACTGTGGGACGCCCTCCCAAACCAGCTGAGGACACCACAGACTGTGGAATGCCCTCCCAAACCAGCTGAGGACACCACAGACTGTGGGATGCCCTCCCAAACCAGCTGAGGACACCACAGACTGTGGAATGCCCTCCCAAACCAGCTGAGGACACCACAGACTGTGGGACGCCCTCCCAAACCAGCTGAGGACACCACAGACTGTGGAATGCCCTCCCAAACCAGCTGAGGACACCACAGAATGAGGATGTTTTAAAAAAAGACCTAAAAACACATATTTTTGGAATAGCCTTTCACTAGATAAAAAAAACAAAAACGTTGCTGCTTTTATTCTGTTTCAATTAAAAGTGCGCTTATAAATATAATTTATTATTATTATTGTTATTATTAATAATTTAAAGCAAACTTTTGGAAGTTTGCACAAAGCAAAAAAAAGGAAAATGCTAATTTGTTGTGTTTCCATCA
>CM051004.1:15759115-15761615 GCA_027704905.1 Muraenolepis orangiensis | reverse complement strand
GTGCTATTGGGGTTGACCTCTGAAGCTTTCATCTGCACCATCCTACTCCCTCTTGTAACGACTCAGATTTTGGAGAAATGTCACTGAGCACATCACAACCTCCCTCCCTCCAACCTCCATGCTGTGTCACCACGCCACAGACATACACAAACACAGAGAGAGGTAGAGAGAGGTAGAGAGAGAGAGAGAGAGAGAGAGAGAGAGAGAGAGAGAGAGAGAGAGAGAGAGAGAGAGAGGAGAGAGAGAGAGAGAGAGAGAGAGAGAGAGAGAGAGAGAGAGAGAGAGAGAGAATTGGGTGGAGGACTGGATTGGGGGGCGGTGGGGTGGGGGGTTGTGGGGGGTGGGGGGGGGAACACCTCAACAGCATATCAGTCACAACGGCGAGAGGCTCACTTGCCTCTGTTGCTATGGCAACGGAGGACCGTCAGCCACCATCCAAAGAGGGATGGGGGGGGGGGGGTGGTCAAAAAAAAAGAGGGGAGAGAACTAAACTAAATAAGTAAATAAACACACAATAAAACATTCACAGCTGTCAACTAGGAGGAACTATAGTGTGAAGGGAGAAGTAGATCCGGCCCGGGCTTCTTCTTCTTCTTCTTCTTCTTCTTCTTCTTCTTCTTCTTCTTCTTCTTCTTCTTCTTCTTCTTCTTCTTCTCTCTCCTCCTCCTCCTCCTCCTCCTCCTCCTCCTCCTCCTCCTCCTCCTCCTCCTCCTCCTCCTCCTCCTCCTCCTCCTCCTTCTCCTCCTCTGGGTTTTAGCGCAGGGCCAATCAACGGAACACCTATAACGACGCTTGTTTTAACGCAAAGCGCTGAAAGTTATTATTTTGATATGTATATTTCGAGGCACAGCAAAGGGAAGCTTGGTCCTCGTCCTCTGTCGTGAAGCCTTCTGCTGTCTTGGAGTGCTTTATAGCTTTCAAAAAGCTTTCACATTGACTTGTGTATTCACTTCAGTTCATTCATTGACTTTGTGTGGTGCAAGACCTTCTGTAAGGGGTTTACCTCGTCATTATGGCACAGTTATTGATCTATTGTACTTTTTATTGATTTTTTTTTTATCTTGGTCCACAATCAATACTCGACTCTATGTGTGACTGTTGTGTTACGGCCACACCAACGACAACCACAACAACACACGCTTCCACACATTCATTATAAAATATATACTAACAATCTGCATGGGTATGCAATGTGTGCAAACAATAGGTGTGTGTGGGGGGTGGGGGGGGGGGGGGGGGGGGTGCGGTGTGTGTGTGTGTGTGTGTGGGGGGGGGGGGGGGTGACTACAGCAGTTCTTCTTCAGACAGACTCGGTGATGGGGGATTCCATGAACCACGGCTCTTCTTCTGGTGATGGCGCTGCGCTGCTCATGCTCTGCTCTGCTCTTCTCTTCCCAAGAACCATAAAGACTGCAACGCACGTCGTTCACCGACAAATCAAAGTAGATTCAATTTGATTATTTGAGATTAGATTAGATTAGATTCCAATTTATTGATTGTCAGTGTACAGCACAAGTACAGTACATCGAAAGGAATTTGGCATCTAACCAGAGTGCAAATGTTGCAGTAAAGTTCATGGTAATATATAATGTAACAGTTGTTGAATAATATGTAAAATATGTAAAAACAGTCTACTTAAAAAAAGTACTACTAAAAACAGGTATAAAATGACTTATGGAGTATAGGTATGAGATATGTGCAGAATTATAGATGTATATATATATACAAGGTAAGTACAAGTACGAATTAAAGGAACGTCTGCACATTTCTAATAACGCATGGGGTGCATGGGGGAGACCTTATATATTCGGGTTATTAAAAAAAAATATATATATATATTTTATATAGTATATATATATTCGATATAGGTCAACTGTGGCCGGCAACGATTATCATCTTTTTTTAACGGTTATAAACGGCTGGCATCCTACTCCGCGCTGACTTTTGGGAAAGTGTAATTCGTTTTGAGCCGTGATGGAGCGGAGTGCGCGCAGCGAGTATCCTATCGCTCTCCTATGAGGGAGGGAGGGAGGGAGGAGGGAGGGAGGAGGGAGGGAGGGAGGGGGGAAGAGGTGGTGGTGGTGGTGGTGGTGGTGGTCGAGGAATGGGGTAGAGCCAGACGCAATTGAATGTATGTAGGTGAGAGAGGGAGACGCGAGAAGCGTGCAAGTGTGTGGGGGAGAGAGAGAGAGAGAGAGAGAGAGAGAGAGAGACAGACAGACAGACAGACAGACAGACAGACAGACAGACAGAGAGAGAGAGAGAGAGAGAGAGAGAGAGAGAGAGAGAGAGAGAGAGAGAGGAGAGAGAGAGAGAGAGAGAGAGACAGAGAGACAGAGAGACAGAGATATAGAGAAGGGGGTGTGGAGGGAGGGGGTACGGAGGTGGGGGAGGAGAGAAAGAAAGAGTCCACACCATAGCGCACATTGGTTGGGCTACTTTTCTGACGACACAACAACAGTCATCAACCTGTGGATAGCGCGCACAGAGGGGGGGGGGG
>CM051004.1:15749115-15754115 GCA_027704905.1 Muraenolepis orangiensis | reverse complement strand
TGCAGTACAGTGCAGTAACTGTAATGAGTTTAGAAAGTCCAGCTATCCCTGCTATGCTAGTACAGTCCAATATGTAATGTAATATGGATGACAATGTTATGATAGTGGCAGCCCTCCTAGCAGCTCAGTAGGCACAAACTGTCCTTGAACCTGGTAGTCCTTGTACAGATGCTGCGGAACTGGCGACTGGACCGGGGCCACAACCAGAGGCAACCAATGCAACCAATGCCAGCAGGGTCTCCATCTGCAATTAAAATATGGAGCTTTCTTTTCCAACATGGGTCCAGTGAAATGTACAGTAGTAAGAAGTGGTAGTTGTTGGTAGAGTTACAAACTACAAATACCATTTGTGTGTAAGATTATGGGAGCTAAATGTTTGTGCATTTAAGGCTTTAACATAACCAGCACAATTACTCATAATAATAGTAATAGTCATAATTATTTCAAGATCACATGAAACAATCCACATGAGAGTTACCTCTGCACCCCCTGCACGGATTACTGTGTGCTCACAGTGTCCTGCAGTGCTAATTGTAAATTGTTGATCAAACAATATAAAGATAACTAACTAACTCTGTTCCTATTTCCCCGTCCCCCTCACCAGGAGCGTCTGCTAATGAGTCTTCTGCCCAGAAACGTTGCCATGGAGATGAAAGAGGACTTCCTGAAACCTCCTGAGAGGATCTTTCACAAGATCTACATCCAGCGTCATGACAACGTCAGGTACAAGGGGGAAGGGGAAGGGGGGGGGGGGGGGCGGGGGGGGGGGGGCGGGTGGGTCGGTGGTAGGGGGGCGCCGTCATGACAACAGCGGGACGGGAAAGTGTGCAGAGGATGTTGAGGTGGGAGGGGGGACGGGGGACGGGGGGGACAGCTCTGTGTGCAGCCAGGTGCCCCCTGCTGTGACCTCGGTGTCAGGGACAGAGTGAGTGCTGCTAAGATTAGCCCTCCACACACAGAGCGGTGAACAGAAGTGTGTCCCCCGGTCTGGCCAGGCATGCCGCCGCCAACATTCCTCTGCTCCTGATGTCATTGAGATCACCAGATCAAAGTCGGAAGTGGAATAGGATTCTGATGTCGTTGCCGCCCGCCGGGGAGATTAAGAATGATTAGATTTGAACAGCTTCTGAAGAACCTAGAATCCTTTTGGATCGCTGCATTGTCAAATGTTCTATGGTCCGCTTTAATAGATGGACATTTTGATGCAAATTCCCATCCGTCGATGGGATTTCTGTGGGCACCGTGGTCATTTTAAGCCACGTAGAGAGCATGCAAATCAGGAGGTCCCGACCGAGGCAAGACGAAAAGAGAACATCTGAAGACAATATAATAAGTATGGTATAATAAGCTCATGATAGAATAGTGATATATAAAAAGCCATATATTTTTTTCTTTTTTTTACTCAATCGCATTAAAAATGTAACGAATAGTCCCATGCTAATTGTACCGACTGTTCACTGAGTGGCCTGTAATGGTTGAACTCCAATTAGTGGAGCGACAGTTCTGAGAGCTAGAGTGTGGCACGGCCCGAGTGTGGGCCGACAGGACTGATTAAGTCCTCATTACTGGAATGAGGCAGTGAAGAGAGCCGGTGGAGAGCCGTATCATCGCCGAGTGTGGGAGTCGAGGGCCGTGTCAACAACACTCCTGTCGAGAGGCAATAGGCCTATATCACGTTAGATTTGAAAGCCGGAAGTACCCGTTAAAAATTGCTGAAGCAGTGTATCCCAAGTTCTGGTTAATGCATTCACCTTGGCATTCACCATGGCGGACAGTTATCGGTGGACAACATCGCTGCATAACCTTCCAAAAGTCGGTCCAGGCGATGTGGTTAAACTAGTGAATGAACACTGTACAGTGAAGTCTAAATCCGAATCATACAATTCCCCGACATTGTGTCTTGTGGCTCTATCTGGATATATTTCGCCATATAACAAAGGCGATTTTGTGTAGGAGCAGAGGTATGCCTGTGTATTTAATTTAGGCGATTTATTTGATGGATTTTGATTATTTCAATGTACCTTTTAATTTACGTGTTAATATGTAGTGTGCAGCTGTATATTTTCTGAAAGGGAATGCCTGTTATTCTTGTGAATATGAGTTGTCTTAAAATAAAAGTGCTTGTGACATATCGTATATCGCGATGCAGCCTAAAAATACCGGGTTTTGGTCCTTATCGCCCAGCCCTACTTGGGACCAGTGCTTTTAATCATATACTTACCCGACATTATGTGGCTCTATTCGGATGAGAGATGGAGTGTGTGTGGGGGTCAGGACCAGTGCTTTTAATCATACACATACCCAACATTATTAGCCTATTCCGCCCACTTTTCGAGACGTATATGCTCTCCTTGTCAAAGTGCAAACAGCAGACATACGCGCTACCCCTGACAACATGAAACAAGGGACCTTCATCCTCCTCATCAGCCTCACACAAGACATGCGGAGGAGTTTGTCTTTGGGTAAATGGTGTAAACTGAGGTAGGGCTGTCTGTGTTTAGACGTTGAGCAGCCGGTACATTACAATAACAGAGAGGAGAGGAGGCGGCCGTAGTTTGTCACGTATCTGGGGTAACTACCGGAAGTAAGAGTACACTGCTCTGCGATTTTTAAGGCTCCGGAAGCAGGAAGTGTGATATAGGCCTATTCTCTCCACCTTCCGTCTAGCAGTGATGGGAATCCTGCCTCTTTTTCAGTGAGCCAAATCTTTTGGCTCAGCTCAGCGATAAGAGCTGAGCTCTTCTGGCTGCCAAAACGCCACTTCTGGCTTTTCAAATTCAGCCAAAATTAGCAAGGGTTTGACCTATGATTGGTATATGTTCACATATATAAATTACATTCATCATAGTATAACAACTTTAGTTACAACCGTAACTTCATTACCCACAGCCCCTTGTCACTCTTCTACCGTAGGCATGCAAGCCCAAAATACACAACATATACTAAACCTAACTAAACATTTACAGAATACCATCATTTGAAATTATGTTTGGTTATAGAAACATTAAATAATGTAAAAACATAAAATACTGTTACACATGTGTATTGAAAGTTGTGTTTATATTAAACTAAGCAAAACCCAAACAACAACAAGTAGGAGAATTTGCAACCCACCTGACAATGCACAGAATCTAGATTAGTCGACTCGAAATGCACATTTAAGAGAGGGTTTTATTGTCGCGGGTTGGGTGACGAGTGTGTGGCATATTTACAGTGTTAATTAGCGTTTCTCATAGATGGCATTTGGCACAGTTTGTGTGTGTGTGTGTGTGTGGGTGGTGTGTGGGGGGGGGTCTCATCAGCATGCCTCGCTTCAAAAGTCACCGCTCGCACTGTCACACACACACACACACACACACACACACACACACACACACACACACACACACACACACACACACACATCAACACCGCATTCAGTGCATGTGTGCGGCCGAGCAGTGTGGCGAAAAAGATCGTCCAATTATCCTCTTGTCTTGTATAAATTAACAAAAAAAAAAGAAATCAGCTCTCAGTTGATCGCTGGATCCCCTCGTTTATTTACACACAGACACACACACACACACACACACACACACACACACATACACACACACACACACACACACACATACACAACACACACACAGTCTCACATCACTGACACATCACTGCCATTTAGGTCTCTCTCTCTCTCTCTCTCTCTCTCTCTCTCTCTCTCTCTCTCTCTCTCTCTCTCTCTCTCCTCTCTCTCTCTCTCTCTCTCTCTCTCTCTTTCTCTCTCTATGTTGATCTATGAATTACATTTAATTCAGATCGATACTACTAAGTACATATACAATACCTGTAGTAGTTGAAGGGACGTATATTTCAACGGTCTTTATGTTGCCAAACAAAAGCTTACAAATCCCCCTTAAATCCCCCTGACCAATCAGCTTCATGACAATCAGTTGCCTTGTTGTTGTCGTTGATGTTGTTGTTAACCTGGGGAGCTACACAGGATTGTATAATGTCTATAACTTCTTCAGCCAAGTCTTACTGAGTGGAAGGACTGATGACTGGTATTTATTTATTTGAGCCATAATACACAAAAGACTGGTGCAAAAAAGATGCAAAAAAGATGCAAACGCAATTTTTTGTAAAAAAAAAAAGGCATTGTAGTATGATCAAAGGGAGACAATTGATATGTGAGGTGATTTTGTATACCCTCTACGCACAGCACTGGCTCTGGAACTAAACTCCTGGATAGGGGTTGGACTCTTTCCTTCTCTGGAGTTGCTCAGGGTGTGAGGCGCCGGGCAGGTGTGGGGATACTCACAAGTCCCCGGCTGAGTGCCGCTTTGTTGGAGTTTACCCCGGTGGACGAGAGGGTCGCCTCCCTACGCCTTAGGGTCATGGGAGGGAAAACTCTGACTGTTGTTTGTGCCTATGCACCCAACAACAGTTCGGAATATCCCGCCTTCTTGCACACCCTGGATGGAGTCCTGCATGGGGCTCCTGAAGGGGACTCTATAGTCCTCCTGGGAGACTTCAACGCACACGTGGGTAACGATGGGGAAACTTGGAGGGGCGTGTTGGGGATGAACGGCCTACCTGATCTGAACCGGAGTGGGGTTTTGTTATTGGATTTCTGTGCTAGTCATGGATTGGCCATAACAAACACCATGTTCAAATATAAGGATGTTCATAAGTGTACATGGTACCAGAGTACCTTAGGCCGAAGGTCAATGATCGATTTTGTTATCGTATCATCTGGCCTGAGGCCGCATGTTTTGGACACTCGGGTGAAGAGAGGGGCAGAGCTGTCAACCGATCACCATCTGGTGGTGAGTTGGGTAAGATGGCGGGGGAAGCCTCTGGACAGACCTTTTAAGCACAAACGTGTAGTGCGGGTGAACTGGGAACATCTGGTGGATGCCCCTGTCCGGGAGACCTTCAACTCCCACCTCCGGCAGAATTTTTCGGGCATCTCTGTGGAGGCTGGGGGCATTGAGCCAGAGTGGTCATTGTTCAAAGCTTCT